>JAGFNQ010000939.1:0-110238 GCA_024364735.1 Boesenbergia rotunda
TGAAGTATTAAAATATCCCTAGTCGATGAATTGATAAATATGGACACTATCAATTCTGTTGAGACTAGCATGGGTTATTCTCTAATCAGCTGATTCTCACTAGCTGGTGACATTGGGATGTCCGGAGATAAACATGGATGCTAGTTAAGGGAACTAGTTCATTGGAGTAACTAGCTGTAAGACTTCATATGGGAATCTACATGTAGATATGTCAAGAAAGTTCGTACTGCGGCTTAAGTGCGATGTTCCTTTGACTTGTGGTTTCAAGTCATCTTGGTCATGGAGACTTATACTTTAACATCTTAAGCAAACATCTCCAAGGAGGTGTGGACCCAGGATGATTGGGTATAAGACGAAGTGCCCGAAGATGTTTGAACAGCCTACAAAGGATTCACCACTCCTTGCGAGGAGTTGTATACCCAGGCCTATCGTCGGATTGTTACTCAAAACCTCTGGCCAGAGTATATCATGTTTAGAGTGCGAGTCTCTAAAATACATGAGAGTAATTAGAAATCCAAAGGACGAGAAAGACACTACTTGGGCTAGGTGTGACGTAGTCAGCCTAGTGGGGACTGACACCATAGACCGTGTCCTGAAACAAGTGGGTATAAGGTGGTGAAGGGAATGAGGCACGATTCATTAGAGCTGCTGAAGGGTTTCAGAATAATTTCTTCTGAGGTCAAACCGTTGATCTTTCGATTAATTGGGGATCATGATGTACTACTAGGTGCCACTCATGATCGTTCTATAATTAATGGGTTAATTATAGACGGCTAACATAAATCGAAAGCTTATTTAGTCACACGAAGTACGAGTAATCCGAGGGATTTAAAACGAGTTGAAAATTGGATTTTCCGATCAAGAGAAATAAGTCGAATCTGAATTTATCAGAGGCGCGATGGAAGCTAAAATGGCTAAGTCTTTTGAAGGCTTTTTGGGCGAATTAAATGAGTTTGATTCGCGGCGGTTCGGGTTGGTTTGGCCGGCCAAAGAGGGTGTCAAAACCCCCTTTGGTGGCCGGCCACAATAAGAGGAGAAAACCAATTAATTTTGGTTTAATTAATAAAATAAATCTAGCGCGATTTGTTTTATAAATTATGGATAAATAAATTTGTATAAATAAATTTATATAAATAAATTTGTAGAAATTTATTCTTTTTATGGAAGTTAAAATAATCCATGAATTGGTTTATTTTAATTTTATAAAATCAATTATGAATTGATTTTTCCATGATAAGAAAGTTTATAAATTTCTTATAAAAATTTATTCCATAATTTAAAGAGAAGAATAATTAGTTTTATTATAAATTGGTTTATAATAAAGACTCGGTTTAAACGGAATAATTAATAAGAAAATTTATAAGATAAATTTCTTATAACTAATTCCGTTAATTCCGTTAATTCGGTTTAGAGGGAGACTTAGCAAAGGAGTTGCTACTATATAAAGGAACCAAAGGCTAGCCCTTATTCCAATTAAGAGATTAATTATTCTCTCCCTCTCTCTCTTAATCTCTCCTCTCCTCCTTCTTCCTCTCTTGCCTAGGGCCGGCGCCCACCCTAGAGGATTAGGGCCGGCGCACAAAGGACTCCTTGGAGGAGGCCGCGAGCTTCAAGAAGAAGAAGAAGAACCCGAACACGAAGAAGAAGAAGCGGATAGCGACTCCTCTCTTCCCGGAATTCGATTCCGTTACTTCGTTGGTTAGTTTTCCATTGTTTTTCTCTTGTTCTTCTAGTTGTGCCTTCCGAGAATCTAGTAGTTCTCGTCAGCACAAAACTCGTGACTTTGTGAAGTCATCCCGAAGAGAACTCTGCGTGGACGCGAATAGAGGCGGAGCTTCCAAGGGACGCTACTGTTGGATCTCGTCCCTTACTTCGAGTTACGCGAGGTACTCGGTAAATTACTTTACTTTTCCGCAAAGTTTTTTTTTATGATTGTGTCAACACACCATAGGATTGCATACGAAGTTAAAATAATTTAGGAAATTATTTTATGCAAACTCTTCCGCTGCACGTAAAAATTTTGAATTTTACGAACTCGTATCCTTGTCGACATGCATCCGGTCCCAACAAACCTTGTAGTTTCTTCGCCAGTGGACCTCCTTGCCGTAGTGATGGCAAGTGCCTTTTGGTGCCTTTTCAATCTTTTTGGCCTTTTTCTTCCTTCCCTTATTTTATTCTTTGGGCTTCCTCTTACAGCCTTTCTTCGAGGAACCAACTAACAGTACCATCTTTTGACCCTGTTTTACAGAAGGCTCTACAGTCTTCAGCAGGTTAAGCAACTCAGGAATGGTAGTCTCTAGTTTGTTCATCTGATAGTTCATCACAAACTATGAGTAACTCTTGGGCAAACAATGCAGAATTAAGTCAATACTTAGTTCATGATCCATTGCAAATCCGAGTGTGCCTAGTCGCTCAATGTACCCCAACATCTTCAACACAAACTGTGAAACAGAAGTGCCTTCCTGCATCTTAGAGGTGAAGAGGAGTCTGGAGACCTCAAATCTTCCGGATCTCGCATGCTCGTCAAACAGCTCATGAAGATGGAAGACGATGGTATGAGCATCCATATGCTCATGCTGCTTTTGTAGCTCAGGTACCATAGCGGCCAGTATGATGCAACTCACAAGTTCAGAATCGACCACATATTTCTGATAGGCCACTAACTGGTCTGGAGTTGCATCTTCAGGAGGATGGTTGGGAAGTTGTTCTTCAAGGACATAAGCAAGCATTTCTACTTTGAGGACTATCCTCAGGTTTCGAAGCCAGTTCATGATGTTTGGCCCAGTCAGCTTATTAGTGTTCAAAATAGAACGCAAATTCAGAAAAAGACATGATCAGGTGATTATCCTAGAAATACAAATTGAGGTTATATGATGAGAATGATAAAGAATGCATCAATATACATTAATTAAATTCTATTTATTTTTCGAATTGAATAACCCTTTTTATCAATTCGGGAGATCGTAGGAACACCTCCAAATAGGTTGATATCCAACCATAGATAAGAACAACCATGGCTAAAGTCCATCAAGTTATTCTTAGCTATGAAGGTAGGTAATTATACCGATTACATATTATACATATGTAACTATCACATTGTGCTATCCACTAATTCAATGTTTGCATAAATCATTGGGTTGTTAACTCATTAACAAGTATGCAACAATATACATAGCACCCAATTGCACCTCTCTTTACATCGACCTTGGCTGTGGCACAACAAATCGATGCTCCAAGCTTAAGGCTGCCCCATTAATCAAGAAATAGTTTTAATATGGTTGGAGCTCATTCAACCGTTTAGTCAGGCTTGGATGTGTCCAACAACCAAAACTAAGGATTGACCTCTGACTCCAACTATATTAATCATAAACTAATTCCATGGTTTGAACATGTTGAGGTTCAAGCCGGGCATGGATGTGTCCATCAACCCAAACGAGAAACAAAACTCCGGTTCTAACCATATTAATGGAAGGTGTTGGCCTTAATATTTTGTAAGGGGTTTTGGGTCTCATCCTTTTCTTTTATGCACATTCATGACATATAATTATGTCATGTTCTAACAATTTCCTTAATAAAGTATGTATGTGACTTAATTTATCAAATCTCATTAATTGAATTAGGAACCGGATTTCCTAATTCTAATTTCATACTTTATTCAAGGAATTATTTTGGGAAAAATTTCCTGAATTATCATAATCAATTTTGGAAATAATATGTTTAAGACATTGATTTCTCTAAAACAAATCTTATTAAATTAAGAGACAGATTCCCTTAATTCAACCACATATTATTTTCATAAAAATCTTATGTAAGAGCATCACCTCATAAATCAAATAAGGAAATTATCGTTTGGATGGCTCCCCGAGGCTCAATCGAAATTAAACAAGAGGCTCAATCGAAATTAAACATTTGACAATAAGAGCATCACATATTTTATTTATAGAAAATTAATATCAATAACTTTATTTGGATGGCTCCCCGAGGCTCAATCGAAATTAAACATTTGACAATTTAAATTCAATTTAGGAAATTTAATTATAACAACTAACTTTAAATTAGACAGCTCCCCGAGGCTCAATCCAAAATAAAGAATTTTGTAAATAATTTAATTTCCAATTATAAATTTAAATGCCAATTAATATTCTCATAATTTGTCTAGACCTTCTTGAAAGAAAGTGCCCAAAATTGGGAGCTTTCCATAAATTGAAAGTTTCCAAAAATAAAAGGTTTTCAGAATAATTGTAAGAATCTAGTAAAAAGAAAACTTATATTTTACCAAAATAGGAAATTTCCAAAATTGGAAAGTTTCCAAAAATGGAAAGTTTTCACAATTAACATAAAATTTCATAAACAGAGATATTTCAAAAGTTTGCGAAATTTCATAAGGATTTCCAAACTTTGAAATTCCTAAATCGGAAATTTACCATAATTGGAAAGTTTCCATAGTTGAAAATTTTTCCAAAATTGAGATCATGATAAAGCTTTCCGGAAAACAATAATATGATTATGTCGAACACAAACCTCGGCTCTGATACCACTGTTGGGACCGGGTGCATGTTGACATGGATGCGGGTTCATAATTTTAAAATTAATTACGTGCTGTGGAAGGTTTAGCATAAATAATTTCACTAAATCATTTAACCACACATCTAAGCATGCAATATTATCTTGTGTATACATGATCATATATTTAAAATATTTGTAGAAACGTAAACTAATTTACATATTACCTCGCGTAACTCGAAGGAAGGGACGAGATCCAACCGTAAGCGTCCCTTGGAAGCTCCGTGATGTGGACCAAGGAGGGGATACAAGCTTACAAGACAAAGCCATAGAGGAAGAGGCATTGAAAGGAATTGGAGGACCCATGACAAGATCCAAGAATAAGAGAATGAAGCAAGCTTTGGAAGGCTTAATAATGGAGCTCAAGGAGAAGAAGGATCAATGCACAATGGAGGCAACAACTAAATGGATCACATTCCTTCAAATTGAAAGTGAAATTGAGCCCACATGAAGACAAAACTTGAAGGCCCAAAACCACATGATCCAAGATGCATTCAAGGGCTACAAGTGTCCAATTTTCGTGGGTATTTTTGGGGGAATTTTCTAAAGTTATTTTTTTGATGTCTTTTGGTGGGTTTTTAATGCTTTTGGGAGTTCCTAAGCTAGTATTAGGGAATTGTGGGAAATAAATATCATGCATGCATGCATGCATGATAATGGAGCATAATTAGTGCTTAGTGGGAAGTGTGGTAGAGGTTAATGTTTCAACCTCCACTAAGTCTATATATAGGAGAACTCTTGTATGACCAAGCATGTTAAGTTTGAATGAAATCAGAGTTTTCTCTATTGTGAGAGCTTCTTTTGGTTCTTAGGCAAAGAACTAATCGTGATCTTATCAAGGCAACTTGTGGCGATCGAAACCCCCATGACTTATCACTCACCCTCTCATCTTTCTTGAGTGTGGCGTCAATATCCTTCCCTACATCTGAATTTCAAGGCGATCCATTCCAAGGTGCTTATCATTTGGTATCAGAGCCTTGGCTCCTTGATTTTCAGGTTTGCGTTTTGTTCTTCTTCATTTGTGTTCTTGTTCATCTTTGTTAATCTCTCATCCATAGTATTCCATTGGTGTTTTCATTCTCCAACTCTATTTATCGCTTCTCTATTTGGGTCCTAAACTCAAAAAAAAAAAAAAAAAAAAAGTTGAAAAAAAAAGGTGTTACTTGAGTCATTGTGTTTTTTTGACTGAAGAAAAAAAAAAAGGACAAAAAGGAAATTCGAGGAAAAAAAAAAAGAAGGAAGATCGGCGAATTGAAAGGACCCAATATTTCTCTCATTGCTCTTGATCGTTGCTGAATTTCTTGTTCTAACCGTTTATTTCTCTTGTTCTACTCATAATCTCTTGTAGGTTTCTTGCTCACTTGATTGTCTACTTGTTGTCTTGAGAAAATCGTTGATAAGGTTCTTTTCTTAAGGGCTTATAAAGGAAGCTGAGTGGATAAATTTGAGTGCAACCACGTGAGGCGAGTGGTGAGGTCTTTCTAACATTTCTTGTGTAATTTTCCTTGTCATCTTTTTTTTGTTGCAAGCATGAGTGGGGAAAACTCCCCTAGGCAAGATCCTAATAGGCTTCAAATGGAGGCGCTTACTCAACACTTTGAGAGAATGCTTCAAAGACAACTTGAAGGCTTACATGAAAGGATGGACCGACTTGAAGGAGGAAGAGTTTCCAACCATGGGGGAAATTCTAATCATGAAGAATCTCATCCGGGAAGTGACCTATTCTATAGTTCTCCAAGAGAAAGAAGGAGGCGTGAAGGGGGACGAAGACACGAAAGAGGAGGTAGAAACCATCAACATGAAGACGATCTAAGAGGGGTGAAAGTCAAGGTACCTTCCTTCCAAGGGAGGAATGACCCCGACACATATCTTGAGTGGGAAATGAAAATAGTGCAAATCTTCTCATGCCACAATTACCCTGATGCCAAGAAAGTGAAGGTGGCTGCCCTTGAGTTCACCGATTATGCTTTAATTTGGTGGGATCAAATGCAAAAGGAGAGAAGAAGGTATGGAGAGCACCCTATCAACACTTGGGGTGAAATGAAGACGTTGATGAGAAGGAGATTTGTGCCTTCCCACTACCATAGGGAGTTGCACAACAAATTGCAAAGACTCATCCAAGGGAGTAGGAGTGTGGATGAGTATTACAAGGAGATGGAGGTGGCTTTGATTAGGGCCAATATTGAGGAGGAAAGAGAAGCAACTATGGCTCGATTTCTCCATGGCCTAAACCGAGATATTGGAGACATTGTAGAACTACAACATTATGTGGAGCTTGAAGACTTAGTTCATCAAGCAATGAAAGTGGAGCAACAATTAAAGAGAAAGGGCGTTATGAAAAGACCATCTTCTTCAAACTACTCTTCAAATTGGAAGGACAAGCCAAAGAAGGAGGGTTCCTCTTCTAATTCAAAGGAGGTAACAAGCGCTAAGAAGCCTTTTCCTACTACTACTTCTTCTACTTCTAAGAGCAGGGATATCAAGTGCTTCAAGTGTTTGGGAAAAGGACATATCGCATCCGAATGCCCGAATAAGAAGACTATGGTGGTTAGGGATAATGGGAGCATCTCTAGTGAAGAAACTTCTTCTCATTCTTCTTCTTCAAGCGATGAGGAACATGATGGAGCAGCCTATGCGCAAGATGGCGATCTCTTGGTGGTTAGAAGGTTATTAGGAAGTCAAGCCAAGGAGCATGAGGAGGACCAAAGAGAGAATATTTTTCATACTCGTTGCCTTATTCAAGGTAAAACATGCTCTATGATCATTGATGGTGGAAGTTGCACCAATGTGGCAAGCACTAGGTTGGTTACCAAACTCAACCTCAAGACTACACCGCATGCAAGACCATATAAACTCCAATGGCTAAGTAATAGTGGTGAATTGGTGGTGAATCAACAAGTGATGATTAATTTCTCCATTGGAAAATATGAAGATCAAGTTCTATGTGATATTGCACCTATGGAGGCAAGCCACATTCTTCTTGGAAGACCTTGGCAGTTTGATAGGCGAGCTCACCATGATGGATTCTCCAACAAGTTCTCATTTCTTCACAATTCCCACAAAGTCACACTTGTACCATTATCACCTAGGGAGGTTTGTGCGGATCAAAAAAAAATGCGAGAGAAAAGAGAAAAAGAAGAGCGAGAGCTTAAGAAAAAGAAAGGAGAGAATGAGGAAAAGAAAAGAGAGAATGAGGAAAAGAAAGAGAGAATGAGGAAAGAAAAGAAAAGAGAGAATGAGGAAAAGAAAAGAGAGAACGAGGAAAAGAAAGAGAGAAGAATAGAAAATTTGTTTGCAAGAGGAAGTGAGGTGAAGAGAGCTTATTTGACAAGGCAACCTATATTTCTTCTTTTGTGCAAGGAAACTTGCTTGGAAACTAATACTAACTCCTTGCCCAGTGATGTTGTTGCTATTTTGCAGGACTTTGAGGATGTGTTTCCCCAGGAAGTACCTCACGGTTTGCCACCGATGAGGGGAATAGAACACCAAATGGACATTATTCCTGGTGCTTCTCTTCCCAATAGGCCTGCCTATAGGAGCAACCCTCAAGAAACAAAGGAGATACAGAATCAAGTGGAGGAGTTATTACAAAAAGGATGGGTGAGAGAGAGCTTAAGTCCCTGTGCTGTACCAGTAATTTTGGTACCTAAAAAGGATGGATCATGGAGGATGTGCACGGACTGTAGAGCTATCAACAACATCACAATTCGGTATCGACATCCTATCCCTAGACTTGATGATTTACTTGATGAATTGCATGGTGCTTGCTTCTTTACTAAGATTGATTTGAAAAGTGGGTACCATCAAATTAGGATAAGGGAAGGGGATGAATGGAAAACTGCTTTCAAAACTAAATATGGATTGTATGAATGGTTGGTAATGCCTTTTGGGTTAACTAATGCGCCAAGCACTTTTATGAGGCTTATGAACCATGTTTTACGAGAATTCCTAGGAAAATTTGTGGTAGTATACTTTGATGATATTTTGGTATATTCCAAGAGTTTGGTTGAGCATGTAGCACATCTCAAATCTGTCTTGCATGTCCTTAGAAAGGAGAGACTGTATGCTAACTTAGAAAAGTGTTCTTTTTGCACTGATCATGTGGTTTTTCTTGGATTTGTCATAAGTTCTAAAGGAGTGCAGGTTGATGAAGAGAAGGTTAAGGCCATTAGAGATTGGCCAACCCCCAAAACTGTGAGTGAGGTTAGGAGCTTCCATGGGTTGGCAAGTTTCTATAGAAGGTTTGTGAAGGATTTTAGCACACTGGCAGCACCCCTAAATGAAATTGTCAAGAAAAATATGAGTTTTAAGTGGGGAGAGAATCAAGAAAATGCATTTCAAGCACTTAAGGACAAACTCACACATGCACCCATTCTTGCTTTGCCTGATTTTTCCAAATCATTTGAAATTGAATGTGATGCATCTCATGTGGGTATTGGGGCTGTTTTACTTCAAAATGGACATCCCATTACATATTTTAGTGAGAAGATAGGTGGCGCCACTCTCAACTATTCCACTTATGATATAGAATTGTATGCACTTGTTAGAGCTTTGCAAACATGGCAGCACTATCTTTTGCCTAAAGAATTTGTTATTCATAGTGATCATGAATCTTTGAACACCTAGTAGTACATCATGATCCCCAATTAATCGAAAGATCAACGGTTGACCTCAGAAAAAATTCTGAAACCCTTCACCAGCTATAATGAATCGTGCCTCATTCTCTTCTCCATCTTATACCCACTTGGTTCAGGACATGGTCTATGTGTGTCAGTCCCCACTAGGCTGACTACGTCACACCTAGCCCAAGTAACGTTTTCTCGTCCTACGGATTCTAATTACTCTCATGTATTTAAGAGATTCATACTCTGAACATGGCATGCTCTGACCAGAGGCTTCGAGTAACAATCCGACGATAGGCCTCGAGTATACATCTCCTCGTAAGGAGTGGTGAATCCTTTGTAGGTTGTTCAAAAATCTTCAGGCACTTCGGCTTATACCCAATCATCCTGGGTCCACACCTCCATGGAGATGCTTGCTTAAGATGTCAAAGTATAAGTCTCCATCACCAAGATGACTTGAACACTGCAAGTCAAAGGAACATCGCACTTAAGCTGCAGTAAGAACTTCACTGACATATCTATATGTAGACTACCATATGAAGTTTTACAGCCAGCCACTCCAATGAACTAGTTCCCTTAACTAGCATTCATGTTTATCTCCGGGCATCTCAATGTCACCAGCCAGTGAGAATTAGCTGATTAGAGAATAACCCTTGCTAGTCTCAACAGAATTGATAGTGTCCGTATTTATCAATTCATCGACTAGGGACAATTTCAATACTTCACAATTGCACATGTAGAGATAATCACTAGTTGTGAATTCATCACAAATTCTCTCATGTTGTGAATTGTATTGGCGACATTCAGTAAATGAGTTTAAGATCTCAATCAAATACACAAACATGTATACTCAAATAGTGAATATTCATTTATTAAAATAAATGATTAAATCATAAGACGATTGCCTTAGGACACTTCTCTCATATCACTAACACCCGTTGTAAAACCAATGGTATTTCTTCAGCCTTAGTCTTTGAAACATGCTTGGCAGTGCTATATACTAGTACCTAGTGTGTAGATACAGGAGCCACTGACCATGTCTGCAATTCTCTGCAGGGGTTCCAGGAAACCCGACGGCTGGCAAATGAAGAAATCATGGTCTACATGGGAAATGCTATAAGAGTAGCAGCAGTAGTAGTGGGAGTCTTTTATTTATCATTTGAGAGGAATAAAGTGTTAGTTCTGAGAGATTGCCTTTATGTACCTTCATTTAGAAAGAATTTAATTTCAGTTTCTAAGTTATATAAGGATGGATATTCTGTTACTTTTGATAATAAAGTTGTTATTAAGAGAAACAGAGAGATTATCTATTTGGGTATGTTGGTTGGCAATCTGTATACTCTAGAACCAAAACCTCCCACGATGCACACTGAAGTAAATAGCTTATCATCTAACTTAAATAAGAGAAAAGAACCTTCTAGGATAAATCAGACATATCATTGGCACCTTAGGCTTGGTCATATTAACCTTAGTAGGATTCAGAAATTGATAGGTGATGGGCCCTTGGGTTCACTGGTGGTGGAGGATCTCCCGACCTGTGAGTCTTGCTTGGAAGGGATGATGACCAAGAGGCCTTTCAAGGCTAAGGGGTATAGGGCAAAAGAGGTGTTGGAACTGATTCATTCTGATGTATGTGGCCCTATGTCAATCCAGGCAAGAGGAGGCTTTGAATATTTCGTCACTTTCATTGACGATTATTCAAGGTATGGGTACATTTACCTGATGCGCCGCAAGTCTGAATGCTTTGATAAATTCAAAGAATTCAAGGCTGATGTGGAAAAACATTAAGGTAAAAGTATCAAGTCACTACGATCAGATCGTGATGGCGAGTACCTCTCTGGGGAGTTTAGAAGCTACCTGTCAGAAGCTGGGATTCAGTCCCAGCTAACTGCACCCGGCACACCCCAGCAGAACGGAGTTGCAGAAAGAAGGAATAGGACACTTATGGAAATGGTTAGGTCAATGATGAGCTATTCAGACTTACCTGATTCATTCTGGGGATATGCTCTGGAAACAACAGCGTACATAGTGAACCTGGTTCCATCTAAGTCAGTCCCTCGTACTCCCACAGAACTGTGGACTGGGCGCAAGCCCAATCTAGGACACATTCGAATTTGGGGTAGTCCAGTACATGTGCTGAATGGAGATACTGATAAGTTGGAATCTCGTACGGAGGTGCGTCTGTTCGTAGGCAATCCCAGGGGAACGAAAGGTGGTATGTTCTATACTCCTAAGGATCAGAAGGAAATTGTTAGCACAAATGCCAGATTCTTGGAAGAGGACTATATGATGAGCCATAAGCCAAAGAGTAGACTAATGCTTGATGAGTTAAGGGGGGACATTCCGACTTCAGGACCAATTGTACAAGACGATACACCACATGTTACTGCTCCGCGTGTCACTCAGGACACACAGGTAGGACCTCGTTGCAGTGGGAGGGTTGTGAGACAGCCTGAAAGGTACATGTTTTTGGGAGAGTCTTCGGACATGGTCCCGGGTAAACATGAACCGGATCCCTGGACCTATGACGAGGCCTGATAACAAGCATTTTGACGGATAAAGTTTGTGCAATTAGTGAGGGAATTTGAGGCTTTGGGGTATATTTGTTTATGAAATGATGCATAATTATGAATAGGATATATTTTCATTGGTTAATTAATTTTCCTGCATTTTCACACTCATATTTCATTCTATTGAATTTTTGGACAGCTTGTGCATCATCGGATCAAAAGGTCTCATTCTGTTGAAGGCCTGATTGGTCACCAGACCAATCAGGGGAAGCGTTGATCGGTCCAGTGACCGATCAGGGAAGGCCTGATCGGTCCAGTGACCGATCAGGAGCAGATGGCACAGAGGAATTCAGAATTTTAACTACTGATCACATCCTGATCGGTCCCCAGACCGATCAGGGAGTCTTCTGATCGGTCCCCAGACCGATCAGGGAGCATCCAGACCGATCCAGAGCCATTCAGTCCGATCAGTAGGTGTCCAGATGCGATCGAATGCGCGGATCATTACAACCCTCCACTTGAATCTGGCAACGATAATTGATGGAGCTTCATTGCAAGTGATCTCAGCCACTCATCAGAGGAAATCAAGGGGTGGAAAGGAGGAGTAGAAAAGGGAATTAGGGCAGCCAAGGGAGGGGAGAACACACCATCGCAACTTTCTTCGACCGGACGCCCCTCTTCTCCATCCATCGCCACCAAGGGCCGGCGGTTCCTCCATCCACCTCATAGCCGCCAGCCGGGCATTCCCTCTCCTCACCATCTCCTCCTTTCCCTCTCCCGGTTGGAGTTCCACTTCTTCATCAGATTTGGCAGCAGTTTTTTTTCTTCCCAGCGGGTAGCAGCAGTTCTTCACAGCTAATTCTTCGAGCTTTCATCAGATTTGGGTTGATTGGTTTCATGTATTTGGTTGTTATGTATTGATTGTTGGATTGTCTATTGTGATTAATTGTTGAATGCTTGTAATCAATTGATGATCTCCCATGTTTTAGTTGCTTGCAATTTTGACTCATTTGGATGCATGTTAAGTGTTCTGTGAATTCCTTCAATCACTTGTTTCTCACTTGTTTCTTCATTTGTTGCTGTAAGCTTGTTTAATTCATGCATTAATTGCTTCTTTCAATAGTTTTAAATTCTTGTTTTCGTTTGGATTCAATTAAGTTTAGCTTGTCTTTCATTTTCTGCAATTGTGATTAGATTAGACTTAGCTCCCATTACTTGCATCGTTTTTTTATTTAGTTATTAGGATTAGATTTCATACTTGCTTTGCTATTTCAATTTCGTAGTCTTAGTTTTCAAATCCAAACCCCCAGTTTAATATCCAAAATCCAAAAGCAATAACTTAGAATCCTAAGATTATTAACCTGTCATTACATTCCTTGAGAGAGACGACTCAAGTTACTCTATACTACATTAGTTTAGAGGGGTTCGATACTTTAATTGTATTTGAAACCGTAACATGACAAAAGCGGTTATCAAGCCCCTCCAAGACAAAGATGCAGATTCTTGGCAATGCGCAATGAACTCCGAGATAGAATCGATGGATTCTAACCATGTCTGGGAGCTAGTAGAACCACCCAATGCTGTAAAAGCCATTAGATGCAAGTGGATCTAGAAAAGAAAGGGAGGATCAGACGGGAAGGTTGAGACCTTCAAAGCAAGGTGTAAAATACGGTGATTCGAAAATCTGGACCAGAAATTTTTTTGGGATTTTTCCGGATAAAGTCTAGGGTTTCCGACCCTATGGGAGGAGCCCGAGAGGGCTTTATTGTAAAAACTTAAAACTTATCAAGGGTTTCATAAAAGAAAACCTCAAAGAAGTTGGCTTATGAAAATTTACCTAAAGTTAAGGGGTTAAGCTGATAAACTATTTAACTTTAGAGACTTGAGGTGTATTATATAAATTTAGAAGTGTTAATCTGCGAAAAACCTTACCCTATGGGTAATGCTTGGATTCTGGAGAATCGAGGGGCTTTTCTGCAAAAAGTCCCCGCACACATATATATATATTTTCTTTTCCTTTCATTCACTAACCCGCAGCCACGCCCGAGTCTGCTTCCCTTCCGCGTGCCCTAGCCGCAGATGCGCCGCCCTTCCTCCTCCGTTTTCTTCTCCTCGTCGTGAACCCTAGCGCAGCCCTAGCGCCCGATTCCTTCATCCTCTTCCTTTCTTATCCACGCGAACCCTAGCCGCGCCAACAGACCGACGGACCATCTCTCCCTCTTCCGTTGCGTCGATCGGCCGATGCCAGTGATAATCGCTGGCGATTGTGAGAGTTATAGTTGGGTTTCTTCCTTGTAGCCATCACTTTCAGAGCTGAGCCAAGAAATAATCGTCGGCGTCAGTAAGGTATGGGCTGCTATAGATCTATTTCAAAGGATGAAATGATCTGTTATACTAACAGCTTAGAACAATAGCTTGGTTGTATGAAATTTGTGCTGTAATGATCCAAGATTTTGAATCTATCTCGGGTTTGTTTAGAGGAGTTTCTGAGAGTTGAATCGAGATTCTGATTTGGCATTATATGGATTGTAGTCAGAGATTTTTGATATTTGCTTTATATCTTTTTTCTGCTCTGTTGATGTTCTATTCATGGTTTGCTTCAGTTTGATCTAGCAAGGTTTTGCTTTAGGAATGGGATATGTGGGGTGGTTGTTGGCTGTTGAGGTTGGTTCATTTGATACTGATGTGAGGCCGTAAGTTCACAGTTCATGTTTGGGTTTTGGGAAATTTGATCTTGGATGTTAAATGGTTGAATATGGTGTTCAAGTTGTGCTTTGAATTTTCTTGCTACTGGAGGATTGGAGTGGATGGTTCAGTTAGGTTAGTAATGTTGTAAATGGTTTCCTAATCAGATTGGCGTGGCCATGAGTGGGAGTTGAAACATTGGGCAGCATCTTGAATTGTGCTTGTCGTGAGTTTTGGAAGAGCTATTGATTAACTTACGAGATAGGTTTAATTTGGAATTTAAACCTAATAAGTTAAGTTGATAAATTCGGGTTCCATAACCTAATTGAAAGTTAATCGGGGTAATTTGGGATAAATAAGGGTTAATTATCTAATTATGGTTAATTAGATAAAACGAGGATAATTAGAAAGATCCTAATTACTTGAGATAGCTTGTTAGCTATAAATTACATATTATTGTAGCTAAACATTATGCCTTTGATACAGGGCATTGATTGGATTTAGCATTGCTGATTATCAGACGGGTGGTTCTTTCTGATACGAGCGTCTTACGATTGAGGCGGGTACCCTTGACTTATCTTTTAGATATTGTCATATTGCTATGCATGGTTTGTTATAGATAATAGTAAGTTATATGCTATATCTGCCTTAGTATACCTGTATTTGATATATGTTGCTTATCCTTGATGTTATCTCCCGTTTAGCTTTATACAGTCTCAATAGTTGTTATGTATATATATATATATATATATATATGTGTGTGTGTGTGTGTGTGTGTGTGTGTGTGTGTGTGTGTGTGTGTGTGTGTGTGTAGATATAGTGATATGTTCCCTCTTGCATTTTGACATTGATGGATCATTGGTTATTTCGTTAGTATACCTAGTAGGTTACTTGTATCCCATGATATAGGATTCAGACCTATACCTAGCACACTGAGGTGTTAGTTGAGGACTTGGTGGGTGTTATATGTGTTTGGGTCATGCACCATCCTTGCATTATTGCATGCTGACTATCATCGACTCCTATGTAGTCTGAACCCATCGTCAGTTACATGAGGATATGCACACACATCCACTCAGGGATAGTGGCTGCCATAGAGTGTGTGCATTTGCCCTGTATTGCTCCGCACGATCACTATTTGGAGGGTGGTTCCGGTGCGTGGTAGCTCCCAGGGATCCCTTCTCGTCCTGAGACACGAGAAGATGAGAACTAGAATCCCCCATTACTTGGGGGTAGGAGAGTGACCTCCGTCAGCATCCTGTCCACTCGGTCACTCAGGAGCAGTGATAGCAGGGTGCGTACAGTTGTCATAGCCCTACCCACTTGGAAGTCTATTTATGACAGGTGGACGATGATTTGACTAGTGTCAGGGGTGACACATATCATTGCACCATGTGCATATTTTGCATTATGCATTGCTTGCTGCATTTGATTGATGCATTATGATTGACATGCATATATCGGATACCTGTTTTACCTTGGATTACGTGTTATATTTGTTCTTTAGGGATTTATTCCACCCCTCTGCAGGATAGATGGATTCTAGTATGTACCTACATTCAGTA
The DNA here is from genome assembly GCA_024364735.1 of Boesenbergia rotunda. Lineage (NCBI taxonomy): Eukaryota > Viridiplantae > Streptophyta > Magnoliopsida > Zingiberales > Zingiberaceae > Boesenbergia > Boesenbergia rotunda. Next base: position 15,946 of record JAGFNQ010000939.1, read on the forward strand.
CCTTTAGTGTATGCCTTTCTATTGCTCATATGAGACTGTATCAGCGTAGACTCTTTTTGTTAGTATAACGTACTATGCATATCTGTATGGGTATCCGCTGAGTTTATTTGGACTCACACTGTTGGCTATATTTTTATTTTCAGGTTGAAATACTTGAAGTCGCCAGAAGAGCCCAGCAGCCAGTCCCTACCCATCGCGACGACATGATTTTGCTTTGTACTTGTAGTACATTTATTTTACATTTCTTTTAGCGATTTGTATATGTCATATAAGTGTGTCATGTGTGAAGGATCGATTAAGGCGTACAGAGAGGGGGTGAATGCACTTTTTCGGATCTTTGAACTCTACAGAATTGTTAGCGCAGTGGAAATAATATGCAAAACACTTAAAGAACAATGCTAACATTATCGTTTACTTGGTATCCACCCAGATGGGTGACTAGTCCAAGGATCTACGCCGCGAGCACCACTTTTCACTATCGAAAAGTCTCCTTGAGGTGGAGAAGCCTTTACAGCAATATCTTCCTCTTTACAGATGCAGAAATACGAGAGAGGAAGCAAAAAATCACTCTACACACGAGCAGCACTTTGACACTGTACAGAACCGTACCGTTCACGTACAAAACGTGCTCCTTTTATAGGTGAACAGGACAGATTCGCAATCTGTCCAGCCCGCACCAGTCGACTGCCCCTGGGGCAGTCGACTGGCCTAGCACTAATTGGTAGCCAACGGCTAGTTTCGGGGGTATACCAGTCGACTGCCCAAATGCCAGTCGACTGGTCCGAGGCCGCAAACATTCTGTGGGTTTTGGCAGTCGACTGCCTCTGGGCCAGTCGACTGCCCTGCCTCCCAGCTCAGCTCCAGCCACTCCGGATCTTCTCCTTCACGTGTGCCTTCAGGTCTGCTCCATTGGCTCGCCTCTTGAAGTCCTCTTCTTCTGGCTATCGTCCCTTGGATGCGCACACAAGCCTCCCCTTGGCTTGCCTCCATGCCACCATTCACGTGTGCCCTTGAAGTCCACTTCCCGGCTTGCCCTTGGAGCTCTCCTCCATTGGCTTTCGTTCCTCGGATAAGTCCACCATGTGTGATTCTCCAAGTCTAGCAAACTCAATCACACACATCAAATACAACATAACACTCTAACCTTAAACCTATTCACCCACACATCAAAACCATGATCTTCCAATCATTTAAGGGTCGATTGCCTCAACAATCTTTCCCTTTTTGATGTGTGACAATATGTTTATGTTAGAGATAAACAACAACCACAATAACAATAGCAAAACATAATAATTGAAATGTCATGAGGCATAGTAACCCTATGAGGTAACCTCCCCCTTAACCTATGTCTTCTCTCCATTTTCAATTCTATTCTAAATCTAAGTTAAGTTTCCACTTAATAGCAACAATATGTTAAAAATATCAGAACCTAAGAGGTACCTCCCCCTTAATCCATGTCTTCTCCATTTTTAACCATTCAAGTTCTAAATTAGAAAGAAAACTTTAAACCATCCATTCCAACTTAAACCACCCATTCTCCCCCTTTGACATTATCAAAATGATTGCCTCAAGCAACCAAAACCCATGGCACCAAATGAGAGAATTTTAAATTTCTGAAATTTCTCACAGTGGCTGAAAAGTTGCGTGCCAGTCGACTGCCCATAGGGCAGTCGACTGATACGCTATCAGTCTGAGTTTTCAGGCTTTCTGTCGAATTTCAGAAACTTTCAGAAAATTTCAGAAAATTCCAAAAATTGTAAAATTTTGCATACACGTTTGAAATGTTATACTTTATCAGGGAAAAATATTAAACCATATAAAATTTCAAACATGCATGACTTTTGATAAAAATCCAAAAGTTTTAAAAAACACTATATTTTGTATCAAGCTTTGAAACTAATTTCACAATCATATGACTTTTAAAAACATGGCAAAGTATGTAAAGCATAAAATAGTTTTCAAAGGTTTAAAATGTTCAACTATGTTCTTTGGGCAAAGGGTATATTGATTAAACACTTGTCTTTCCCATAGTTGGTCTAATTTTCATATTTAATACTTTTAATGGTTTAACAATGTGCCACAAGTACAAGTGAGCCAAATGTATCACCCTAATGAATCAAGCACCCTTTCAAAGCTAATATCTCCAAGTTCACCCTATACTTCCACAAAACACATTTCAAGGCCTCTTCTTAAGGATGTAAATTCTGATTCGGGAAGAGGCTTTGTAAATATGTCGTCTAGGTTTGACTTTGATTCAACATAGTGTAGTTCTATGTCTCCCCTTGCCACATGGTCACTAATGAAGTGATGTTTCACTTCAATGTGTTTTGTCCTAGAATGGTGAACCAGATTTTTAGTTAAATTGATTGTACTTACATTATCACACAAGACTTTGACCTTGGTGTAATGTAGCTCATAATCCTCTAAGGTGTGCATGATCCAAAGGAGTTGAGAAACACACCCACCCATTGCCACATATTCGGCTTCCGTTGTTGATAGAGCCAACGCATGGTTGTTTCCTACTACTCCAACTAACTAAAGAAGACCCAAGGAATTGACATCCTCCACTTGTCCTCTTCCTATCTAACTTACAACCCACATAGTCCGAGTCGGTGTATCCAATTAGATCAACACTAGGGGTTCTAGGATACCAAAGTCCGACATTGAGGGTCCCTTTTGTTGGTGCAGAATGCACCCAAGTCAAACCTGTGTTTTGATATTGGCAAAAGGGTTCAAAAGTTAAGGGTTAGTTGTTGTCTAACAAGCTTCTTGAGTGTACAGGAAAAGCCCTAGCGAAGGAATGCTAGGCACTGGCGAAGGACTGCCAGACAGGAGAAGCCCTAGCAAAGGACTGCTAGGCACTGGCAAAGGACCGCCAGAATGCTAAAGCCCTAGCGAAGGACTACTAGGCTGGCGAAGGACTGCCATAAGAAAAGACCTAGCGAAGGGCAGCTATGCACCAAGCGAAGGGCAGCTTGGTAACTCAAGACCTGGCGAAGGACTGCCGGGCAAAAGTTCAACTGGAGGATCCGGTTGGCACCAGGTAAACTCTCCCGAGAGGAGTAGGTGAGGACGCGTTCCCCTTGAGGGAACATTAGGCGTCGGTTCGACCTAGGGCTCTATTTTGGAGACCAAAGTCAGAACCAAGACAGCTAAGGCTGTATAAAATAAAATTGTTATTTGGACTAACCCTGGATGCAGGATCGAAGGACTAAGTATCTGCAGCTCAGAGAGCCTCGAAGGAGTGAGGCAGAAGCTGAGCAGGGCGCCCCCAAGGTCAACCCAAGTCTGTAACAACCTCGACGCGCTTCGCCCCGCATGTCGCGGGCGCCCCGCGTGTCTCGGGCGCCCCCACTGCCAGCTGCCGAAGCGCATCCCTGCGAAGCCGAAGAGATGAGGCCTTTGACCGGTCAAACCGGGCGTCCCGAGCCCTATGGGCGCCCCGGTCAAATCGGATCCCGAGGATAAGGGGATCAGACGGCGACCGAGCTAAAACCGGATCTGCTGCCACGTGGGGGGCGCCCCCGTCGACCAGGGCGCCCCTAGGCCCTATATAAAGGGCCCTCGACCTCCTTCTTCAGAGCATCAATTACTGCGACGCTTCCACGCTCTACAACTTTCATTCAACGCATCCAAACGCTCCGACGACCGCGCTCTGCTCCAGGAACTTCTCAACTCAAGTCCGATGCGCCGTCGACCTCCCGCTGCACCGAAACTCGAGCCTATCCCGGGAGTTGGTAAATACAGAAGTGTTATCTTTCTTATTGCAATTTGTATTTCTCTTCTGTACTTATTCTACGCATTATAGAATTGCCCAAAGTAAACGGTCAACGACCGTGGGCCTTGGAGTAGGATTTGACCCAGGCTCCGAACCAAGTAAAACGACCTTGTTAGCGTTGTGTTGCTTTTTGTGTCTTATTTTCGCTGCGCACTTACTCTTTTTTAAATCCGAACGATTTGCGACATTCACCCCCCCTCTCTCGCATTTCTCGATCCAACAAGTGGTATCAGAGCAGGGAATTCAAACTTGGTGCAACCACCAGTTTGAAAATTTCGGATTTTTTTTCTTTTTCCTCTCTCAATTTTTTTTGTTAAATATTTTTCGTTCGAATTTTTCTTTCAAGGTTGGTGCAACACCCCTTGAAATTTGTTTTTATTTATTCTTCCCGCACTACTAATCCAAGACCAAGTCTTGGAATATTTTTTTTGTTTTCTTTTGGTTGCTTGCTATTTCAGAACAAATGGCCATCCAAGAAGGCTTTAGCACCGCCAGACCTCCACTTTTCAGTGGAGAAGACTTTCCTTACTGGAAAAGTCGAATGGAGGTCCACCTGAAAACTCAGGTGGATATGTGGATAATCATCCAGTCTGGACTTATGATTCCCACAAATGCTGAAGGCGTACCGCAAAACTACTCAGAGTGGGACACTGCCCTTAAACGCAAAATCGAAGCTGACGCCAAAGCAACTCAGACCCTCCAATGCGGACTAACGAAAGAGGAGCTGAACCACGTAGGCCCCTTCAACAGTGCCAAGGAGCTATGGGCTAAACTGATCGAGCTCCACGAAGGAACTTCAGATACGAGGATCAGCAAACGGGATCTGCTACTGAACAAGCTCTTCACCATCAAGATGGCAGATAACGAGACAGCAGCCCAGCTCCATGCCAGAATCCAAGAATTGATGAACGGTCTTCACGCAATAGGTCACCAGGTTCAAAATCGTGATCTTATAAGGTATGCCCTAAACGCGTTCCCTAGGACCACCTTGTGGGCATCTATGGTAGATGCATACAAGATCTCTAGGGATCTTTCAAAAATTAAGTTAGATGAGTTATTTTCTGAACTTGAACTTCATGAACAGACTAACTGCAATTTGGCCGAGAAAAGTATAGCTTTCTTTGCAGGGAAAACAGGAAGGACAACTAAGAAGAAAACTCAAGTTGAACCCGAGTCTACCTCAGACTCAGAAACAGAAGATCAAGAAGGAGATCAATCTGAACTAGTCCGGCTAGCTCGAAGCTACTACAAAAAGTTGAAGAACCAAGCCAACACACGGAGAACAAGCCGAAGAAAGGATGAACCAGCTGAACTAGCAACTGACAAACACAAGCCCAACGTAACCTGCTACGAATGCAAGAAGAAGGGCCACTACAAGACTGAATGTCCAAGCCTAAAGGAGTCCAAAAAGACCAGAAAGAAAAAGGCACTCCAAGCAACCTGGGACGAGTCTTCCTCAGAAGAAGAAGAAGAAGCACCCCAGTCCAATCTTCTAGCCCTGACCGCTTCGGATCAAATCGAGACTGCCTCAGACTCGGACCAGGACGACGGCAAGCTGACCTTCTCCGACGACGGCGAAATAAGGGTAACAGGTTTTTCAAAATTGCAATTAAATTCTCTTATCTCATATCTATCCCGAGATTTGGCGAAAGCCAAACTCCGAATCGAGTCCCTCCGACAGGAAGTAAAACTCCTGAAAGAGGGAGCTGAGTCTAAATCCTTAACTGAGAAAATTCAGGAAGGAACCCCTGATCAAGTTGAAAAACTTGAATCAGAGAATTCCTCCCTGAAAACTCAAGTTAAGGACTTATGAACAGCTTTAGAACGATTCACTTCTGGTTCCAAGAATCTTGATATGATTCTTGGAAAACAGAAGTCTGTTCTAAACCGATCCGGACTTGGCTACAGAACCAAATCTCGGCAAAGATCTTACTTTGCTGTATTGAACCGGTCAAGACCTAAGGTTCAGGCATGGGTGCCAAAACTGTGCCTGACTAAACCAACTGGTTCAAATCAATTTTGGATCCCCAAGGACAAGATTCACATCTTGCCTAACCCATACAGAGGCTTTAGTCCAGGGGGAGTCAAAATCAAAACAATTTTTATAATTAGATAATTTGTTTTGTAATTGCTTGATTGCATGTTTATTTAATTTTCTGCAATTTGTCATGCTTAGATGTAGGAATACTAAGATTTAAGGACTCAATTACTTGAAATTTGAAAACATAGTATTGGGAGGAGGTGAGATGATAGTACGTTGGGGAAACCAACTCTAATAAGATCAAGTCTACTTGGTCTCTTTAGACTGGTGAAACCAGCCGAAGCTACCGATCCAAGACCCAAGCTAGCTAGACCAGAAAATGACATAATTTAATTTGAAAATGAAATTTCATTAAAAGGCTTTGTCAAGGAAAGGGTGGATGATCCCATAAGGCTACGGCCAAAGAAGGCCTAGTGCCTCGCAAAGACCTGGAAGCCAATTTCTGAAATTCAAATTCAAATTATCTTTTGTCAAATTCGAATCTAACTCAAATTTCAAATAATTATAGACTCTAACCTGTTTTCAAAATTCCTTAAACCTAGTTTTTTTTTTAAAAAAAAACTCTTAATCTGTCTTCAAAATTTCTACTTCTTAAACTTATTTTTTTTTTCTTTCAAAAATCACTTAATCTATTTTTCAAAATTTCTAAACTTATTTGTTTAAAGAATCTGCTTTCAAAACTAAATAAACTTTTCAAAATAAATTAAAACTTCTTTTTAAAATTAATTTTTACCCTCAAACCTGTCTCACAAAAACCTTAAGGTTAACGTGTTTGAAAACCCTAGATTCAGTGAGACAGGAAAATTAAACTCAAATTAAACCACCTTGCTTGTGCTTTCATAATCATGGTCAAACTGTGGTTAACATAGTCAAACTATGATTAACATAGTCAAACATTGTCAAACACAGTCAAACAAAGTCAAACAGTCAAACCTGGTCAAAACAGTCAAAAGGCTGCTACCTAGGGCGCCCTGACCGTCCCGGGCGCCCAACTGCACAAGGTCAAAGGCTGCTGAAAGCAGTCCATGAGGGCGCCCGTAACCTGTCGGGCGCCCCCAACAACACTGACAACGTACCAGCTCCAATCAAAGCAGCAAAAGCTGCATTTGACCGACTTGACAAGGGCGCCCGTGACCCGTCGGGCGGTCCTATACGCTTCTGTCCCCCACGCTGATTAAAGCAGCCAAAAGGCTGCAATCAACTACCTTTGACCAGGGCGCCCGTGACCTGTCGGGCGCCCCCATCGACAAACTGTCGTCCACACCAGTCAAAGCAGCAAAAGCTGCAGTTGACCAGCCTTGATTAGGGCGCCCGTGACCTGTCGGGCGCCCCTATCGACAAACTGTCGTCCACGCCAGTCAAAGCAACAAAAGCTGCAGTTGACCAGCCTTGATCAGGGCGCCCGTGACCTCTCGGGCGCCCCCCATAAAACCCCTATAAAAGGGACCCGAGTCTCCTTCTCCTCCCACACCACATCTCACACTTCTTCTTCCCCTTGCCTCATTCTTGTGGATCAAGTGAACCTAAGCCCACCCTTGCCTCAACCATGCCTCCAAGGTATGAAATTTAGTTGTGCAATTAATTTTTCTTAAATTACATACTTCCTTTTTTTTAAATCTCTTCTTATAATCCAAGGTTTATCCTTAATTACTTATTTTTCTACACTTAGAAAACGCCGAGCAGTTCAGTCGAACCCCGGTAACGAGCCCAGTCCCGACCCTAGGTTTCCAAACCTAGAACATTGTAAAAAATTCGCCCGAACCACCTACGTTCCGATTAAGACAAGTTACCTTAACCGTCAATTCTTTACCCAATCCTGTCCAGTTGCAATGTCCGCAATTAACTACTATCAACTGGATAACCTCGTATTCTGCACACATCCGATCAACAACACCTTATGTGCAGAATTCTATAACAACATAGTTAGGCAAGACCAATTGAGCTTCGTCACTACCGTTCAAGGAATGCCCTTGACCATCACTCCTACCCTACTGAACCAATTTCTTGGACTCCGACAATCTCAGTCCATCTTCTGTTGCTACCCTCCAAGGAACCTACCTTTCGATGCCCCCTACTCTCATATTGACCTGAACACCTTATACAACTATTTCTTTAGGGAGGGCATGGACCCTGCAGGAGGGCAGTTCAACTCCACCCGACTGCCGATTCAGGACTACGCTCTCTATAGAGTGATTGTCCGTTGCATCCTTCCTCTGTCCACTAGGGACATAGCCACCATGAAACCCTTTCACACCTTTCTCCTCTCTGCCCTTATCCACCATCTGGACATAGATATAGGCCTTCACCTCTTCCACTGTATCCTACATGCCTCTAGTGTGTCCACTCAGGGACGGATCCGCACCCCCTTCTGCCACGTCATCACCTCGATCCTCCACCATCACGGCCGAAACATTACTGAAGGCGAAATTACCACGATGACCGACTTCAACGAGATAGGATATAGGAACTTTTCTTTAGCCGGTGTAGATGTCTCGGGCACCGGGGTTCTGACTTGGAGACGCCGACCAGCCGCACAGGACATTGCCGACGAGGAGGTTGAGGTCGACGTTGCCGACTTAGCAGCAGAGTTAGCTCAGCCCGATCCTCCGACACTCTACGAGCGAGTATCCCTCCTCGAGACACAGGTTCAGTCCCTCCGGGAAGAATCGGAGGCTTACCACCTTGAGCAGCTGGAAACTCATCAGGGCTACTATACCGAGTATATGAGCGCGTTTGCAGCAGAGAGAGAGGAAAGAAACGCCCAGTATCAAGAGATGATGACCATGTTTAGATCCTGGCATCCAGGCTCCCCTGATCAGCCTGGTCCCTCTTCCTAGATGACTTGGACGTGTACCTATTTGACTATCCCTACTGAGTAGGGTTGACTTCTGTTGACTTGTACTAGACATCTGTTTGACTTATGCTTATCTTAGCTTGGCTTGTTTATTTCCGACTAGAAGGCAGTTAGGATTATGCTTAGTAGAGTAGAATCATTTTTTCTGGCTTCTGCCTTAATTGAAAATGCTTTAATTCATTTTAAATGTTTTCTTTGTTAAAAATGTTTTACTTTGGTTTTAAAATTTTTTCTTGACTTAGTTTAATTTCAAAAAAACTACCCCCTTCAAAACTAAGTTTTTTTTCGAAATGGACTTAGCCTAGGCTCTAACCCTAGAATTGCATGCACCTATAGATCTAGAAGCCAGCATCTCACAAGCACCTTAGGGTACTTTGAATGATAACCTAGAAAGGGTTGAGATGCTTAGGACTTTGCCTTAACTCAAGATGCATTAAGTCAGTGCATCTGCAGTAGTTGGGGCACTAAATACAAACTGAACAGCAATCAAGTTAAGTATCAAGTTTAGACAATCTAACTTGAACAATGCACTTAACTTGACTAACCCTAGCGAAAACTACTGTTTATAACAGTTGGTAAGTAGCTAATTGGGTTAGACACGTACCTAAAGATTTAACCAGACTTAGGCTCCAGCTTGATTCAGTACAGCAAATGCTTTAATTATTGCAAAAATTTTTTCTGCATTTTTTGATATATGTCAAAGGGGGAGAGTTGGAAAGGAAACAGGGAACAAAAATTTTTTTTTTAAAATTTTCCCATCGTCTTCTTCAAAAAGTTGAACTCAAAAAATAAAATTGGTGAATCAAAGTTAGTTTTATTTCTAAACTCTGAATTATTTTAAAACTTAATGTTTTCGCTTAAAATTATTGTTAAGCTTAAAGGTTTTAAAATTCTCTTTAAAAATTTCCAACTCTGAACTATGTGTTTTGAAATTATGCTTAAGCTTAACATAGTGCTTGAAATTTTTTCAAAACTGAAAATTTTCTAAGTCTGAAAATTTTTCCAAAACTGAAAATTTTCCAAAGTGTGAAATGTTCCTAAAACTGAAAATTTGTCTAAAGTTTTCAAAGCTTTCCAAACTTAGAACATCTTTTCGAAAAACTTAGCAAAAAACATTAGAGATTTCCCAACTTATTATCAAAACATGAAATCTTCTAAGTACTTAACTCACACTACCTATTTTTTGAAAAGCCTAGGGGGAGATTTCTTCCAGGGGGAGGGAATCTAACTTAGGATTTCAATTTCAGCATTTTTTTTCCTTAACTTTTTGAACTAGGTTGTCATATATCAAAAAGGGGGAGATTGTTGGTGCAGAATGCACCCAAGTCAAACCTGTGTTTTGATATTGGCAAAAGGGTTCAAAAGTTAAGGGTTAGTTGTTATCTAACAAGCTTCTTGAGTGTACAGGAAAAGCCCTAGCGAAGGAATGCTAGGCACTGGCGAAGGACTGCCAGACAGGAGAAGCCCTAGCAAAGGACTGCTAGGCACTGGCAAAGGACCGCCAGAATGCTAAAGCCCTAGCGAAGGACTGCTAGGCTGGCGAAGGACTGCCATAAGAAAAGACCTAGCGAAGGGCAGCTATGCACCAAGCGAAGGGCAGCTTGGTAACTCAAGACCTGGCGAAGGACTGCCGGGCAAAAGTTCAACTGGAGGATCCGGTTGGCACCAGGTAAACTCTCCCGAGAGGAGTAGGTGAGGACGCGTTCCCCTTGAGGGAACATTAGGCGTCGGTTCGACCTAGGGCTCTATTTTGGAGACCAAAGTCAGAACCAAGACAGCTAAGGCTGTATAAAATAAAATTGTTATTTGGACTAACCCTGGATGCAGGATCGAAGGACTGAGTATCTGCAGCTCAGAGAGCCTCGAAGGAGTGAGGCAGAAGCTGAGCAGGGCGCCCCCAAGGTCAACCCAAGTCTGTAACAACCTCGACGAGCTTCGCCCCGCATGTCGCGGGCGCCCCGCGTGTCTCGGGCGCCCTCACTGCCAGCTGCCGAAGCGCATCCCTGCGAAGCCTAAGAGATGAGGCCTTTGACCGGTCAAACCGGGCGCCCCGAGCCCTACGGGCGCCCCGGTCAAACCGGATCCCGAGGATAAGGGGATCAGACGGCGACCGAGCTAAAACCGGATCTGCTGCCACGTGGGGGGCGCCCCCGTCGACCAGGGCGCCCCTAGGCCCTATATAAAGGGCCCTCGACCTCCTTCTTCAGAGCATCAATTACTGCGACGCTTCCACGCTCTACAACTTTCATTCAACGCATCCAAACGCTCCGACGACCGCGCTCTGCTCCAGGAACTTCTCAACTCAAGTCCGAAGCGCCGTCGACCTCCCGCTGCACCGAAACTCGAGCCTACCCCGGGAGTTGGTAAATACAGAAGTGTTATCTTTCTTATTGCAATTTGTATTTCTCTTCTGTACTTATTCTACGCATTATAGAATTGCCCAAAGTAAACGGTCAACGACCGTGGGCCTTGGAGTAGGAGTCGACCCAGGCTCCGAACCAAGTAAAACGACCTTGTTAGTGTTGTGTTGCTTTTTGTGTCTTATTTCCGCTGCGCACTTACTCTTTTTTAAATCCGAACGATTTGAGACATTCACCCCCCCCCCTCTCTAGCATTTCTCGATCCAACACCTTTCACATACCTTAAGATCCTCTTGACTACAACCAAATGGGACTCTTTGGCACAAGATTGGTACCTTGCACACATACCTACCGCAAAAAGTATGTCGGGTCTACTAGTGGTTAGGTATAGAAGGCTACCAATCATGCTCCTATATTGTTTAGAGTCCACCATTTTCTCTTCAATGTCACTATCCATTTTCACATTAGTTCCTATGGGTGTAGATGTTACCTTAGCATTTTCTAAATCAAATTTCTTTAACATCTCCTTAGCATATTGGTTTGAAAGACATGTGTGTTGGTGCAGGAAGCACCAGATCGAATCTTGTTTTGATATTGGCAAAGGATTCAAAGTTAAGGGTTATTTGTTGTCTAACAATGCTGCTTGAGAGTGCAGGAAACAAAGTCCTAGCGAAGGGCTGCTAGGCACCTGACGATGGGCTGTCAGGAAACCAAGTCCTGGCGAAGGGCTGCTGGGCAAAAACCAAGTCCTGGAGAAGGGCTGCTGGGCGAAACCCAAGTCCTGGCGAAGGGCTGCTGGGCAAAAACCAAGTCCTGGCGAAGGGCTACTGGGCGAAACTCAAGACCTGGCGAAGGGCTGCTGGGCAAAAACCAAGTCCTGGCGAAGGGCTGCTGGGCGAAACTCAAGACCTGGCGAAGGGCTGCTAGGTGAAAACCAAGTCCTGGCGAAGGGCTGCCGGGCAAAAGTCCAACTGGAGGATCCGGTTGCACCAGGTAAATTCTCCCGAGAGGAGTAGGTGAGGACGCGTTCCCCTTGAGGGAACATTAGGCGTCGGTTCGACCTAGGGCTCCATTTTGGAGACCCAAAGTCAGAACCAAGACAGCCAAGGCTGTGTAAAATTAACTTATTAATTGCTGTTTTGGACTAACCCTGGATGCAGGACCGAAGGACTGTGTTTCTGCAGCTCAGAGAGCCTCAAAGGAGTGAGGCAGTAGCTGAGCAGGGCGCCCCGGATGTTTCGGGCGCCCCAGAGTCAACCCAAAGTCAGCAGAGCAAGTAAACGCCCCGACAGCAGCACATTTGGGGGCGCCCCGGATGTTTCGGGCGCCCCGCGTGTCGCGGGCGCCCACTGTGCCACGCCACTGGCAGCTGCAGCAGCTCACCCTCGCGAAGAAGATGAAGCCTTGACCGGTCAACCCGGGCGCCCCGCGCGCGTCGGGCGCCTCAGTCAACTGTTATCCCGAAGTCGAAGCGATCAGTCACGACCGAGAGCACGCCGGATCACAAGCCACGTGGGGGGCGCCCCGAGCATCCCGGGCGCCCCCAGTCCTATATAAAGGACCCTCGACCCTCTTCTTCAGTAATGAAATTCTTCGGACACTTCCACGCTCTTCTGCTCTCGTACTTTGCTCCAGATACTGCCCAACTCGAGCCGACGACGTCCCGCTGCCCCGAAATCATCGATCTAATCCGGACGTCGATAAAAGAAGAGCATAATTCTTGTTATATAAGTTTACTGCACTTATTCTGTATTCAATAATTGTAAACTGGTTTACGAACTTATAGAATTGCCCGCAGAAAACGGTCAACGACCGTGGGCCTTGGAGTAGGAGTCGACCCAGGCTCCGAACCAAGTAAAAATCTTAGTGTTCGCATTGTCTGATTTTAATTATTCCGCTACACAATTGCTCTTTACGAAATCCGAACGATTTGCGACATTCACCCCCCCTCTATCGCATCTCTCGATCCAACAAGTGGTATCAGAGCGGGGTAGTTCAAACTTGGTGCAACCACCAGTTTGAAAGTTTTTCGGATTTACAAAAAATTTTTTATCTTATTTTTTTTCTTTTTTTGTTGATCAACACCACTACATCTTTTCCGCCTATTATTTCAAATAAATAATATCTGTAGGAGTATTTAAAAAAAACCTTACGCCTTTTTTTTAATTTTGAATTCTCATTTTTTCACTATAAGTTAGAATTAATAAAACGAACAATTCTTGAAAATTTGTCATAAAATTTTTTTAATATTATTTCTCGAAATTCGTGCCACATTAATTCGTGCAATCTTTTAACTCTTATTTTTCACCATTAATCAGAATATTCATTTCCTAAAAATTTTGTCTCAAATTTTTTTATTATTTTATTATTATTCTGCCTCGAAATTCGTGTAATTTTTTTTGGGCAAATTTTTTTTCTTCTTCTCCCGCACTACTAATCCAAGACCAAGTCTTGGTACATTTTGTTCGTTCTTTTGTGTGCAAGAGGTTATTTTATGGCCAACCAAGAATGAAATAGCATCCGTCCACCACTCCTCTCCGGCGAGAACTTCAATTCTTGGAGAAGTCAAATGGAGTCCCTTCTGAAGGCCCACATGGACATATGGATGATCCTCCAAACGGGGTTTACAGTACCTACAGAAGATGGTATGTCGATCGCCTGGGAGAAATTGGACGAATAAACTTTGAGGAAGATCGAGGCAGATGCAAAGGCGACTGTAATCATACAATGCAGCCTAACTAACGAACAACTCAAGCTAGTTGGATCCTTCAACTGTGCTAGAGAAATTTGGGAGAAATTGATCAATCTTCATCAAGAAATCTCAGATGAAGAAGAAGATCAGGTAAGTTATCTCGCACTCTCGGCCCAAGCACAGACAGCCGAGTCAGAGTCTGAACCTGAACCCAGAGTCGAAATCGAACCAGCAGAATCAGACGACGAACTGACTGAGATGGTAACCAATTTTAAATTCTTTTCTAAATTAGAATTAAATAATCAAGCTGATACTGCAATGGTCGAGGAAGGTATAACTTTTGCAGGGAAATCTCCTAAACAACTACCAAAAAAGGAGCTTCAACAAGTATCCGAGTCCGACTCAGACACGGAACCAGAAGATGAATCTAGATCCGAGACAGCAACAATAAAGGGGGAGATTCCCAATAAGGAATCAAAAGGTAAAATTACAAATTTAAATTTTAAAAATCAAATAATTTGTTACATATGCAGGGAGAGAGGGCACTACCAAACTAAGTGTCCTACTCGTAAGATTCAAACGATACCACCGACGGCAACAAAGAAACGAGCTCCAAAAGCACGAAAGAACAAGAGTCGCATTCAATGCTTCAAGTGTCAGGAGTTTGGGCATTACAAAGAGGAATGCACAGATAAACGTTACAAAGATCCAGGGAAACCAACCAAAATGGGTAACTGTAATTTACATCCAAATCAACTCTTTACCTTGAATACTGATAGTTTAATTAATCTCCCTTGGTCAAATTCAGATATGGATGCATGCTTAGATAACTTGATGAAATCATGTATATTAGCAAAGTCAAAATTCAAAATGTTAAGACAAGAAAATGAGACTTTGAAAATTAAAATTGATATACAAGAAAAACTGATTAATAATTTTGCAAACTTAGAAAATCCAGAAATTTCTCCTCACTATGGCATTATCTGAAGTGTTGTTTTGGCTATTCATAGGACTAGATAGCTTAAGGACTTAACCATTTACTTGAAATTTGAAAACATAGTATTGGGAGGAGGTGAGATGATAGACGTTGGGGAAACCAACTCTAATAAGATCAAGTCTACTTGGTCTCTTTAGACTGGTGAAACCAGCCGAAGCTACCGATCCAAGAGCCAAGCTAGTTAGACCAGAAAATGACCTAATTTAATTTGAAAATGAAATTTCATTAAAAGGCTTTGTCTAGGAAAGGGTGGATGATCCCATAAGGCTACGGCCAAAGAAGGCCTAGTGCCTCGCCAAGACCTGGAAGCCAATTTCTGAAATTCAAATTCAAATTATCTTTTGTCAAATTCGAATCTAACACAAATTTCAAATAATTATAGATTCTAATCTGTTTTCAAAATTCTATTTTTCAAACTTATTCTGTTTCAAAAATCACTTAATCAGTGTTCAAAATTTCTGCTTTCTAAACTTATTTTTTATCAAATCTGTTTTCAAAATTAAATAACTTTTTTCAAAATAAATGAAAATTCCTTTTCAAAATTAATTTTTACCTTCAAACCTGTCTCACAAAGAACTTTTAAGGTTAACTGTTTGAAAATCCTAGATTGGGTGAGACAGGAAAATTAAGTTCAATTAAAATTTCTTTTACGTTGTGTTTTAATTCAGAGGATAATTCCAACATAGTCAAACCATGATTAACATAGTCAAACCTTAGTCAACTGAGTCCAACATAGTCAAACCATGATTAACATAGTCAAACCTTAGTCAACTGAGTCAAACATGGTCAAACCTAGTCAACACTAAGGTCTTAGATAAAGTCAGTCTATGTCGGATACAGGGGGAGTTCTTCCTAATGTTTTTTAGATTTCTCAAAATCCTTATGCTTTAAAACTTATTTTCATCTCAAAATAAGGCTTTCAATAAGTTGATTCAAAAACCTTAATATATTACTATCGCTTTGGAAAACTTATTATCATTTCAAAGTTTTTTTAAACTGTGTTATTATTCCAAATTGAGTTTTCAAAAATTTATCTCCTTGAAAGTTATCATACTCAGAAGATTGTTCAAAAGTGCTTCTTTTGATCTTGACAAACCCTAAAGACACAGAGGAAAGGTCCACTTCATGACCTTCAAGGACTCCTAGGATGTGTCAAATTAAGGGGGAGTCTAAGTCAAAAGAAAAACTTCAGAAAAAGTTTCTTTTTACTTATGTCTTTATTAAACAGTTCTTTCTAATCTGACTCAAACCTTAAGACTCAGAGGAAGATCACTTGTAGTCAACAAGCTTCCTAGGACTGGGTCAAGTTTAGGGGGAGATCAAATTAAAAGAATTGTTGAAAATTTTCAAAATATATGTTTTCATGCACTGCAAGTTTAAAATCCTTTTGAAAACATAAATAATTTTTCGTTCAAAATATTATTATTATTGTGGCCTATAAAATTTCTTTTGAAATAATATTTACTTGGGTTGGCGAATTTCCAGGACACTTAGGAAAATATCCTTGTAGTCAACAAGGTTTCCTAGGATTGTGTCAGACTGGAAAATAAACCAAGTCAAGCAAAATATTGTGTCTTCAAAAGGTCATACATTTTTTCAAAATGTACTAGCATATGCTTTCAAAGTACTATCATTTTTTTTTATAGTATTTACTTGAATTGGAGAACTTTTCTAGGACACTTAGGGAAATGTCCTTGTAATCAACAAGGTTTCCTAGGATTGTGTCAGACTGGAAAAGAAACCTAGTCAAGTAAAATATTTTATTTTCAAAATGCATAATACTTTTCAAAAATTACTCATATCTTTCAAAGTCTAATATTTTTCTAAAAGTACTTATGTGTTTCAAATCATAATTTATTTCAAAAGTACTTATGTCTTCAAAAATGCATAATATCTTTCAAAAAGTACTACTATATAATGTTTCCAAAAGTACAAATATTTTTCAAGGCAAAAGTGTTCTAAGTGCGTGAAGCTTTTAAAGATTTGCCTACAAATACATTTTTTTTTAAAAAATGGATTTAATCTAGAAATTTAAGTTTTTATGCCTTCAAAATTATTCTAAGTATCTTTTTGCTTTCAAAATTCATAGGCTCTGATACACAAACTAAGTACTTAATTTTCTTCAAAATCAATTTAAGTACTTGATTTTTTACTTAATTTTTTAAAATACAACTTAAGTACTTAACATTTCTTTTCCAATTACTTAACTATTTCTTTCAAAAATTATTTCTAAGTCTTTCTCAAAAATTATTTCTATGTACTTAAAAATTCCTTTCAAAAATTTATTTCAAGTATTTAAATGAGTTTAGTACTTAACTATTTTTAAACCAAGTACCTGACACTTAATTTTTCAAACTTCTCAAAAAGTACTTGCTTTATACTTGAAAATTATCTAAGTGTAAAAAGTTTTGAAAATAATTTTACTCTGTTTTTGAAATACTCTGTCAAAAACATGAAGCACTTAGAAAAACTCATAAATCCCTGTTAGATACATTGTTCACCCATGCCTGTTTTTGATATATGTCAAAGGGGGAGGAAAGGTCAAAGTTAAGAGTTGTAAATACAAGTATTCAGGGTTTTAGGGGGAGTATGAAAAATAAATATTTTTTTTCAACTATACATTTATTCTATTCATAAATAATTATACTTCATTGCTTAAACCTTTTGTGCTTAAACTGCTATCTTTTTCCTTAACTTTGAATTGTGTTGCCATAATCAAAAAGGGGGAGATTGTTGGTGCAGGAAGCACCAGATCGAACCTTGTTTTGATATTGGCAAAGGATTCAAAGTTAAGGGTTATTTGTTGTCTAACAATGCTGCTTGAGAGTGCAGGAAACAAAGTCCTAGCGAAGGGCTGCTAGGCACCTGACGATGGGCTGTCAGGAAACCAAGTCCTGGCGAAGGGCTGCTGGGCAAAAACCAAGTCCTGGAGAAGGGCTGCTGGGCTAAACCCAAGTCCTGGCGAAGGGCTGCTGGGCAAAAACCAAGTCCTGGCGAAGGGCTGCCGGGCAAAAGTCCAACTGGAGGATCCGGTTGGCACCAGGTAAATTCTCCCGAGAGGAGTAGGTGAGGACGCGTTCCCCTTGAGGGAACATTAGGCGTCGGTTCGACCTAGGGCTCCATTTTGGAGACCCAAAGTCAGAACCAAGACAGCCAAGGCTGTGTAAAATTAACTTATTAATTGCTGTTTTGGACTAACCCTGGATGCAGGACCGAAGGACTGTGTTTCTGCAGCTCAGAGAGCCTCAAAGGAGTGAGGCAGTAGCTGAGCAGGGCGCCCCGGATGTTTCGGGCGCCCCAGAGTCAACCCAAAGTTAGCAGAGCAAGTAAACGCCCCGACAGCAGCACATTTGGGGGCGCCCCGGATGTTTCGGGCGCCCCGCGCGCATCGGGCGCCCCGCGTGTCGCGGGCGCCCACTGTGCCACACCACTGGCAGCTGCAGCAGCTCACCCTCGCGAAGAAGATGAAGCCTTGACCGGTCAACCCGGGCGCCCCGCGTGCGTCGGGCGCCTCAGTCAACTGTTATCCTGAAGTCGAAGCGATCAGTCACGACCGAGAGCATGCCGGATCACAAGCCACGTGGGGGGGCGCCCCGAGCATCCCGGGCGCCCCCAGTCCTATATAAAGGACCCTCGACCCTCTTCTTCAGTAATGAAATTCTTCGGACACTTCCACGCTCTTCTGCTCTCGTACTTTGCTCCAGATACTGCCCAACTCGAGCCGACGACGTCCCGCTGCCCCGAAATCTTCGATCTAATCCGGACGTCGGTAAAAGAAGAGCATAATTCTTGTTAGGGAAATGATTTGAAGAGTGAATTTGGGAGAGTGAAAATTATAGTGAATGACGTGTAGTTAATGTGTACATGTTCGATCGTCGATCGGACACCACCGGCGGCCTCTGATTGCCCTCCCGAATCAAACTATACCTTGGGAGGACGGTGAACTCGTCAGGATCGCCAGCAACGGTGAACCCATCGAAATCGACGGTCAATGATGCGAGATCGCAATTGTGGCGATCCCCGACGGGTTCACCGTGCCTCCCAGGGTATAGTTTGGTTCGGGGCGGCGGCCGAAGGCCGCCGGTAGTGTCCGATCGACGATCGGACGTCGGACGTGCCGTCGATTGACGGTCAAAGTTTTCACTGAGGCATTCACTTTCACTGTGCGTATCATTACTCTTCTTGTTATATAAGTTTACTGCACTTATTCTGTATTCAATAATTGTAAACTGGTTTACGAACTTATAGAATTGCCCGCAGAAAACGGTCAACGACCGTGGGCCTTGGAGTAGGAGTCGACCCAGGCTCCGAACCAAGTAAAAATCTTAGTGTTCGCATTGTCTGATTTTAATTATTCCGCTACGCAATTGCCCTTTACGAAATCCGAACGATTTGCGACATTCACCCCCCCCCCTCTATCGCATCTCTCGATCCAACAATGTGTACCTTCATTAGTTTGCTTAACTTGAAGGCCTAAGAAGAAAGTTAACTCTCCTACAAGACTCATCTCAAATTCATCTTCCATACACTTGATAAATTCTTGTAGGAAGTCATTATTTGTTGACCGAAATATGATATCGTCTACATAGACTTGGGCAACAAATATTTCCTTATCCTTAGATTTTAGGAACAATGTAGGGTCAATTGTTCCTCTCCTAAACCCCATAGACACTAAAAATGAGGAAAGCCTTTCATACCAAGCTCGGGGAGCTTGTTTCAATCCATATAAGGCTTTTCTTAATTTGAACACGTGTCTTGGATAGTTAGGGTCTTCAAACCTAGGGGGTTGTTCTACATAGACCTCTTCCTTAATGATCCCATTAAGGAATGCCGACTTCACATCCATTTGGTGGAGTGTGAAACCCATGTGAGCGACATAGGCTAGTAGAATTCTAATTGATTCTAACCTAGCTACGGGGGCATAAGTTTCATCATAATCTAGTCCCTCAACTTGGTTAAACCCCCTAGCTACCAATCTAGTCTTATTCCTAGTGATTTTACCTTGGTCATCTAGTTTGTTCCTAAAGACCCATCTAGTGGTTACAATAGTGCAATTATTGGGCCTAGGAACTAACTCCCAAACTTCACTTCTCTCAAATTGATTTATCTCTTCTTGCATGGCTAAGACCCAATCAACATCTCCCAATACTTCATCAATGGTCTTGGGTTCTAATTGGGAGATTAGAGCTATTTGACTAGTTTGATCCCTAAAGTATGATCTAGTCCTTACTTCTTGAGTGACATCACCCACAATTTGGTCAATGGGGTGATCATGGTGATGTCTCAAGGGCCTAGAGATTGTAGGTTCATTTACTCCTTCTTCCTCATCCTCTAGAGTACTTCTTACTCCCCCTTGATGATTGCCCTCCAAATGTAGGTCTTGGATTCTTTGGTCAAGGGGTTGAACCTCCTCTATGTCTTTATCAATTGAAGCCTTCCTAGGGTAGGTACTAGTTGTTTCATCAAATTTAATATTCGAAGACTCCTCAATCATCTTTGTCCTCTTGTTGTACACTCTATAACCCCTACTAGTTAAATAGTACCCTACTAAAATCCCTTTATCGGCATTTGACTCAAATTTTCTTAGGTCATCTTTGGTATTTAAGATGTAGACTTTACATCCAAAGACTCTAAAATAGTGGACATGAGGTATCCTTCCATTCCACAATTCAAAGGGTGTTTTCCCTAGAAACCTATGTACCAACACCCGATTTTGAATATAGCAAGCGGTGTTAACCGCTTCGGCCCAAAGATAGCTAGGAAGGGAATATGCATTAAGCATAGTCCTAGCAGCTTCTTCTAGGGCATGGTTCCTTCTCTCAACTACCCTATTTTGTTGCGGAGTCCTTGGGCATGAAAACTCATGCTTGTACCCATTTTCAACACAAAATTATGTGAAATTAGCATTTTAGAACTCCCCACCATGGTCACTCCTAATTCGATTTATTTTGATGTTCTTTTCATTTTTTACCCTTTTACTAAATCCTATAAAGATCTCTAGGGTGTCATCCTTATGTTTCAAGAAGTAGACCCATGCAAACCTAGAAAAGTCATCTACTATCACTAGGCAATATTTACTCCCTACAAGTGAGGGAGTACTATGACAATCAAATAAATCTATGTGCAAAAGTTCTAAAGGCAAAGAGGTAGTGATTAGGGTTTTACCTTTGTGTGATGACTTTGATTGCTTACCCTCTTGGCATGCATCACACAACTTGTTCTTCTCGTACTTGAGCATTGGAAGCCCCTTCACCAATTCTTCCTTGGCCACTCTTGCAATGCTCCTCATGTTGACATGTCCAAGTCTCCGGTGCCACAACCACCCTTCTTCTTCTTTGGACATGAGACACTTAGCAACATTGTTAGTAGCATAAGATAGATCAAGATAATATAAATTTGCCTCTCTAAACCCTTCTAAGATGATAGTATTTGATTCACTTTGCCTTATTATACATTTCTTAGCATGAAATTCTACTCTAAAATCGGCATCACATAATTGACTCACACTTAATAAGTTAAATTTCATATATTTGATTAAAAGTACCTTATGTATGGAAATGGTGGGAGATACCTCAATTGTGCCCCTACCAATGATTCTCAACTTTCCACTATTCCCAAAGGAGATTGTCCCTTCTCTTAGGTAGATAATAGTGGTGAACTTGCTCACATCCCCGGTCATGTGTCTTGAGCATCCACTATCTACTATCCACATAGTTGGGGCCTCCTTCACCTTTACCTAAACAACATGGAAAACATACTCTTTTGGTACCCATATTTTTGATCCATAAGTATCATTTAGAAATCTCTTAGGTACCCATGCCTTCTTTGTGGTTCCCCTAGCTCCTAGTCTCCTAGATGCACCGATCCTACCGATAAGTGAAACAAATGCAACCTCTTTTGTCTTAGGCCTATAACCCAACCAGGCCTTGTTATACACAGCCCTTTGACTGTTGATGATCATATCTAGGTTACTAGATCCCACTTGGAATTTCCTAAGGGCCTTCGTGAGGTCATCTACCTGTTTCCTTAATTCCCTATTTTTCATTTTCAAGGTGTGAAACATGTGAAGAGGTAGAACTAGCATGCAAATCTTTAAGTCTAGTAGCTTCTACTCTAAGCATGACAATTTGTTCTTTTAGATCCTTAACTTTACTTCTAGCCTTAGCTAAGTCCATGTTCGTGCTAGAAATTATTTTCACTAAAGTAGAGGAGGGTAAATGGTATACCTCACTTACCGAAGCTTCTGATTTTGATGATGAAGTGGAGGAGCTCTCATCTTCACTACTTGAGCTTCGTTCATCATTCGATGAGTCCGAGTGATCTTGTGCCATTAGAGCAAAGTGGGAGACTTGCTCTTCTTCTTCCTCTGAGGATGAGGGATCATCCCAAGTTGCCTTGAGGTTGGTGGCACCCTTCTCCTTTCCCTTTGATCTCTTCTTGTCACTCTTCTTCTTCTCTTCCTTCTTGTCATCCCTTTTCTTCAATTAAGGGCACTCATTCTTCATGTGTCCCTCTTGATGGCAGTTGTAGCAAATTATGTCTTTGGCCTTACCCTTACCTTTGGCCCCTTTCCTAGAATTGGATTTGTTAGATAAACTTTTAAAAGCTCTATGAAATTTTTTTACCATAAAGGCCTCTTGGTCACTGTCCATAGAGGTGCTTGACTCCTCTGAATCTGATGAAGATGAGCAGACCACCTTCTTCTTCTCCTTCCTCCTCTTCTTCTCCTTTTCTGCAACAAAAGCAATACCTTTCTCTTTGGCCGTAATGTTAGCTTGCTCGTGCAGTTCAAATTACTAAAACAGATCGTCTAATTTTACTAAAGATAAGTCCCTTGATACCTTGTAAGCATCAACCATGGATGCCCACAAGGTGGTCCTCGGGAATGCTTGTAGAACGTACCTGACGATGTCTCGATTTTCTATCTTCTCTCCAATCACATGGAGCTCATTTATCACTTCTTTTACCCTTCCATGTAGCTGGCTAACGGTTTCGTTGCTCTTCATGGAGAGGGATTGCAGTTGGTACCAACTGAAGGATCGTTTATAAGGCGTGCAGAGGGGGGGGGGGTGAATGCACTTTTTCGGATCTTTGAACTCTACAGAATTGTTAGCGTAGCGGAAATAATATGCAAAACACTTAAAGAACAATGCTAACACTTATCGTTTACTTGGTGTCCACCCAGATGGGTGACTAGTCCAAGGATCCACGCCGCGAGCACAACTTTTCACTATCGAAAAGTCTCCTTGAGGTGGAGAAACCTTTACAGCAAGATCTTCCTCATTACAGATGCAGAAATACGAGACAGGAAGCAAAAATGACTCTACAGACGAGCAGCACTTCGACACTGTATGGAACTGTACCGCACACGTACAAAACGTGCTCCTTTTATAGGTGAACAGGACATATTCGAAATCTGTCCAGCCCGCACCAGTCGACTGCCGCTAGGGCAGTCAACTGGCCTAGCATTAATTGGTAGCCAACGGCTAGTTTCAGGGGTATACCAGTCGACTGCCCAAATGCCAGTCGACTGGTCCGAGGACGCAAACATTCTGTGGGTTTTGGCAGTCGACTGCCTCTGGGCCAGTCGACTGCCCTGCCTCCCAGCTCAGCTCCAGCCACTCCGGATCTTCTCCTTCACGTGTGCCTTCAGGTTTGCTCCCTTGGCTCGCCTCTTGAAGTCCTCTTCCTCTGGCTATCGTCCCTTGGATGCGCACACAAGCCTCCCCTTGGCTTGCCTCCATGCCACCCGTCATGTGTGCCCTTGAAGTCCACTTCCTGTCTTGCCCTTGGAGCTCTCCTCCCTCAGCTTTCGTCCCTCGGATAAGTCCACCATGTGCGATTCTCCAAGTCCTACAAACTCAATCACACACATCAAATACAACATAATACTCTAACCTTAAACCTATTCGCCCACACATCAAAACCATGATCTTCCAATCATTTAAGGGTTGATTGCCTCAACAATATGCCCTAAGGGGTTTCTGTATTGGTTGTTTTGTCGTAAGTCAGTCCGGTCCGCAGTCATGTATGGTTTATTATGTTTTATTGTTATAGTTAACTTGCTTCTATGTTGGGTCTATATATATTTGAGGCCTGAGGCCAAATATAAACTGCGTGGTATTGTTATATTTATGGTGTGTATGTGTAAATTGTCCGCCGGACAGGGGAGGTGTTGTTTGATTTTCTAATGGATCAGCGGCTCTTAGGTCTCGGGGCATGACATAAGGTTTGTTGCGAAAGGGTACACTCAGAAAGAGGGTATCGATTATGAGGAAACTTTACGCCAGTAGCCATGCTCAAGTCCATCTGGATTCTCTTATCTATTGCAGTTCATATGGATTATGAGGTATGGCAGATGGATGTCAAGACAGCCTTCCTTAACGGGAATCTTGATGAGACCATCTACTTGCAACAACCAGAAGGTTTCATTGCCAAGGGCAAAGAGCATCTAAGTGTGCAAGCTTAATCGATCCATTTATGGATTGAAGCAAGCTTCAAGGTCTTGGAACATCCGTTTTGACGAAGTAATCCAGTCATATGGATTTACTCAAAGTCCGGATGAGTCATGTGTGTATAAAAGATGTGACGGAAACGTCGTGGTGTTTCTTGTATTTTACGTAGATGACATTTTGTTAATTTGCAACAATGTCAAAGTGTTATCAGACGTAAAGGTCTGGCTATCAACGCAGTTTGATATGAAGGACCTAGGAGAAGCAGGACATATCCTTGGGATCAAGGTCATAAGGGATCGATAGAAAAGGATGTTGTGCTTGTCCTAAGCTTCATATGTTGACACAGTCTTGTCTCGTTTTAGCATGGAAAACTCCAAGAAGGGTTTCCTACCCTTCAGGCATGGAGTTCCTCTATCCAAGGAGATGTGTCCAAAGACATCAAAGGAGATAGAGGAAATGAAGGCGGTTTCTTATGCTTTAGCGGTCGGAAGCCTCATGTATGCTATGTTGTGCACGAGACCTGATATCTGTTTTATCGTAGGCATGGTTAGCAGATATTAGAGTAACCCTGGATAGGGACATTGGACAGCGGTAAAGCATATATTGAAATACCTGAGACGAACTAGGGATTATATGCTAGTTTGCCGGGCAAACCAATTAGTCCCTGTGGGTTATACGGACTCGGATTTCCAGTCAGATAGGGACAAAAGTAAGTCTACCTCAGGTTTTGTGTATACTTTAGGAGGTGGAGCCATTGTCTGGAGGAGTGTCAAGCAGAAGCGCGTGGCAGACTCCACCATGGAAGCTGAGTATGTGGCAGCCTTAGAGGCTACCAAAGAAGCTGTATGGCTCAGAAACGTCATCATGGACTTGGATGTGATTCCTGTTTTGCCCAGAACTATCACAATCATTTGTGATAACAGTGGTGCAGTTACAAACTTGAAGGAACCACTAGCCCATAAGGCGAGTAAGCACATAGAGCACAAGTACCACTTGATACGAGAAATCGTAAAGCGAGGAGAAGTGGCTGTCGCTAAGATTGCATCGGAGGACAACCTGGCAGATCCCTTCACTAAGGCTCTTCCATCTAGAGCTTTTGATAGGCATGTGGAGGGTATAGGAGTCAGATGTATGACAGTGGGAGAACAACAGTGTCTTTAAGTATAAGTGGGAGATTATAAAATGTGTATATTGAAAGATATGACTTTTATTATATGAACATCTTTTATGAAAAGAGAATCACACTACACTAGGTGTTTGTTTATAATAGTACATACACGAAGTCCCATTGCTTAGCATTGTAGATAACATGATGTGTGGTGTCACACGGAAGATCATGTTATCAGTGCCTTACTTAGCATAAATAGAGGCTCACGACCTAGATAGAAATTGGACAACCCATCGGGATGGTTGTGTTGGATCGTAGAAACTCGATAGAGGGGGGGTGAATATCGAGATACAATTTTTCGGAATACTAGAGAAAATACGCAGCGGAAAATAAATCAATCGCAAACACAGATTGGTTTTACTTGGTTCGAGTCGCGGTCGGCTCCTACTCCAAGGCCCAAGATCCTTGACCGTTTACTTTGGGCAATTTTATATTCGGAATAACTTTTACAATTTGATAGTACAGATATACAATTGAAAATTGAATTAGCAACACTTTCGTAATTTAAGTTTACCGACGCTCGAGGTGGATAGAATTTCGGAGCAGAGGGTCGTCGTCGGTGCTGGAATCTCGAAGTCGAAGTTTGCCGGAGCGCAGCGCGTGAACTAATGTGTCTGGAGCGTAGAGAGCGATGTTGTTCGAAGCCTTGGGGGTGAACCCCCTTTTATAGCACCCATGGAGGCGCCAGTGTCGATGGGGGTGCCTACACGTGGCCTTCCCTACGCGATCTCTTATCCGCAGGCTCGGTCAGCGCTTATCCATCATCACTTGGACGCCTGAGCTGATGGGGGCGCCCGTGACCTCACGGGCGCCTGAGCTGAGTGTGTCCAGAGGCTTCACGACAGTGGTTTGGTTTTTGCCTTTACACTGGGGCGTTCGTATCCATACGGGCGCCTAGCCCCAGTGAGGTGCCCGACACCATTGGAGCGCCCAAGCTGTGGAAGCAATATTCCTTCGTTCCCTGCAACCAAGGTTAGTTCCAAAACACAACACGCAAATATGTTAGTTATTATTTACTGCTGTAGCTGACTTGGTTCTGACTTCGGGTCTCCCAAATGAACCCTAGGTCGAACTGACGCCTACAGTTCCCTCGACGAGGAACGCATCCTCACCTACTCCTCTTAGGAGAGTTTACCTTTTGCCAACCGGCTCCTCCAGTTAGACTTTTGCCCAATCCACCTGACCAGGTCTTCGTGCCCAACTTCTGGTCAGGTTTTCTTGCCCAACTTCCGGTCAGGTCTTCGGTGCCCAGCCCATTGCCAGGACTTCTTGCCCAGTCCTCAACCAGGACCTCTTTGCCCAGCCCTTTGTCAGGACTTCTTGCCTAGTGTACCTAGGACTTTTCCTGCACACTTAGTGGACTTGTTAGATCACATTAATTCCTTAACTTCTGAACCCTTTGTCATTATCAAAATACAGGTTTGACTTAGGTGCTGCCTACACCAACAATTTCTCCCTTTTTGATTTATTGCAACACGGTTCACAAAGTTAAGTTAAAGAAACATATAACAAGCAACGTATTAGTTTCCTCCCCCTGAGTTTTTCAAAGATATGTGGGGTTTTTGAAAAACATCTAAGTCCTTGACTATTCTTAGAGAAACTCAAAAAATATTTTCAAAAGATTTTTCAAGTAAACCACTTAGAAAATTTTCCAAAAAAATTTTCAAGTTAGAAACATTTCCCAAAATATTTTTAAGTTTAAACACTTAGAAAATTTTCCAAAAGATTTTTATGTTTAAACACTTAGAAAATTTTCTAAAAGATTTTTAAGTATTTATTTACTTTACTTTTTGAAAAAGGAGATAAAAATTTTGAAACATTAAAATTTGAAAAAAAAAACTTCTTTTCTCTCATTCCCTTTCTCTCCCCCTTTGCCATATATCAAAAAAAATATTATAGCAAAAACAAATTTGAGTAAAGAAAGTAATGTTATGTATTGAACCAACTCTAAATACTTTACACATAAGCTGGACCAAACCAATTTAAATCTTTTTTTTTCGGGTCCTGTCCAACCCAATTAGCTACTTACTAACTGTCATAAACAGTAGCTTTCGCTAGGGTTATTCAAGTTAAGTGATCTGTTTAAGTTAGATTTTCTGAGCTTGACACTTAACCTGATTACTTTTCAATTTGTATTTATTGCCCCAATTACTACAGATGCACTGACTTAAAGCATCTTGAATCAAGGCATAGACCTAAGCATCTCAACCCAGTTTAGGTTGTCAATCAAAAGTACCCTAAGGTGCTTGTGAGATGCTGGCTTCTAGATCTATAGGTACATATAGTTCTAGGGTTAGGGCCTAATCTAAGTCCATTTGCGAAAAAGCCCTAGTTTTGAAGGGGGTAAGTTTTCAAGAAAACTAAGTCGGAAAATTATTTTAAATTTCAAGACAAAAATGATTTTTCAAACGTATTAAATAACAGATAAAAAATGAAGTAAATTAAAAAATGTGTAGAGCAGCCCTATTCAACTAAACATAACTCTAATTGCCTTCTTAGTGAGCTAAACTCAGACTCAGGTAAGGGTTTGGTAAAGATATCAGCTATGTTTGACTTTGAGTCCACATGCATAAGGACTGTTTCACCCCTGGCTACATGATCCCTTACAAAATAATGTTTAACCTCTATATGCTTTGTTCTTGAGTGTTGGATTGGATTTTTAGTTAGATTGATTGAACTTATGTTATCAATGTAGACTTGGGTTTGGGTGTAATCAAGCTGGAAGTCCTTAAGAGTGTGCATCATCCATAAGAGTTGTGCTACACACTCTCCTAAAGTAATGTACTCTGCTTCGGTTGTAGATAGAGCTACCTAGTGTTGCTTTCTACTGCACCAACTAACTAGACTATTTCCTAAAAGTTGGCAGCTTCCACTTATATTTTTCTATCTATTTTGCATCCAGCATAGTCAGAATCAGAGTATCCTGACAAGTCGAAGGTTGAGGTCCTAGGATACCAAATCCCTACATTTAGGGTGCCCTTAATGTATCTAAGTACTCATTTTAGGGCTGCTAAGTGCGATTCCTTAGCACAGGTTTGGTATCTAGCATACATTCCTACAGAGAATAGGATATCAGGTTTGCTAGCTGTAAGGTAAAGTAGACTTCCAATCATACTTCGGTATAGCTTAAGATCTACAAGTTTACCTTCAGGGTCACTATCAATTTTGATATTTGTGGCCATAGGGGTACTTATACTTTTGAAGTTATCCATTTTAAATTTCTTTATTAACTCGTTAGCATATTTTGACTGGTGAACATAGTTGCCATCCCTGGTTTGCTTAATTTGTAGTCCTAAGAAGAAATTGAGCTTACCAACTAAGCTCATTTCAAATTCATTTTCCATTATTTTTACAAATTCCTTTAAGAAGAATGAGTTGGTGGATCCAAAAATTATGTCGTCAACATAGATTTGGGCATTGAAAATGTCTTTTTCTAAGGTTTTAACAAAAAGGGTGGAATCAATGTGTCCTTGGTTAAATTCCTTAGAAATAAGGTAAGTTGATAGGCGTTCATACCATGCCCTAGGTGCTTATTTTAACCCATAATGTGCCTTATTAAGTTTGAAAACGTAGTCAGGTTTTTCTAGGTCCTCAAATCCGGGAGGTTGACCCACATAGACTTCTTCTTTGATGAACCCATTTAAAAAGCCTGACTTAACGTCCATTTGGTAGAGTTTGAATCCTCTATGGGCTGCAAATGCTAACAGCATTCTAATAGACTCAAGTCTGGCTACTGGGGCATAGGTTTCATCATAGTTTAATCCTTCGACTTGACTGAACCCTTCTGCTACTAAGCAGGCTTTGTTCTAACTATTTCCCCTTAGTTATTTAGTTTATTCCTAAATACCCATTTAGTATCTATAATAGACTTGCCCTCAGGTTTAGGTACTAGTTCACAAACTTGGTTTCTCTCAAATTGGGCTAATTCTTCTTGCATAGCTATGATCCAATCAGGATCAGGTAGGGCTTCCTCTATAGTCTTAGGTTTAATTTTTGAAATTAGTGCTATCTGGCTAAGATTTCTATAGGAAGACCTAGTTCTGACTCCTAAGGTTGGATCACCCACAATTTGATCAGAAGGGTGACTGAGTCTGGGTTTCTTGGTTGTTCTAGAACTTGGTTCAGCCTGAGGTCTGGCTAGACGGTTTGGTTCTATATTTCGTTCAACTACTTGGGTTGGTTCAATTATTGAATTCAATTGACGCAGTAGTTGGTTCAAGAGTTAGTTCATTTAGAGGTTCCACTAGTGGTTCAATTGATTGTTCAATTGTATGCTCATTTTCTTCTTGATCAATATTTGATGGGTTCAGGTTTTGATTATCAGATTTTGAATTAGTTTCCTCAACAAATATTATATTCGTTGTTTCTTCAATTTTATTAGTTTATTTATTGTAGACCCTATAGACCCTACTTGTTGTTGAATATCCTAAGAATACTCCTGGAGTTGACTTAGACTGAAATTTACTTAGGTAGTCCTTGGTGTTTAGTATATGTACTTTGCACCCGAAGACCCTTAGGTAATGTAAGTTTGGCAGTCTATGGTAATATAACTCATAGGAAGTTTTATTATGTCTTTTGTTAATTAAGACCCTATTTTGGATATAGCAAGTCGTACTTATTGCTTCTGCCCAAAATTGGTTAGCTAGATTAAATTCATTGATCATTGTCCTAGCGGCTTCCTGTAGGGTTCTATTCTTTCTTTCTACTATCCCATTTTGCTGGGGGGTTCTAGGACAAGAAAATTCGTGAATATATCCATTTATTCTACAGAATTCTTCAAACCTTTGATTCTCAAACTCTCCCCCATGATCACTCCTAAGTCTTTTGATTTTAGTGTCATTTTTATTTTTGATTATCTTACATAAGTCAAAAAATAGTTTTAAGGTTTCATCCTTAGTTTTTAGGAACCTAACCCAAGTAAACCTAGAGTAGTCATCGATAATGACTAAGCAGTACCGATTTTCGCTTAGTGACCTGGCTCCATGTGAATCAATAGGTCAAGGTGCAGGAGCTCAAGTGTGGTTTGAGTTAGGTCTGATTGAATTTGCTTGTGATTAGACCTGGTTTGTCTATCTTAATTACATGAGTTACATATCGTGTTTTCATAGTTCTTAATTTTTGGTACTCTTTTAATTAGACCAAGTTGGGTGATTTTTGAAATTAGTCTAACATTAGTGTGACCTAATCTCCTATGCCAGAGGTTGGATTCTTTTAATTGAGTTAAGAGACATTTAGGTACTAAGGGTAGATTGATAGTATAAACATTATTTTTCCTAGTACCCTAAAGCAAGACTTCTAAGTCTTGAAGGTTTCTACTCAGGTAGTCAGAGTTAGTAAATGTAACTATATAGCCAGTATCACATAGTTGACTTATGCTAAACAAATTAAACTTGAAATTTTCAACCAACAGAACCTTTTTAATCACAAAATCGGATTTGAGTTCAATGTTACCTGACCCAATGACTTTGAGTGTAGCATTGTTGCCAAATACTACTGAGCCTAGGTTCTTGAACTTGAGTTTCGTGAATTTCAATTTGTCTCCAGTCATGTGTCTGGAGCATCCACTATCCAACATCCATTGGTCCAAATCTTTATGTTCCTACACATAAAGTATTTATTGATTTGGATCCAACTAGAATTAAAGATAGCTTAAATTGATTTTCACAACCTAATCTGTCTCACCCAATCTAGTGTTATCAATCACGTTAATCTTATGGGTTTTGTGAGACAGGTTTTAACAGAATGAAGATTTTAATTTGAAATCATGGTTAAATTTTAAAAGTTTAAATTAATTTTGAAAATTTTAATTAAGTTTTTATTTTGAAAAATTATGTTGAATCTAAGATTAATTGAAATTTATGTTAGATTCAAATCTGACAATAGTAAAGTGAATTTGATTTTCAATAATTGGCTTCCAGGTCTTGGCGAGGCATTTTGCCTTCTTTGGTCGTAGCCTTATTGGATCATCAACCGTTTCCTTGACAAAGCCTTTTATTGAAAATTAATCTTCAAGCTGTAACTAGTTTGGGTCTTGGATTGGTAGCTTCGGCTAGTTCCACCAATATGGTTTCCCTAACGTACTATCATCTCACCTCCACCCAATACTATATTGTTCAAATTTCAATTAAGTCATTTTAGTCCTTAGTCTAACCATTCATAGGTCTAAACATAATAAATTGCAAAAAGTAATAAACAAGCAAGCATGCAATAAAATTAAAGAATTAAGCAAAAAAAAATATCTAATTATGAGTATTGTTTTTAAATTAGCTCTCCCTGGACTATAGCCTCGATAATGATTAGGCAAGATGTGAATCTTGTCCTTGGGGATCCAATACTGGTTTGGTCCAGCTTGGTTGTTTAAGCAAAGCTTGGGGACTCATGCTTGAATTTTGGCTCTAGGTTGGTTCAATACAGTATAGTATGGCCGTTGTCTAGACTTGGTTCGATACCTTAATCCAGATCGATTAAGAACGGACATCTGTTTTCCAAGGATCATGTTAAGACCCTTGGAACCCGAAGTAAATCGTTCTAAAGCCACTCTGAGCTCCTTGACCTGAGTTTTCAAGGAGGAGTTCTCTTTCTCAAACTTTTCAACTTGAGTAGAGTTTCCTTCTTGAACCTTCTCGGTCAAGGATCTCGAGTCGGCTTCCTCTTTCAGGAGTTTTACTTCCTGTCGGAGGGACTCGACCTGGAGTTTGACTTTCGCCAAGTTACGAGATAAATAAGCAATTAATTTAGATAATTCAACTTCGGAATAACCTCTTACCGTTATTTGGTCGTTTTCCGAGATTGTGAGCCTTCCGTCGTTTGGCTCTGATTCCGATCCGGTGTCGATGTCTTCCGAAGCGGTTAAAGCGAAAAGATTTGATTGTGGGGCCTCTTCTTCTTCTTCGGAGGAAGATTCATCCTATGTGGCTTGGAGAGCCTTCTTCCTTCGAGTCTTCTTGGTTTCCTTCAGATTGGGACATTCTGATTTGTAGTGTCCCTTCTTGTTGCATTCATTGCAGGTGACATTTGTTTTGCCTTTTGAAGTTGAAGGTTCAGCTGGATCTTCCTTTCGTCGGCTTGCTTTCTTTCTGTTGGTTTGATGCTTCAGCTCCTTGTAGTAGTCCCGAGCTAGCCGCACCAACTTGGGTCGATCCCCTTCACTATCTTCTGAGTCTGTTTCCGACTTAGACTCGGGTGCAGGTTGAGTCTTCTTCTTAGAGACTTTTCCTTGGAGTTTACCTGCAAGAAATGCAATACTTTTCTCGACCATAGTGCAGTTAGTCTGTTCATGTTATTCTAATTCTGAAAAAAGTTCATCTAGTTTAATTTTTGAAAGGTCCCTGGAAACCGTGTAAGCATCTACCATAGAGATGCCCACAGTGTGTTCCTAGGGAATGCGTTTAGGGTATACCTGATTAGATCACGGTTCTCTACCTTCTGACCTATTGTATGCAACCCATTCATCAGCTCCTGGATTCTGGCGTGGAGCTGTGCTGCTGATTCGCCTTCAGTCATCTTGATCGTGTAGAGTCTGTTCAGAAAGAAATCCCACAGTGTGTTCCTAGGGAATGCGTTTTGATGTGTGTGTGCCAATATATTTAAGGTTAGGGTGTTATATTGTATTTGATATGTGTGATTGAGTTTGCAAGACTTGGAGAATCACACATGGAGAACATATTCGAGGGACGAGAGCCGACGGAGGACTCCAAGGGCAAGCCGGGAAGTGGACTTCAAGGGCACACGTGAAGGGTGGCATGAAGGCAAGCCAAGGGAAGGCTTGTGTGCGCATCCGAGGGACGGTAGCCAGAGGAAGAAGACTTCAATCCCGAGACTTCACTTGATACTAATTACAAGAATTCACTGAACTGCAGAAGTAGAGATGGAAATTCAGAAACAACAAATTGGTTCCGAGCACAATACAAACTGCCAAGTGTGTTTACTTTAGCTAAATTGAAACATCAAGTCAACTAAGTGCCAAACAAGCTAACCACTAATCAGAAATAAGTTTTCACTTGACACAAACTTGCAGAAATTAAATGAACATGATATGCAGAATAAAAAAGCTGATTGCCGAAATCTGATACTAAATCAATGCAGGGACAAGCTGAAGCCGATACTACTGCAGAAATGCAACAACAGAATGCAGAAATCAGGATTGAAGGTCAACAATACATCGAAAGTCAAACAAGGATTCAAAGCTAAACTCAAGTGCAGAAATGGAGATCAGAATTCAGGCACAAACCGAATACCAATGGAAGCTATTTTCAAGTGGAGTAATTCACTAAAATTGAGCTTACTTGCTACTAATCAATGGTTGAATCTTTACTCGATACAAGGCAACTTCTAATAGCTTGATACACGGGCAAATAAGCTGAGTTTTCAGAAACAAATATTATGCAGAATTAAACACTAAATTGCAGAAATGGAAACTGAAGCACTGCCGAAGGGAAACTGATACAAAAATAGTCTGATTAGCAGAAATAAGAGCTGATACGCAAGATGAAAACTTGATACGCAGAGCAGGAGCTGAACAAAACTGAAACGCAAGCAACTAAACAGGAAATAAATTGAAATTGATACAATTATTCACTTAACAAGCACTACCTACTGATTAACTTGCAGAATTGAAACTAATTAAAGCAGTAACAAATCATAAAACGAAGCTTAACAAATATGAAATTCAGAAACAGTAAGGAACAGGGCAGAATTCGAAATTACAACTAAAAACAGAAATTCATTAAGGAAACTATCATCAACCCCTTCTCTTAGCTCAAGAACTCCTTGCCGTCACACAAGGGTGAGCCTCGAACCCCTAAGCTCAACAAATAAATGGAAAAATAATCTCTGCAAATCAATCCAGCTCACACTCTGATCCAAGCTAAAAACCCATTCAATCTCCTTAATCTGGCTTTGTCCAATTGCGTTGATGGTTTAGGGATCAAGCGAGCACTCCAGAGAACCCGTCCAGATAGCTCAGATGGATGACGGATGGAACAAAAACGAAATCAAGGCAATCAATGGAAGAACTGAGGAAACCCTCACTCGGCTCTATTTTTGGCCAATTCGGAGTTGGAATCTTCACGGCAACAGCTTCCCAAGGATCTAGCACTTGATCCAAGATTGAGATTGATGCGGTCACGCCCTTGGATTGAAGAAACTTGAAGAAAAATGGAAGAAGATCGAAGAAGGCGAAGGTAACGGCGAAGACGTGACAAGCTGCAGCCGAGGAGAAAGTTTGATTACATACTTTGAATCCAACGGCTGAGATTGCTTTGGATGAATCCAACGGTTGGATCTTCTCCAATCTGAACCAAACTTTGATGATGTTGATCAAGGGTCAGGATCTACCTCCCAGTAGCTCGGATCCTCCAGATTTGCAACGGATGGCCCATATCAACCTAATCTTTGAATGGACAGTCTAGAGCCCTCTGAGCTTGATCCAACGGTTGAACGTTCTCTGATTTGGATGAAAATCTCATATCTTGACCTGAGTACTTGATCAGCCTCAACCCTAGCTCGGATTGCCTCAAAGGTTCCCAGATGGCTTAGATTAATCTGAAGCTTGATCACTCGATCCGGGTCCACTTCCGACTCAAGTTTGACCCAGTATGCCCTAGGTCCATGATCCTTCCATGCCTACAAAAATATATCAAAAATTTAGAGGCAAAAATAATTCAAATGATCGAGATTTACAATTAAGTCCAAAATAGCAGTAATTCCTAGAACCTAGAATAAATGCAAGATTAAGCAAGTAAAATATGGGTCAAACGTGGATTTTAGCAACTAAAATGATCAACAAAATGATATCTATCAACTCCCCCACACTTAAGCTTGAGCGTCTCGCGAAACTACTAAGTATGTATCCCTTAGACTCTTTCCAAGCATAATTAGAAGCAAATGAAAAGAAATTACCTAAGGTTGTCAATTCTGAAAAATCTAAGCTCTATGGATTAGTATCTCGTCCTTAAATCAACAACTTAGCCTTTTTCATCCTTCATAATTCATTGAGATGAATTTAACTCACTAGCCTTTCAAGGAAAATTTTTGGTGGCTCTCTTCTTGAGTTCTAAATTCATGATGAAAGTGGAGCTCACTCAAACACACATGTTTCTCACACTACCATAGGCTTGCTTGTTATCTACTCTCCACCATTATTCATGATTGGAATCCACATCTACAAAAGTTTATTTAAACAAGTGAAAGACAAAGAAAATGATAAGAAATGAAGTAAAAGCCAAGAAAATAGATAAATTGATGAAGTGGGAGACTTGCTCAAGAATGTTTCCAATGTGATGCGAACCCAAAGAGAATAAGTCTCAAGAACACACAACAAATGGAAGAAAGAGGGAAAGATAGTCTAAATCGAAAAGATGGAGAATAGAAGAAAGAAACCTTGACCCAATGCTTAAGGAAGCACGAACCTTGGTATAGAAGAAGAAGAAAAGAGACGCCACAACCTTGGGATGGAGGTTGATAAGTCTTGAACGCCACAAGGGAATGCCTTGATAAGTTCTAGTTCAATGAAGAACCAACAAGTGAGAGCCTCACCATGTAGTAGATTGAATAAGCCAAAAATTACGTGTTGTGGCCGCCACCCCATATATTTATAGCTATAGGGTGACCTAAAAACCCTAAAAGGCCAAAAGGAAGCCCATTTAGTAAAGGCCTATATAGACTACATAGGCCTATTGAGCTCTTGGCACCATTACAACCCAAATAAAGCTAGAAATTGGTTCTAAATTGAACCTACAAAATTAAAATATCCTTCTTACATAGACAAGAGACTAAGGATACTAATTAAGCTCATCTAAGGCTTGAATTAGGTTGACTAAGCCGTAAGACTTGCTCTTGGTCAAACCTTCTTCAATGGTCGCTTTGGCTTTCACATCTTCAATAAGCACGTTAAGTGCTTCTTTCATCTTTTTAGCCTTAGCCCTTGTAATTGGGCCCCCTTTGATGCATAATGGATCAACAACTTCTAGAGTGGGTTGAGCATGATCCATATCGTTAGCTTGTTGGGCAACTTGTTCACTTCCTTTGTCTCCATCACAATGTACTTTGCTTCTCTTTACAGTCAGCTAGTGAAGTCAAAAGTGTAACGCCCGCTTTTTTTTTCCTTCTAAAGCGGCGTTACGTTAACATACATAGGGGCATGTGAACATCATAAGGCAGCGGAATGTTTTAAACTTACACATACATGCACCTATCTAGCCTTTCTAACCTAGTAACATGGAAACTTGGCATATTAGCACATACTTGACATCATACTTAAAATGGAAACATCATACTTAACGTCATGCCATAAGATCACATAAGTAGCAAGTGTAAGCACATAAGTAACGAGTGTAAATTGTTTCTTGACAACACTACCATAAGCTTAGCATAAGACTTGTAAATATATCTTTCCTTGGCCAAGTCACTACCACACACATACTCTTGTCCCTCCTGCTGCTTCCCTTATTGTCCTCTTGCTTGATCTGCGGTATAAGGAAATAAGACTATAAGCACATAGGCTTAGTAAGACTCTTTCCTACTCACTAAAACCATTCATCAAAGTAATCATAAGCACGCGAAACATGAACATAACTTGGTGCTTTACATAGGACATAAGCATCTAAAATCACTTAGCATGACATAGTTCTTGCATGGTACATGAACATAAAATACACTTAACATAGCATGAGACATGGCGTAAACATAAATATAAATATACTTAACATGGCATGATACATAACATAAACATAAGCATAAATATACTTAACATGGCATGATACATAACATAAACATAAGCATAAATATACTTAACATGACATGATACATGACATAAACATAAACATAAAATATACACTTAACATGGCATGATACATGACATAAACATAAATATAAATATACTTAACATGGCATGATACATAACATATGAACATAAGCATAAATATACTTAACATGACATGATACATGGCATAAACATAAACATAAAATATACACTTAACATGGCATGATATATAACATAAACATAAATATAAATATACTTAACATGGCATGATACATAACATAAACATAAACATAAATATACACTTAACATGGCATGATATATGACATAAACTTAAACATAAATCTACTTAACATGACATGATTTCTAACATAGCATATGGGCATCTTCTTAACATAAACATAAACATAAACATAAGACGTTTCCTATCATGCATAGTTCTTAACATGAAACATAAGCATAAAGCATTACCATCCTGGCATAATGCATAACATGAATGAATGCATGAGTCAAATGCATATACATAAGGATGTTTAACTTTTAAAATCATACTTTTAGATACTTAAACATAATCATAACATCATTGGGTTCCCTGGCTTGTACCACATACATACATCATAAGCGCGCATCCCTAAGTAAATACGAGGTAGCGAGCCCCGACCTACTAGGGTAAGGACAGCTACGGTAGTCCCAAAACCGTGGACAGCATAGTCGGTAGTCCAGAACCGGGGGGTTCTTAAGGTGCACATCCCTGTCGGACAGCTTCGGTAGTCCCAGAACCGTGGACAGAATAGTCGGTATGTTAGTGATATGAGAGAAGTGTCCTAAGGCAATCGCCTTATGATTGTAAACATTT
The DNA here is from genome assembly GCA_024364735.1 of Boesenbergia rotunda. Lineage (NCBI taxonomy): Eukaryota > Viridiplantae > Streptophyta > Magnoliopsida > Zingiberales > Zingiberaceae > Boesenbergia > Boesenbergia rotunda. The sequence continues at coordinate 53,905 of JAGFNQ010000939.1, forward strand.
ATTTTAATAAATGATAATTCACTATTTGAGTATACATGTTTGTGTATTTGATTGGGATCTTAAACTCATCTACTGAATGTCCGCAATACAACTCACAGCATAAGAGAATTTGTGATGGGATCACAACTAGTGATTATCTCTAAATGTGCAAATGTGAAGTATTGAAAATATCCCTAGTTGATGAATTGATAAAAACGAACACTATCAATTCTGTTGAGACTAGCATGGGTTATTCTCTAATCAGCTGATTCTCACTGGCTGGTGACATTGGGATGTCCGGAGATAAACATGGATGCTAGTTAAGGGAACTAGTTCATTGGAGTGACTAGCTGTAAGACTTCATATGGTTATCTATATAGATATGTCAATGAAGTTCTTACTGCAGCTTAAGTGCGATGTTCCTTTGACTTGCGGTGTTCAAGTCATCTTGGTCATGGAGACTTATACTTTAACATCTTAAGCAAGCATCTCCAAGGAGGTGTGGACCCAGGATGATTGGGTATAAGCCGAAGTGCCCGAAGATGTTTAAACAGCCTACAAAGGATTCACCACTCCTTGCGAGGAGATGTATACCCAGGCCTATCGTCGAATTGTTACTCAAAACCTCTGGCCAGAGTATATCATGTTTAGAGTGCGAGTCTCTTAAATACATGAGAGTAATTAGAAATCTAAAGGACGAGAAAGACACTACTTGGGCTAGGTGTGACGTAGTCAGTCTAGTGGGGACTGACACAAACAGACCATGTCCTGAACCAAGTGGGTATAAGGTGGTGAAGGGAATGAGGCACGATTCATTAGAGCTGCTGAAGGGTTTCAGAATAATTTCATCTGAGGTCAAACCGTTGATCTTTCGATTAATTAGGGATCATGATGTACTACTAGGTGCCACTCATGATCGTTCTATAATTGGTTGATTATAGACGGCCAACATAAATCGAAAGCCTATTTAGTCACACGCACTACGAGTAATCCGAGGGATTTAAAACGAGTTGAAAATTGGATTTTCCGATCAAGAGAAATAAGTCGAATCTGAGTTAATCAGAGGCGCAATGGAAGCTAAAAATGGCTAAGTCTTTTGAAGGCTTTTTGGGCGAATTAAATGAGTTTAATTCGCGGTGGTTCGCTTTGTGATGACCGGCCAAAGAGGGTGCCAAACCTCTTTGGTTTGGCCGGCCACCTATTGGGGAGAAAACCAATTAATTTTGGTTTAATTAATAAAATAAATCTAGCGCGATTTATTTTATAAATTATGGATAAATAAATTTGTATAAAGAAATTTATATAAATAAATTTATAGAAATTTATTCTTTTTATGGAAGTTAAAATAATCCATGAATTGGTTTATTTTAATTTTATAAAATCAATTATGAATTGATTTTTCCATAATAAGAAAGTTTATAAATTTCTTATTAAATTTATTCCATAATTTAAAGAGAAGAAGAATTTATTTTATTATAAATTAGTTATAATAAAAAACTAGGCATAACGGAATAAGTCATAAGAAATTTTATAGGATAAAATTCTTATGATAACTAATTCCGTTAATTCTGTTAATTCTGTTAAGAGGAGACTTGGCAAGGGAGAAGCAACTATATAAGGAACCAAAGGGAAGCCTTTAATCCTAAGCTAATTGAAATAGAGCTAACCTCTCCCTCTCTCTCAATTATTCTTCTCTTCCCTTTCTCTCTTTTCCCTTAGGGCTGGCGCCCTTCACCATCCCTAGGGCCGGCGCATACCAACCCTAGGGCCTGTAACGACCCGAAAAATTCTCTTAATATTTTCTTAAAATATTGAGCATGTCTAGATAATTTTTCGAGGGGCCCAAAAATAATTATGTAAAATTGGGCCTAGAAATCCATGTTTTCTCATTTAAATTGAGAAAACTAAGTACTAATGAACTTTAAATGGGCTCCAAAAATAGGTATTAATTAGGTAAAAATTTATATAAATTAGGAAAAATTAATATAAATATAATAGAATTTTATTTAGGAATATTAGCATAATTATGGGTGATTTTAGGGGGGATTTTCAGAATTTAAGAAATAAAAATAATAAAATAAATGAAATGAAAAGAAAATAAAAATAAAGGTGCATGAGCCAAGGATTGAACCCTGGACCTCTTGTACAACCAGGTAAGCCTTAACCAACTCACCTAGCAAGGAATTCTTATGAGTAATTGAAGTGGAGGATGGTTAAGAGGTAAAAGGAGGTGAAGGGTCATGGAGAGACTCTTCCTTTGCCTTCTTGATGGGTTATAATGAGAAGAGTTTTGGGAGTTACTTATTCTCTCAATCAATTGCATTTCCTCTCCACTTCATTCCTCATCTTGCCGAGCACCAAAGGGAGGAGTTCCTTGGAGAAAACTCCACAAGGGGTCTCATCTCTCAAGATCTAAAGTTCCTACAAGGTGACAAGGACTAGTGGTGGTCAAGAGATACCAAGTCCTTTTCCTTCTCCTCTTTCAAGGTTCGAAAAATCAAGAAATCTAAGGTAAGACTCCCTCACCTGTGGTATAATAGTTACCTATGATTTCCATGATTTTTGGCATGATATATGGGTTAGTTTTCGGATTTAATGTTGAAGGGAAACAAAATCAAGGTTCCTATGTTCAAAGGTTTCGGCCAGCATGTTTTAAAGGTCCATAATTATGTTAAAAATAATGATAATGTTATTTAGTGTTCCCTTATGATGTTTAGAAGTTAAGTGTAATTTTTGGGAATTTTTGGAGTACCCTAGGACACCCTAGGGTCTCGGCCAACATGAAAGAAGCAAAACCCAGAACCTTAAGTTCAAGGGTTTCGGACACCATGTTTTAAATGTCTAAAAATATGTTAAAAATCATGATAATGTTATTTAGTGTTCCCTTATGATGTTTAGAAGTTAATTGTAATTTTTGGAGTACCCTAGGACACCCTAGGGTCTCGGCCAACATGAAAGAAGCAAAAACCCAGAACCTTAAGTTCAAGGGTTTCGGCCACTATGTTTTAAATGTCTAGAAATATGTTAAAAATCATGATAATGTTATTTGATGTTCCCTTGTGATGTTTAGAAGTTAAGTATAATTTTTGGGAATTTTTGGAGTACCCTAGGACACTCTAGGGTTTCGGCCAACATGAAAGGGGCAAAACCAAGGTCCCTATGTTTATGGGTTTCGGCCACCATGATTTAGATGTCTATAAATATGTTAAAAATCATGATAATGTTATGTGATGTTCCCTGATTATGTTTAGAAGTTAAGTATAATTTATGGGAATTTTTGGAGTACCTAGGACACTCTAGGGATTCGGCCAACATGAAAGGGACAAAACCATGGTCCCTATGTTTATGGGTTTCGGCCACCATGATTTAAATGTCTATAAATATGTTAAAAATCATGATAATGTTATTTGATATTCCCTTATGATGTGTAGAGGTTAAGTATAATTTTTAGGAATTTTTTTGGAGCACCCTAGAGGCCCATATGGTTCGGCCAACCCCAAGGACCCAAGGGTTAGGGTTGAGTCTTTAACTTCAAGCATATGTTTATGTGTTGCCATGATATAAGGATGAAGGATGGTGATTATGTGAATTTTCACATGGCCTTGGGACTCCACAAGTTTCGGCCAATAAGGGTTAATAAGATAAAAGTTAAGATTTATTTCAAGTAAGGGTCCCAATGGCCCTATGGTATGATGTGATTCATGTTTATGAATGTTATGCCATGTTATGAATGATATGCCATGATTATGAATGATATGCCATGGTTATGCATGATGTGCCATGATTATGAATGATATGCCATGGTTATGCATGATGTGCCATGTTTATGGATGATATGCTATGTTATGAATGATATGCCATGTTATGAATGATATGCCATGTTTATGAATGATATGCCATGTTATAAATGATATGCCATGTATACGAATGTATGCCATGCTTTATGAATGATGTGTACATACACCATGTCTATGAATGAAAATGATGAATGGCAAGTATGATGAATGAAAGAATGATGCTTATGCCTTTAAGGCATAAATATGCTAAACGGCACGGTCGATGGTCGACGGTACGACGGTCGAGAGGACCGGTAAATGGGCCGGTAGACGGGCCGAGCCGTAACAAGTTATGCTATGATAAGTATGCCATGAATGGCTTATGAATGATGAAACATGCAAAGTATTTTACTTTATGTATGGGCTTGTACCGGACCGAAGTATGGGTCCAAGGGATGGGCACCTTAAGAACGCCTGGGTTATGGACTACCGCAGCTGTCCACGGTTTTGGCACTACCGTAGCTGTGCAACAGGGATGGGCTCCTTAAGAAGCGCCTCGGTTCGGGGACTACCGATTATGCTGTCCTTACCCTAGTAGGTCGGGGCTAGCTACCTCGGATTTACTAGGGATGCGCGATATGATGTATGTATGTGGTACAAGCCGGGGACCCCAAATGATGTTATGATGATTATGTTTAAGAAATGAAAAGTATGTTTTTAAAAGATTAAGCATCCTTATGATATATATGCATTGCCCATGCATTCATTATGGAAAAGTATGTTTATGAAAAGTATGCTCATGAAAAGTATGATTTTAAACTAAGCATCCATATATGTATATGCATTCCACTCAAGCCTCCATTCATGTTATGCATTATGCTATGATGATAAGATTTTATGCTTACGTTTCATGTTAAGAAGTATGCATGAGAATGAATGATCTATGCCATGATTATGTTAGGAAGATGTTTATATGCTATGATAGGTATTATGCCATGCTACCATGTTTATGATTTATGCCATGAAAGATGCCATGCTACTATGTTTATGATTTATGCCATGAAAGATGCCATGCTACCATGTTTATGATTTATGCCATGAATTATGCCATGCTTAGAATGTTTACCATGTTTATGTGCATGCCATGCTAAAGTGATTTAGGATGTTATGATTTAAGTAGAGCACCCAGTATGTTAAAGTTCATGTGCTCATTATGAGATGATGAACGATGAATGGTTTTTGTGAGTAGGAAAGAGTCTTACTAAGCCTGTGTGCTTATAGTCTTCTTTCCTTATACCGCAGATCATGCAAGGGGATAACGAGGAAGCAGCAGGAGGGCCTGAAGTATGTGTGTGTTGGTGACTTGGCCCATGAAATCGAATGTGTTAACCGTTTATGCTAAGAACTTTATTTTTGCTACCTATATGCTCGAATAGTGACTTATGGAACTTTATGATAAGATGTCCAGTATGATATGATATGAACCTTATGGTATGATGTTAAGCATGTTATGATATGATGTTAAGCATGATGTTCATATGTGAAGTTCCATGTCATTATACTAGGGATGGTAGTAGGGGCATGTATATGTAAGGCTTAAGTTATTTCGCTGCAGTATGATGTTACATGCCTTAAGTATGTTAGTGTAACGCCGCTTTAGGGAAAAAAAAAAGCGGGCGTTACAGGGCCGGCGCACCTACACCCAAGGGAGTTGCCGTGAGCTACCAAGAAGAGGGAGAAGCCAAACAAGAAGAAGAAGAAGCGGATCACAACCCCTCTCCTCCCGGAATAGAGATTCCGTTTCTTGTTGGTTAGTTTCCATCTTTCCTCTCTTGATCTTCTTTGTTGTGCTTTAGAGAATCTAGTAGTTCTCGTTGGCACAAAACTCGTGACTTTGCGAAGTCATCCCGAAGAGAACTCGGCGTGGACGCGAATAGAGGCGAAGCTTCCAAGGGACGCTACGGTTGGATCTCGTCCCTTACTTCGAGTTACGAGAGGTATAATGTAAATTAGTTTACTTTTCCGCAAAGTTTTATTCTATGATTATGTCAACACATCATAAGGTTGCATGCTAGATACGTGGTTAAAATAATTTAGGAAATTATTTTATGCTAATTCTTCCGCTGCACGTAAAAATTTAATATTTTACGAACCCGTATCCTTGTCGACATGCACCCGGTCCCAACACGGTAGTCCAGAACCGGGGCGTTCTTAAGGTGCCCATCCCTTGGACCCATACTTTGGTCCGGTATAAGCCCATTCATAAAGTAAAATAACTTCACATGCTTCATTATTCATGGGACATTGATAGCATATTTAAACATAACATCACCTTGTTACATGAAGTATGACATAAATCATCATTGACCTTTCATCGTTCATACTTAATGCATAGCATCATTATGCCTTAAGGCATAAGCATTATCTTCATTCATAAAACATGGCATACTTACATAACATCATTCTTGTTCATAGTGCTTGCATGATCATGGTACATAAAGTAAGCATTGCATTATATTCATAGAACATGACATGTTTACACAGACCATCATCCTAATTCATAGAGCTTGCATGATCATGAGACATAAGATAAGCATTGCATTATATTCATAACATGACATATTTACATAGATCATCCTCCTAATTCATAGAACTTGTATGATCATGATCCATAAGATAAACATTGCATTGCATACACAAGTATAGTATCTATCACAGGCATGCATGGGTAGAGCTTCCATAAACATGGTACTTACTATCTAAGAGCATGGCATAGAACATAATACATTCATGAATAAACCTTACTAAGCATGGCATCAAACATAACATACTAACATGAAACATGACACTTAAGGTTAGGGTCATAGGTAACATCATTTTCTACCACATGCTTGGTCCTATATTTATACATTATAATAAGCCATAAATCATCATTCTTGAAACCTTAACTCTGCCTAAACCCTAATCATGTTGCTTGGCCGTAACTTATAAGGAAGGGTTCTATCATTACATTGACATATAAAGTAGCATGAGGTATGGAAAAAGACCATACATTACTTATAAGGCCATAGGAAGCTATTAGGGCTCATGTTTAGGGTTAACCCTAACTCCTAGCTCTTCTTCTTGGTTTGGCCGAAACATTCAAGGGCCATGGGTTCATGGAAAAGATTCCTAAAATTTCCAAATTTATCATCTACACCATCCATACCATACCCTAGGAGCCATTGGAACCCATACTTGAAGTAAGCCCTAACTCCTTGCCTTAGGACCCTTCTTGGCCGAATCCTTTAGGATTACATGGCCTTGTGAAACTTCACATAAATCACCCTCAACCTCCCTTGTAACATAAAGATACACAAGATACATACTTGAAGGTTTAAATCCAACCCTAACCATGAAATCATGGTGTTGGCCGAATCCTAAAGGGTACCAAGGCACTCCAAAAATTCTCCAAGTCATATGTTAACCTATATTCATCATAAGAAAATATTAGAAAGCATTAGTGAAATTTTAACATCATCTTGGACCCAAAACCTATAGTGGCCTAAAGTTTTAGGGGTCCAAATCATGGTTTTCTCAACATCAAACCCAAACCAAACTTCATATTATGATAAACATCAAGGAGAACTATTATACCACAGGTGAGGGAGTCTTACCTTGGTTATAGACCTTAGATAGGAAAGAAGATGAAGATCTTGTTGTCTCTTGACCACCCCTAGCCTTTGTAACCTTGTAAAAGCCTTGGATCTTGGTAGAGAGACCTTCTTGTGAATTTTTCCCAAGGGGAAAACCCACCTATGGGTTTCGGCTAGAAAGGAGGGAGAAGGATGAGAGGAAGGGCTTGGTGGATGAAGAGGAGAGGAATAACTATTCTTGGTGTAAGTTACCATTCCTCTCTTTTATTCACCATAAAGTGGGCAAGTGAAGAGTCATGGTGTCACTTCCCTTGTTGACTCTTCATTTTCCCTAAGCCTTAATCAAAATCCACTTCATTCTCTACTAGCACTCCCTTGCTAGGTGAATTGGTTAGTACATGCATGGTTGTACACTAGGTCCAAGGTTCAATCCTTGGTGCATGCACTTTATTTTTCTATTTATTTTTATTTTTATTTCCCCTTATTTCCGAAAATTCCCCTAAAATTCACCCATGATCATGCTGATATTCCTAATTAAAACCCATTAATTTTTACCTAAAATCCACTAATAACCATGGTACTAGAATCCCCCATTAGTACATAACTTCTCAATTTATATGGGATAATCACGAATAATTATACTAAGGTTCATACTAGTATCTTTATGTTCCTCAAAAGTCTATCTAGACATGATCAATATTTTAAAGAAAATATTGAGAGAATTTTTCGGGTCGTTACAAAAAGTGTGGTGAAGTCAAACTTGAATAATGCCTTTGATTTGGATGAAGAAACCTTCCTTGACTTCATTGTGCCAATTTCCCATTTGCGTGGCAACTTTGCTTCCTTCCCTCTTCTTTTCTGATTTTTTTCCTTTCTTTTTTTTTTATAATCCTCTAGCAAAGTCAGACTTGTAGTGGGGCAACGAATTTGATTCGGATGAGAGAAACTTCACTTGCTTCATGGTGCCAAAACTTCAATGGTGTGCCACTTTGTTCTCTTTTTTTTCTGATATTTTTTAATCTCTACTCTCTAATCTTCTAATTATTCAATTGGAACTATTCGGCCTTGAATTTGTATCATTGGAACTTGAGATATTAAATGACAATTAGGAAGTTGGATGCACCAAATGTAATCTTCACTAACCACTCTTGCAACTTTCTTTTGATACCTATCCTTTACATGTTGGCACACTTCCATCATTTGTTTCTTTCTTTTTTTTCTGTGTTTCAAATTCAGCTCCACGGCAACTTCATTTCAAGTCTCTGATCTCTCAAGCAATAACATTAATAGTAATGGAGAATTTAAATGTTTCACTAAATGAATTGATACACTCCATTTTTTTTCTTAGTCACGGCACTTCACTGTAATTTTTTCTATTTTTTTTCTCTACGAATCCAATCAGCCTTCTTCTTCTGATCAGTAATGTGCGTGCTCAACAATTTCTGGCATGTTCATGTACTTAATTCCCGAATGCATAGCCTAAACAAACCAATTTCAGTTGCAAGTTGATACAAAACGGTTTTTGTGGTATCACCATTTAAGTCCTTCATGTATTTCAATTCTGAATTTTTCCAATACATGTTCAACAACACTCTGCATTCATCTTGTTTCATTTCAGCAGCTCCAAGTCAAGCCTTCTCAGATTACATTCTCTCCCTTGCAATGCAGTGCAGATTTTCCAGCTTCTTTTCAGCTTTTGTTTAGCCGGATTCACATTGACAACTTGATTTGTTCAGCTGCAATTCAAAGTAGCTGATTTTGTATAGCTGCAGTTCAGCTTCTAGCAACATGTTACAGGTTTTCCGAACAAAGTATAGCTGCAATTCAGAGTAATTCTGACCAAACATGCTACCAGAAATTTTTTTTTCAGCTTCCTTTTGCACTGAATCTTGCTATTGGGTGCCACTTGGACTTGGCACAGCTTTGTTTCTTCCCAGATTTGCAATGAGAGACAACTCCATCTCCAATTCATAACTTAAATTGGCACCTTTAATTGTAGCAATTTTTTTTTCTTTTGAAACAAAATGCCTCCTTGATACAAAACAATTCCAAAACGCTAACCATCTCCCCCACACTTGATCTTTTGTCCGTCTCGGGCAAAGTGGCATCAAGAAACATCCCAAACAACCAAGTCCATAGAAAAGTATGGTTAAGAGTAGGAAATAAGAAAAGGAAAATAGAATAAACATGATTATTGTCAAAAGTAGATATGGAAAGGTAAACAAATTGATTAGCCTCTATAGATGTGATCCAATCATTGAAATATGATTTTGAAAGAACCTAAACAAGTTCTAGAGTACAATTACATATGTGTATCACAAAAATAAGGCTAATTCTCACTAGGCACAAATAATTCATCTCAGTCATCAATTAAGAATCTAAAGCCAAGTAGTACTCAAGCATCCAAGATTTCATCCATTAGCTCAAACCTTAAGTTTTAACAACCAAATTTAATTTATTTTTAAGAGATTCTAAAATGACATGAAGATAACCTATAGGGATACATTTATTCCTATTCATTAAGAAAAAGTGTTAAAAGAAACAACATGGTATTTACAATGTCTATTTATTCATTCTATAAGAATTTATTATCAACTACTCACTTCAAAAAGAGAAAAATTTATTCCTTGAAACATGAAAATGATATATACAATGACATGTAAGTGTATGAAAAGTGAACTCCCCTTAAGTTGGGTAGATAGCTTCGTTCATGTCCAAACCATCCACCTCTAGCTCCTTTAATTCTTCAAAGTACCTTTTGAGTCGGTGGTCATTGACTTTCCAAATAAAACCATTAGATACATCTTGAATTTCCACAACACCATAGGGAAAAATGTTAGTTACAATAAATGGACCATCCCACCTTGACCTTAATTTACCTTTTATCAATTTGAGCCTTGATTTGTACAATAATACCTTGTCACCAATTTGGAAGTCTTTTTTCAAGATGTGCTTATCATAGAAATTTTTGGTCTTTTCCTTGTAGATCCTTGAATTTTCGAATGCTTTTTCTTTCTTCTCCTACCTTGGTAGCATCGAAATTACAAGCCTTCACCGCCCAATATGCTTTGTGCTCTATTTCCATAGGGAGATGACAAGCTTTGCCATATACCAAGCGGTAGGGGGGGCATGCCAATCGGTGTCTTAAATGCTGTTCTGTAGGCCCAAAGTGCGTCATCTAACCTTTTGCTCCAATCCTTTCTAGTGGGCCCAACAGTCTTCTTCAAAATTGATTTTATCTCTCTGTTGGAAATTTTAGCCTGTCCATTTGTTTGGGGATGGTCGAATGTAGAAACTTTATGTACAACCCCATATTTACTCAACAACGTCTTCATGTGTTTGTTGCAAAAATGAGATCCTTGGTCACTAATTATGGCTCTTGGAATTCCAAACCTGCAGAAAATGTGTGACCTAAGAAAACTACAAACAACAGAAGAATCATCAGTCGTGGAGGGAATGACTTCCACCCATTTTGAAACATAATCCACAGCAAGCAAAATATACAGATAACCATAAGATGCAAGAAAGGGTCCCATAAAATCTATTCCCCAAACATCAAAAATCTCACAGTAAAGTATAATGTGTTGGGGCATCTCATGTCTCGCTCCTATGTTCCCCGTTCGCTGACATCTATCACAATTTTTATAAAAAACATATGAATCATGAAATAGGGTGGGCCAGTACAATCCACACTCTTGCACTTTCCTAGCAGTTCTTTGGGGTCCAAAATGCCCCCCACATGCTGATGAATGACAAAATGTAAGGACAGAAGAAAACTCATGATCTGGTACACATCTCCTAATTATTTGATCATTACAAAACTTCCATAAATAAGGATCATCCCACACATAAAACTTTGCATCACTTTTAAGTTTATCTTTTTGAGCCTTAGAAAAGTGAGTGGGAAAAACATGTGCAACTAGAAAATTAACTAGGTCTGCATACCACGGTGTCTCACCATGTACTGCAATCAGGTGCTCATCTCTGAAATCATCATCAATAGTGGTAGGAGATCCATCTCCTTCAAGTCTGCTCAAATGATCTGCAACTAGGTTCTCTTTTCCACTTCTGTCTTTGATCTCCAGGTCAAATTCTTGGAGCAGGAGCATCCATCTGATCAGTTTAGGTTTTGCATCAGGCTTTTTCAACAAGTATTTCAGAGCTGTATGATCAGAAAAAATAATAACATGTGAGCACAATAAGTAAGATCTGAATCGATCCAAAGCAAAAACAATGGCAAGAAGCTCCTTCTCAGTAGTGGTGTAGTTTGCTTGGGCGGCATCTAGGGTTTTGGAGGTGTAGCAGATGACATGGGGTGCTCCATCAATCCTCTGTGCTAGAACAGCTCCCACTGCAAAATTAGAAGCATCACACATTTAATTTTCTCTTCAAGAAGGGTTAGCAAAACACAAGAAAAATAATGAAAGCAATGCTAACACCTTCGTTTACTTGGTATCCACCTTAGTGAGGTGACTAATCCAAGGATCCACACGAGCACACCACTTCCACTATGAAAAACCTCCTTTAAGGTGGAGAAAATCTTTACAAGGTTGTCTTCTTCCTCTTTACAAGATGGAATTGAAAGCGAGATGAAGAGCTGAGGATTTTTAGCATGAACAACACCTTGGTACCCACAAGAACCGTACCTTTGACGTGCCAAAAAGTCACCCTTTAAATAGGGTAAAGGACAACTCCAAAAGCTGTCCAGTCCGATATCAGTCGACTACCCCTGGGGCAGTCGACTGGCCCAGCTTTAAAAGCTAGCCAACGACTAACTCAATGGCTAGTTTTTGGGGTTACCAGTCGACTGCCTCTGGGGAAGTCGACTGATCTTTCTAGAGTTTTTAGTCTCTTGCTGGCAGTCGACTGATTCATTCCCAGTCGACTACCCAGCTTACAAAAGCACTCCTCCTCACTCCGAAGACCCTCTTTCACGTGTGCCTTCAAGTACACTCCCTTGGCTTGTCGCTTGAAGTCCTCTTCCATCGGCTATCGTCCCTCGGATACGCATGCAAGCCCTCGGCTTGCCTCCATGCCACCCTTCACGTGTGCCCTTTGAAGTCCACTTCCTGGCTTGCCCTTGGAGTCCTCTTCCCTCAGCTCTCGTCCATCGGATATGCCCTCCATGTGTGATTCCCCAAGTCCTGCAAACTCAATCACACATATCAAATAATAAGATAACACCCTAACCTTAAGCATATTGACACACATATCAAAACCATGATCTCCCTGATCATTCTTGGGTCGATTGCCCCAACATTACCTTGATGTTTCTCTGCATCAGTCATGAATTCTTTGCTCTCATCAAAGTATTCAAACTTGCAGTACATTAAGTAAATGTACCTCTTCCTTGAATAATTGTCCATAAGATAAACAAATTATTCAAGGCTACCTCTATCCTGGATAAACTAAGGACCTACACTTATCAGGGTGAACCAATTCCAACATACTTTTGGGTCTATACTCCTTGGCCTTGAAAAGGCCTCTTGGGCATCTTACCTTCCAAGCAAGATTCAAGGATTTTACGAAGTCAAGTCTTCCACCACGAATGAACCCAAGGGCCCATTGGCTATCAACCTTTCAATCCTACTAAAGGTTTATAAGAACTAGCATTAGATACTAAAGGTATGTATGGTTAATCTCAGAAGGAACCTTTCTTCTAATTTTGGTTAGATGATGAGCTATTAACTTCTAATTGCATCATGGGAGCTTTTGGTTTTAAAAGAACCAATTGCCTATCAATGTACCTTAATAGATAATTTTTCTATTCCACTTTTCATAAAGAGTAATAGAATATCTTATTCCAGAAACTGAACAAAAGGTCCTTTCCAAAAATTAGGTACATAAAAGCAATCTCTTTAAAATCAAAACTTTATCAACCTATCTAATACACAAATAAATAAATAACTCCCACTGCAATAGTCATCTCTATAGCCTATCCCATGTAGTCGGTAATCTCCTCCTTAGCTAGTTGTCGGATTTCCTGGAACCCCTGCAAAGAGTTGTAGACATGATTAGTGGCATTCGTATCTACACACCAGGTGCCGCTAGATATCACCGCTAAATATGTTACAACGACAAAAGAAAATGATATACCTGAATTATTACTCTGACGGAGTGGACAATCCGCCTTCCAATGTCCAGACTGCTTGCACATAAAGCACTTGCCTTTCGGCTTCTTCATGAAACTCTGAGGTCCCTGTAATCCTGCTACTTTGTTTGCCGCAGCTTGTTTCTTCTTCTTCTTTCCATTCGGTTTAGAAGTAGAAACCCCTTGAGCAATGAAAGTTTGTGAACTCTGAAGAGAAAACCCTTCTGCCGCCTCAAGTTCTGTCAGAAGTTCCACCCATGAATGTGAACATTTATTCATATTGTAGCTTAGGCGAAACTTCTCAAAACTCCTTGGTAGAGCTTGGAGGATGAGATCGACCTGGGGTTCCCCATCGATTTGTGCTCCAAGGATTTTCATCTCTTTCAACCAAGCCATCATCTTGAGAACATGTTCCCTCACGGGCATACCCTCAATCATGGTGGTTGTTGTCAAGTTCATCATGACATCTTACCTAACGGCCCGATTATGGTGTCCGAAGAGTTCGTTGAGCTTGGAAGTTTTATCACTGGTAATGGAAGAAGCCTGATGTTGATGACTCTGAGTCGTCTCGTCTGCTTCTAACCACTGCCTAAAATATTCCATCTCCTCTTCACCATTAATCTCGCTAGATTTTTCAGCACAGAACTCGACAAGATCACATTTGGATTCCTTGGCAGTTTCGACAAAGTCCAGGTTTAATTCCCAATCATTACTACAAGGGGCATTAATTTCGTTTTCTCTTTGAATTAAATCAAGTAGGTCTAGATCCATTTTGAAATACTTAAGAATCACAACAATCACACACTTTAGATTTCGAAAACAAATTGATTCAACAAATAATAAATTTTCAAAATCGACCAACACTTCAAAACACTGAGAATATCGTATGCCACGATGGTGTGTCCGTATACGAATTCTACATTTGTAAGAGGAGTTTTTACCCATTAAGTTTATTATATTATCAACATAACTTATTGACAAATAAAATTAATAGTTGGCCATCTTTGACCCTACAAATAATAGCAGTGACTCCGATGGGGAGGATACTATTATTTTCATCTAAGTGTTCACCATTACACGATACTAAGAAAACTAATTCCGATTATATGTCGTCCGATGGGGAAGTACACACGCTCTTTAATAAATTTCTAAAATTTTTCTGACCTAGTGATCCATAGAACAAGTCCATCCGATGGGGAGGAAGGCACTCAGAGCCGACACGCAGACTTGTTCGCATCACTTATCAGATTGTAATGGAGGCCACGGGACCCTTAGGGTCCCTCTCCCACTTAGTTATTTAATTTTGAGGAATTTTCATGCACACACACAACAAGCACATAACCAAAGCACAAATAAAAAAAATCCTAGATTTTCCAACATTCCTGGTCTTGGTCTCCAATGCTCCTCCAGTCGTGTCGTCATCTCGTCCGTTCCTTCCTACACCATGAGCAAGCCACGATTGAAGGGATCTCCGAGCCGAGATAACTAGCTAATTATTTACATCCATCAATCCTATACTCCTCAAAGGAGTGTACATAATATCTAGATTGAAAGCAAATAAAAAGATCGGTTAAACATGTGCCGTATTTAATTATAAAAATTAAATATCTATCTAGCCTCGTCAACACCAAGGATTTAATTAATTACAATATTACACAATCAATCACCTAACATAATTATTTAAGCCATGATAAGTTGAAACTAGTGCCTGTAACAAAGAGTTAGCATATGCACATCCACATATCATCCAGAAAAAATAACATATATGATACAGTGTAAAAAAAATTAACCAAATCCTAAACACACAAAATCAGAAACCTCAACTCTGATACCAGTTGATGGAATAGCTTGGCGGGTTTTCTAAGCGAACATGGGGTCGAACATGAGAGACCTCTCCATGCCTACGGATTAAAAAATTTAATCCGAATGGAGACCCATCTCCCAAACGGCTATCTCGTTATCATATCAATTGATTCATGTTACAACTTAGCCAAACTCAAAAGTAAGACCTTGTAACTTTCCGAATCAATTGACCGCGGAAAAGACGAAAAGCGGATCGCTGGTTTTTGTGTTTATTATCGGGGTCCATGACATGATTAATTATTATAATTAATTATCTAATAATTAACTCAACAATAATTAATCAAAACCACACATGCAATACAAGAGCATCACATGAAATAATCGAAACAAACAAGGAGCCAAAGAGAGATATACCTCATCTTTTACCCCGTAGTCTTCTACTGTATGACCCTCCCTTCTTAGACATCGTGTGGGTGACGATCTACCAAGACACGGAATCTCCAAGGCCTCTCTTTCTTCCCCACCCTATCTTGGCCGAACCCCTAGGGGAGAGAAAGAAGGTCTTCTTCCTCCTCCTCCCTTGAACCCGCCGGAAACCTAGCTTCCAAGGGTGTCACTGCTGGCGATCTTCCTTCTTCTCTTCTCCTACTCGTGCTGCCATAATGAGTGGAAGAAGAAGGAGGGTATGAGAAGAGAAGAAGCTGACCAAAGTCCTTCTTCCTTCTTCTTCCTTGCGCCGATCACTGGAAACCTAATCCCTTCTCCAATGCGCCGCCGACCCGACTCCCTGCTTCTAGGAGATGCCGGCTAATGGAGAAGAGATCAAGGTTGAGGAAGAAGCATTGAAAGGAGAAGAAGAACCTCTCCATTCCACCAAACTCGAAGCAGTCGCTCCCTCCTTCTCTCTCGTCGTCGGTGACACCAAAAGAAGAGAGAACTTCTTTTATCCCTCATCGTTGGCCACCGTTCTTCTCTCTAAAGGTTTGTGCACACTCAAGGGAAGGGACCGGAGAAGAATTCCAAGAGGAAGAGGTTTCCTCTGCTCACCCGACACCTCCTTCTCCTCCACACCCGCTTGTGCCAATAATAACCTAGGAGAGAGAAAACTCATGAGAGAAAATCTAAGGGAGAGACTTGGGGTTTTGATATGGATCAATTAACCATGGTTTCATGATACCATGGGGTATTTATAGGGCTACGATAGGGACCATGAGGAGGAGTTGGGACTTGGCCCGCTAATGGATCCAAATCCGATCCATTAATGGAGACTCATTCCACTAAAGGATCCCATTGAACATCCTCACCAACCCCTATATTTTCATATGGGCTTCACCTATTATGAGCACATCCATCTCCCTGTGTATAAGATATCAAATGCTCGTTGATTAATTTAAATTACTGCCAATTTTAGTTAATCAACCTCTTGATCTTTAACTAGTACCACTCAACCTTTTCATCATGTTGGACCATAGTCCACTTGCAAGATTTAACATGATAAACCTTATGACCTCATCAAGGGGGCATCATTATCCTGACTCACCAGGACATAGATTCTCTCAATAATCAATGGCACATTATGTACATAATATTATTTCCCAACTTAGCGGGCCTATCGATTTAATAGAATAAATCTCGCCCATAGGTCAATCAAAGAAATAATAATTAAATACACGTGCTCGTTATTATATCAGGATTTAGAGATTGCACTCCATAATAAAACTGAGGTC
The DNA here is from genome assembly GCA_024364735.1 of Boesenbergia rotunda. NCBI lineage: Eukaryota > Viridiplantae > Streptophyta > Magnoliopsida > Zingiberales > Zingiberaceae > Boesenbergia > Boesenbergia rotunda. Next base: position 70,916 of record JAGFNQ010000939.1, read on the forward strand.
TAATCTAATTATAAAGTCAGTATAAATTGGATGACCTCTATTTTGGTCCTGCTCAATACACACAAAGTGCTCTAGTGTAATTCAATGGTTAAGACAAACCACACCCAATTACACTACAATCATCCTAATGGTTTATCCAACTCCATCTTGGTTGTGAGCCTCTTCTTATACTCTACAAGGAATTAATAATATGATCTTCTGTGCGTCACCACACACCATGTAATCTACAATGCAAAGTATCAGATATTTTGTGCACATACTAATATAAATATGTAACCTACGATTATGTGATTCTTTTTCAAAATGTAGATGTTCTTATACAAAAGTAAGACTTTTAGTATACATCGTATCATAAATTGGATCACCTCTATGTTGGTCCTGCTCAATGCACACAAAGTGCACTAGTGTAATTCTATGGTCAAGATAAATCACATCTAATTCCACTTCAACCATCTCGATAGTTTGTCCAACTTCATCTCGGTTGTGAGCCTCTCTACTTATATTCTGCAAGAGACTGATAACATGATCTTCTGTGTGTCACCACACACCATGTAATCTACAATGTAAAGTATTAGACAGTTATGCACATACTAATATAAACATGCAACAGTGTTGTTGTGATTCTCTTTCAAAATGTAGATGCTCATAGAAAAGTAAAGTCTTTTAGTATACATCCTAACACGGTTGACCAAGAAACAAAGTAATCACAAACAAGCACACAATAAAATTTGAAAAAAAAAATTATTAAGTTTTAAAAAGGATTATGTTAAGTTTTTATTAAGTAAGAAACATTAATAAGTTGGAAAATTTATTAAGTTTTTATAAATAAATGAAAAATATGTTAAGTTTGTTTTGAATTAAGTTGGAAAAATTATTAAGAAAAAATGTCGAGTTAATTTGAAAAAGAATTGTTAAGTTTTGAACTAAGTTGGAAAATTTATTATGTTTTTATAGGAAAAAATGAACAAAAAATTTCTTAAGTTAGTTTTCAATTAAGTTAATTTATTGAGTAAAAAAAATGTTAAGTTAATTTAAAAAAATTGTTCTGTTTTGAATTAATTTGGAGAATTTATTAAGTTTTTTTAAAAAAGTGTTTAGTTAATTTTTAAAATACATTGTTAAGTTAGTTTTTAATTATGTTTGAAAATTTATTAAGTTTTAAAAAATATTAAGATAAGTTAATTTTGAATTAAGTTTGAAAATTTGTTAACTTTTAAAAAAATGTTACGTTAATTTAGTTTAAGTTATGTTTGAGAGAGAAAAAATATTATGTTTAAATTTTTGATAAAATTAAGTTTAGGATTTTAAGTTAGAATTTTAATAAGGTAAGGTCCTAAATTAGGTTTAATAAATTAAAAGTAAAATTACATAGATTTGTGAAGTTGATTGTGTTGGATTAATCCTTTTGGGTCTTAAATATCTCAACCATTTCTAAGTGACAAAATAGGGAATCCTTATCTATTTTGTGAGATGTATAAAAGTTTATCTTTGGATTAAAGTTGAAAACTATGATTTGATTGAACCTTGAGTTAGATTAAAGTTTAACAAGTAATAACTTGAAAATAAATTTTAACAATTAGCTTCCAGGTTTTGGTGAGGCATAGGGGCCTTCTTAATTCCTATCGTATAGGTATACTTTTAGTGCGTGTCCTTCGCTTATCCCTCTTGTCCGAGGTATGTTGGATCTCTTACATGTTCAAGTGTCGTGCCTCTATGCGTATCTACACGAACACGATCTCTCAAGCTTTGGAGAAGAATCACCTTTGTGGTTCTAGCCACAAGAGGAGATTCACAAAGCAAGAGAAGGAGAGGGAGAAGAAGGATTTTGGCCAAGAGAAGGATGGGCAAAAAGATTGACTAGTTCATTATCCAAATGACAAGAAAAATTCTTTTATACTCATCTCATGAATATGAAGAGTTTTTGTCCCTTTAGCTTCCCTCCATTAATGCTTATAAAAACCAACTTAGTGCATATTTTCTCATGTGGCTCTTCAATTTCTCTTCATCTAATGAAGAGAAACTATTTCATCTTCCTCTATTATTAATTTATTAAATATTTTAATAAATTAATAACTCATTCAAATGTGGTTGAGTCTAATCTAAATTAGTCAAACTCAAATTTGATCTCAATCCCATAATCTAATTGGATTCACTTGAGTCTAACTCAATTGATTCAATTCGGATCAAATCTTTGTCAAACTAAGATCAATTAATCTCCGAAGCATCATGTCCTTAGTGTATGACCCAATAGGTTCTCGTAATGTTGGAAATATATCTAAACTGCCTTAGACACATAAACAATGAGTGGCATCTAGCAATGCATCATTGCTACCTAAGTGATGAGAAAATCGAGATCCGACTTAACCTCCGTGACTATGACAATATATGACCTTATCCTTTCATCCTCGATATCTAGATTCACCAATGAGGCATAGACCATGTCATCCTCAATCAATCTTTGTGTTTCTTGATCCCTAAGTAGACTCACTCAAACAAATGATCTCAATATCTCATATTGACTCATTTGAGCATGGTCATGCATTTTAGTAGTCCTACTCGATCAATGAGCCCACAGATATCACTCCCGTCATATGGGAGGGATAGATCTCATATACATCACTCACATCGCTCCGTATAATTCATTACATACCTAGTGATTGCCTTTATAGTCCACCCTGTTATGAATGACGTTTGACGATACCAAAGTACATAACTCCTTATGTAGGGAACCATAGTGACTTCAGGTCTAAGGATTATTCATACTAATAGTCATATGAGAAAGTTTATAACACTCATATGACAATATATGAACCTTTCTCATGACGGGTCAATTCAGTACGCATTCTCTAATGTATACCCATGTATCAACTTGATATCATATATCCATGACTTGTGAGCTCAAATCATCAATTGACCTACATGCTAGTCTCCATGCATTAATGTTGTCCTTGAATATTAATGTTTGACTAGGAATGGTTTAGTATAGTGTTCTCTATATAATCTCACTATCGATTCAACCAATCGATATAATGTAGATAAGAACCTACTATCCAAGGACATTATTATACTTAGTTATTTGGCACAAATATACAGTATAATAACCAAACATGCCTTTATTAATGATAGAATATGATATAAAAAGTCCTTAGTCAATCATCACATAATTAGCTCTAGGACTTAGGGATGGCAATGGGTCGGGTTCGGGTCGGATTCTATATCCTCCGTATCCATACCCATCGGGTATCGGATATCCATCGGGTATACCCATACCCATTAAAGGATCGGATATCTTATATACTAATAATTTTTTTCTTTCTATCCTACTATATCATTGAACAAAAGTACATTATAATTAACATTAAAGTTAAAAAAATATATATCTATAATTTTAAAAATAGAATAAAGATATATATAATCTATTTCTAACATTAATACAAATTATTAGTAGATTTTGGGGAAAAAATCTTTGATATATATATGTATTTTTTTATTTAATCGGGTATTCGGGTCGGATATCGGTATTGATAGTCCCTCCATATCCTCCTCCATTCGGGTCGGATGTCGGATTATCCGTCGGATTCGGGTGAAATTGCCATCCCTACTAGGACTCCTACTAACAGGATTCACATCGTGCACACAACTTCACTATGAACACAGACTTCTCAAAAATAATCTGTAGGTGAAGAAATCTTGTACAAGCTCGAATGCAAGAAATACCAATAGGAAACGCAAACTAGGTTACATAAGAAATTGAAAATGATTACAACAATGAATCTTCCTTATCATGATTTCTTGTTGCTCAGAGAAGCTTCTTGTAGACTCAGAAATGCAACAACACTTCATTCAAAATTGAAGACGAAAATCATAGATGAACTCCCCTTTGTATGAAACATTATTCGAGCTATTTTTCACCTCCTAATCGATTAGGCTTACCCTAATGATTGCCACGTATGATGCCCGATCAAAACTAAAGGGTAACTCTTTTTTGAATGTCAAATTGATTAGTGAGTCATACCAATCAATTAGGAAGCTTCTAATCGATTACCCTTACCGATTCCTAGACTTTTGTGCTACCGCAAAGAAGCCCTTAATCGATTACCCTAATCGATTGATTTAACCTTAATTGATTGCATAATCGATTCCAAACCCTTCTATGCTTCCAGGTATTCAGTTTATACCGATTAATTCTGAGAAGGACTAGTCAGCCTCACGAAAATTTCTCATTTGTTACTAGAATAAACCGGAAAGTATTTGTGGTGGATGGTCCATCAACCGAACATTTTTAACTCTACTGTCTATTAAAAGAAATTGAAAACATACTTTGCTGATGCACCATTATCCTAGAGATAATTTTAATCGATTGTTGTATCTTAAGAGACTTGATGATTATGATACTAAAATAATACAAGAGTTCAAATCGACATTAAAATGTTTGTTTCCAAGACCCAACAAGCTAAGACGATTTACCAACTCAGCTAGAATTTGACTATTAAAATATATAGTGGCATAATTATCATAATATCAACAAATATATAGGTGGAATGCATATACATATGGATGCTTAACTTTTAAAATCATACTTTTAAAATGCTTAAACATAATCATCATAACATTTGGGGTCCCCGACTTGTACCACATACATACATCATAGCGCGCATCCCTAGTAAGTCCGAGGGAGCGAGCCCCGACCTACTAGGGTAAGGACAGCATAGTCGGTAGTCCCCGAACCGAGGCGTTCTCAAGGAGCCCATCCCTGTTGCACAGCTCTGGTAATGCCAGAACCGTGGACAGCTCCGGTAGTCCAGAACCGGGGCATTCTTAAGGTGCCCATCCCTTGGACCCATACTTGGGTCTGGTACAAGCCCATTCATAAAGTAAAATACTTTGCATGCTTCATCATTCATAAGACATTCATAGCATACTTATCATGGCATCATTCTTATCATGAACATGATCATAACATATTTATCATGGCATCCTTCTTATCATGAACATAGACATAACATACTTGTCGTGACATCATTCTTATCATGAACATAAACGTAACATACTTATCATGGCATCATTCTTATCATGAACATAAACGTAACATACTTATCATGGCATCATTCTTATCATGAACATAAACATAAGATACTTATCATGCATAACCATGGCATATCATTCATAAACATGGCATATCATTCGTAAACATGGCATATCATTCATAACATGGCATATCATTCATAGACATAAATCACATCTTACCATAGGGCCATGGGGACCCTTACTTGAAATAAATCTTAACTTCTATCCTATTAACCCTTATTGGCCGAAACTTGTGGAGTCCCAAGGCCATGTGAAAATTCACATAATCACCATCCTTCATCCTTATATCATGGCACCACATAAACATATGCTTGAAGTTAAAGACTCAACCCTTACCCTTGGGTCCTTGGGGTTGGCCGAACCATATGGGCCTCTAGGGTGCTCCAAAAATTCCCAAAAATTTATACTTAACTTCTAAACATCATAAGGGAACATTAAATAACATTATCATGATTTTTAACATATTTATAGACATTTAAATCAAGGTGGCCGAAACCCATAAACATAGGGACCTTGGTTTTGTCCCTTTCATGTTGGCCGAAACCCTAGAGTGTCCTAGGGTACTCCAAAAATTTCCAAAAATTATACTTAACTTCTAAACATCATAAGCGAACATCAAATAATATTATCATGATTTTTAACATATTTATAGACATTTAAATCATGGTGGCCGAAACCCATAAACATAGGGACCTTGGTTTTGTTCCTTTCCTGTTGGCCGAATCCCTAGAGTGTCCTAGGGTACTCCAAAAATTCCCAAAAATTATACTTAACATCTACGCATCATAAGGGAACATCAAATAACATTATAATGATTTTTAACATATTTATAGACATTTAAATCATGGTGGCCGAAACCCATAAACATAGGGACCTTGGTTTTGTCCCTTTCATGTTGGCCGAATCCCTAGAGTGTCCTAGGGTACTCCAAAAATTCCCAAAAATTATACTTAACCTCTACACATCATAAGGGAACATCAAATAACATTATCATGATTTTTAACATATTTATAGACATTTAAATCATGGTGGCCGAAACCCATAAACATAGGGACCTTGGTTTTTCTTTCCTTTCAACATCACATCCAAAAACTACCCCATATATCATACTAAAAATCATGGAAATCATAGATAACTATTATACCAAAGGTGAGGGAGTCTTACCTTAGATTTCTTGATTTTTTTTCGAACCTTGAAAGAGGAGAAGGAAGAGGACTTGGTATCTCTTGACCACAACTAGTCCCTGTCACCTTGTAGGAACTTTAGATCTTGAGAGATGAGACCTCTTGTGAAGTTTTCCCCAAGGAATTCCTCCCTTTGGTGCTCGGCAAGAATGAGGAATGAAGAGGAGAGGGAATGCAATTGATTGAGAGAAGATGTAACTCCCAAAACTCCTCTCATTATAACCCATCAAGGAGGCAAATGAAGAGCCTCTCCATGACCCTTCACCTCCTTTTACCTCTTAACTATCCTCCACTTCAATTACTCATAAGAATTCCTTGCTAGGTGAGTTGGTTAAAGCATTCTTGGTTGCACAAGAGGTCCAAGGTTCAATCCTTGGCATGCACATTTATTTTTTTATTTTGATTTTCATTTCATTTATTTTTTTTATTTTCTTAAATTCCGAAAATCTCCCCTAAAATCACCCATAATTATGCCAATATTCCTAAATAAAATTCTTTTATATTTATATTAATTTTACCTAATTTATATTAATTTTACCTAATTAATACCCACTTTTGGAGCCCTTTTAAAGCTCATTAGTACCTAGTTTTTCTCAATTTAAATGAGAAAACATGGATTTCTAGGCCCAATTTTACATAATTATTTCTGGGCCCCTCGGAAAATTATCTAGACATGCTCAATATTTTAAGAAAATATTAAGAAAATTTTCCGGGTTCTTACATTGTCAAACATTAAAACACTTAAAGGAGAACATCATTGATGCAACTTGCACCAACAATCTCTCCCTTTTTGATGTTTGACAATAACTTAAGTTAGATTGGTTTAAAGGGGCTAACTCACTATCCTTGGGAAAAAATAAAAAATGATATAATTTTTGAAACTATATTTTTGATTTTTGGGGGAAAATGGGAGAAATTATTTTTTCTAACTTCTAACTTAAGCACACCACTCCCCCATTGTCATACATCAAAAAACAAAAGAAAGTTCTTGCACCAACGATGAAAACTTTTGGTTCTTTTTGAAATTACTTAGTGCAAAAAAAATTTTGAAAGCATTTTGTTTGAAAGGTGCATATTTTGAAAAGGATGCTATGCATTTTGAATAGTACTAGTACTTTGAAAATCATTATGATTTTTAAAAAAATGTAAGTACTTTTGTAATATTTGAAAAATATAAGTATTTTTGGAAAATGCATAACTTTTGAAAGAATGCTATTTTGGAAAATATAAATATTATGTATATTTTCCAAGTACTAACTATTTTTGAAAAAGATGAAACTTTGAAAAATCTAAGTAATTTTTGAAACATAATATTTTACTTGACTAGGTTTTGTTTCCAGTCTGATATAATTCTGGGAAACCTTGTTGACTACAAGGACATTTTCCTAAGTGTCCTGGAGATTCTTCCAACTCAAGTAAATATTATTAGTATTATTAAAAAAAGTGATAGTACTTTGAAAAATATATGCTAATACATTTTGAAAAGTGTGTGAACTTTTGAAGACCCAACATTTTACTAGACTTGGTTTATTTTCCAGTCTGACACCATCCTAGGATGCCTTGTTGACTGCAAGAATATTTCCTAAGTGTCCTGGAAATTCTCCAATCCACGTAAACATTATTTCAAAAATATTTTCATAAGTCACACACATTCTAACAAATAGAATAATAATATTTTGAAAGACTTAGATTTTTACCAAGCTTTTGAAGTCATAAAAACATGTTTAATATGGAATTTACAAATGGACATTTTAAATAAAATATACCTGATTCACCCCTGGGCTCCCCCTCAACTCCTGGCGTCTTTGCTCCGTCGGCGGTTAGTCATGTATAGAGCGTCTCGTCTCTAATACCAATTGTAGGACCGGTGCCGTCGATAGAGGGGGGTGAATATCGATCGTTCAAAATCTTTCGCGGAACCTCGTAGAAAACTCGGATCGTTCTAGACTTAAGATATTAGTAGCAACGGAAAATAAATAGAACGAAGAAAAACAAAGCAGAGAACACAGTGGATTTTTACTTGGTTCCCGACCCCCCAGGGTCAGTACATCCAAGGCCTATACACGGGAACGCTCGTCCACTATTGGTCTCCTTCCCGGACTTTCCGGATGCGGAGAAACCCGACTTACAGTGCAAGATTACAATCAAAAATATAGGAAATTGCAGTATAATTAAAGCAAACCGAACAGAACAAGGATGAAGCTCGGCCGATCTGGACCTCCGAAGTGCCGCGCACTTCCTCCTGGAGCCTCCTGGTCGTAGAGCCTCGTCTTTAGCACGTTGTCGTCGGTCAGAGTGATCAAAATAGTACTTCGCAGTCGTTATTGAAGCAGGGGGGTCGAAGCCCCTTATATAGGCCTCCTGGGGGCGCCCTAGACGCTGGGGGCGCCCCGGAAGACGCGGTCAAACTTTATCCCTTCGCCTACCTCGCCGCTGCTGATAACAGCTTTGACCAGGGTGCCCCGGACCTTTCGGGCGCCCTTGTGAAGTCTTATCCTGTGTTCCGACTTTGAAACAACAAAACAGCTTCGAACCCGGGTGCCCCGGACACTCCGGGCCCCTCGGACGCTCCGGGCGCCCCGGACGCTCCGGGCGCCACGCTTGACACCTGTTCTTCCTGCTTCACGTTTACTGCATTTTTGGCACTGTCTGGGGGCGCCCTGGCTGCATGGGGGCGCCCCCACTGCTGGGGGCGCCCTGGCTGCATGGGGGCGCCCCCACTGCTGGGGGCGCCCTGCTTCAAGGCTGGCAGCATAGTTTTTTGCCTGGTTTACCTGCATTGTCTCCGGTTCTTGATACTTGCAAGATACACAAACACAAAGCATAGATACATATAATGTTAGCCTTAAGGACTTGGTTCTGACTTCGGATTTGCACGAAACCCTAGGTCGAACCGGTGCAAGTTCCCATCCCCTGAGAAACCTACTCCTTTCAGGAGACAGTTCCACCCAGTCCTTCGAGTGGACTTTTGCTTAGCTTCCGATACCTCCGGACCTCGAGACGCCCAAACCCTGACCCGTCTCTACTCCTGTCCTTAGTCATCACTCAGCTATGTTGCTTAGTCCCTCGGACCAAGTCTTCATTCCCTAGCAGTCCTTCGTCAGGTGCCTAGCAACCCTTGGCTAGGTCTTTGTTACCAAGCGGTCCTTTGCCTGGTGCCTAGCAATCCTTCGCTAGGTCTTCTATGCCTAGCAGCCCTTCGCTAGGTGCCTAGCAGCCCTTCACTAGGTGCCTAGCAGCCTTTCGCTAGGTCTTCTATTCCTACCAGCCCTTCGCTAGATGCCTAGCAGCCCTTCGCTAGGTCTTTTATGCCTAGCAGCCCTTCGCTAGGTCCCTAGCAGCCCTTCGCTAGGTCTTAGGGTTCCGATGCCTAGATTAACTAGGACTTTTCTTCAACTTAGGTTACTTCTCCTTTGCTCCCCTTTGTCTGTTTAGTGTATCACTGACTTAAGTATATTGTCAAACATTAAAACACTTAAAGGAGAACATCATTGATGCAACTTGCACCAACAATATATTGTTCTAGCAATCAAACTCGTCCAACCGATTAGTCGCGGAATAGACGATGAGTGGATCGCCAGCTTTTGTGTTTATCATCGGGGTCCAAGATAATTTATTAACATAATTAATTAAACAATATGATAATACAAACAATATCAAAGGAAAGGAACCAAACAAGATGCTATAACTCTTGTTTACCTCGTGATCTTCTATTGTATGACCTATCCCCTTCTTGGACGTTGTGTGGGTAACACTAGGGAGGAGAAGAGGTCTTCTTCTTCCTTCCCTTGTAGCTGTCGGAACCCTAACCTCTAAGGATGTTGCCGCTGTCCACCAAGAGATGATAACCTCCTTCCCTTGCTTATGTCGCCACCAAGTGAAGAAGAAGAAGAGGAAGAAGAAGATGAAGAACTAGAAGAAGATGAGAAAAGAGATCTCTTCCTCTTCTAAAACCAACCTGCCGACCTCCACTTTTTTCCTCATCGTCGGCGCCTCAAGGAAAGTTCTTCCTTGCCGCCGGTTGCTTCTTTCTCCCCTTGCATGTGTGCAGCGCCGATCGCCACCAAGGCGATGAGAAGAGAAAGGTGGAGAGAAGAAGCAAAAGAGATGAAAGAATTCCCCTCTTTCCTAGCTTCAAAACAACCACCTCCTTCTCTTCTTAGCCACCGGCGCCCACTTGACCTAGGAGAGAGAAAAGAGAGAGAGAGAGAGAGGAAATAAGTCCTAGGGTTTTATTGGATGGAATGCCTTGGACTCATGACTCCGTGAGGTATATATATGCTACAATAGGGACCATGAAGAGGAGTTGGGTCTTAGCCACCTAATGGATCAAAGTCTTATCCATTAATGATGATCCAATCCACTAAAGGATCACCATTGATCTACCTCATCAACCCCAATATTTAAATATGGGATCCACCTATTATGTGTACAAAATCTCCCCGTGTTTAAGATATCGAATGCCCATTAATTAATTAAATTACTAATAATTTAATTAGTTAATATCTAACTCCATGTGTTGTACCACTAAACCTTATCATCATGTCAGACCATGTCCACTTGTATGATTTAACATGATGAGCTTTATGAGCTCCTCAATGGGACATCATCAACCTGACTCACCAGGGCATTATTTCCTTCTATAATCAACAACACACCATATAAATAATATTATTTCCCAACTTACCAGGTTTATCGATTTAACAAATAAATCTTGCCCATTGGTAAATCAAATAAATAAATATTAAGTACATGTGCCCTTTATTATATAGGGATTAAGAGCATGTACTCCATAATAACTGAGAACTTATTCAATTATATACTTAGTATAAATTGAATCTCCTATATATCGACCATGCTCAATACACACAAAGTGTACTAGTGTAAATCTATGGTCAAGATAAATCAATACCAAATCATACAATAACCATGCCAATGGTTTGTCCAAAACCATCTAGGTTGTGAGCCTCTACTTATACTCTACAAGGGACTGATAACATGATCTTCTGTGTGACACCGCACACCATGTTATCTACAATGTAAAGTATCAGACAATATGATCATAAATAACTAATGTAAATATGCATACAATGATCATGTGATTCTCATTCCAAAATGTATATCTCCATACAAAAGCTAGGCTTTTAGTATACATCCTAACAATCTCCCTCTTATACTAAAAGACAATGCTGCCATCACAATGCTATATATCTGTTTCCCATATCCTCCACATGACTATCAAAAGCTCTCGCTAGAAGGGCCTTAGTGAAAGGATCCGCCAAGTTGTCCTCTGATGCAATCTTGGCGACAACAACTTCTCCTCGCTTTACGATCTCTCGTATCAGGTAGTACTTGTGCTTTATGTGTTTACTTGCCTTATGGGCTCGTGGTTCCTTCGAGTTTGCTACTGCACCACTGTTATCACAATAAATTGTGATAGCTCGGGGCAAACCAGGAATCACATCCAAGTCCATCAAGAAGTTCCTGAGCCATACAACTTCTTTGGCCGCAACAGAGGCTGTCACATACTCAACTTCCATGGTGGAGTCCCCACGCATTTCTTCTTGACACTCCTCCATACTATGGCTCCACCTCCTAAAGTAAACACATACCCCGAGGTAGACTTAATTTTATCCCTATCTGATTGGAAGTCATAATCCGTGTCCCAAGCTTGCTGCCGAGACCTCCAAGGTGTTGGATCTTGGATGGCTATAGAGGGGGGGGGGGGGGGGTGAATGTAGCCAGACACCGAAACTTAGCACTTTTTAAGTTTTCTGCACTTAAACATTTAGTAGCACAGCGGAAGCAATAAAAACAGAGTATGTAAAATTTAAAACCTAGACTAAGCACAAACACAAATTGCTAACAAGAGGATTTACAAGGTTAGGGGATAACTTGCCCTTACTCCTTGGCGTGCCCGTAAGGTGGGCGATCCCTTGATCGTCGGCAGATCAAGCCCCGGATAATCCGGATAGTAAGCAACCTCCTTCTCGGTAGAGTAACCTCTCCACAGCATTTCAACAGAGATAAAGTTTTAAGCACAATGAAACACAAGAAGTGATGCGAACCCAAAGAGAATAAGTCTCAAGAACACACAACAAATGGAAGAAAGAGGGAAAGATAGTCTAAATCGAAAAGATGGAGAATAGAAGAAAGAAACCTTGACCCAATGCTTAAGGAAGCACGAACCTTGGTATAGAAGAAGAAGAAAAGAGACGCCACAACCTTGGGATGGAGGTTGACAAGTCTTGAACGCCACAAGGGAATGCCTTGATAAGTTCTAGTTCAATGAAGAACCAACAAGTGAGAGCCTCACCATGTAGTAGATTGAATAAGCCAAAAGTTACATGTTGTGGCCGCCACCCCATATATTTATAGCTATAGGGTGACCTAAAAACCCTAAAAGGCCAAAAGGAAGCCCATTTAGTAAAGGCCTATATAGACTACATAGGCCTATTGAGCTCTTGGCACCATTACAACCCAAATAAAGCTAGAAATTGGGCCTAAATTGAACCTACAAAATTAAAATATCCTTCTTACATAGACAAGAGACTAAGGATACTAATTAAGCTCATCTAAGGCTTGAATTAGGTTGACTAAGCCGTAAGACTTGCTCTTGGTCAAACCTTCTTCAATGGTCGCTTTGGCTTTCACATCTTCAATTAGCACGTTAAGTGCTTCTTTCATCTTTTTAGCCTTAGCCCTTGTAATTGGGCCCCCTTTGATGCATAATGGATCAACAACTTCTAGAGTGGGTTGAGCATGATCCATATCGTTAGCTTGTTGGGCAACTTGTTCACTTCCTTTGTCTCCATCATTCCCCCTCTCCTCAAAAGGATTCGTCCTCGAATCTTGATTACCTACATCAAAGGGAGAGAGATCAGAAACATTAAATGTGGAACTCACATTATACTCACCCGGCAAGTCAAGCTTGTAGGCATTATCATTGATTCGCGCCACCACTTGAAATGGTCCATCTCCTCTTGGATGCAACTTAGTACGACGTTTAGCAGGAAATCTCTCCTTTCTCATATGAACCCAAACCCAATCACCGGGTTCAAAGATCATTTTCTTTCGTCCCTTGTTGGCTTGCGTAGCATATTGTTCAGTCTTCTTTTCAATTTGCATCCTTACTTTCTCGTGCATTTGTTTCACAAATTCAGCTTTCTTAGTACCATCCAAACTAGCATGCTCAGAGATAGGCAAAGGTGATAAATCCAAAGGAGTTAGAGGATTGAAACCATATACTACTTCAAAAGGTGAACACTTTGTAGCAGAATGTATAGATCTATTATATGCAAATTCAACATGTGGTAAGCAATCTTCCCAACCCTTTAAATTCTTTTGAATGATAGCTCTTAATAAAGTAGCTAAGGTTCGATTTACTACCTCAGTTTGTCCATCTGTTTGTGGATGACACGTTGTAGAAAACAATAACTTTGTTCCCAACTTGCCCCATAGCGTCTTCCAAAAGTAGCTTAGAAACTTTGCATCACGATCTGAAACTATGCTTTTCGGCACTCCATGAAGTCGCACAATGTCCCTAAAAAAAAGATCAGCAATATGGTTAGCATCATCTGTTTTCTTACAAGGAATAAAATGAGCCATTTTGGAAAATCTGTCTACGACCACGAAAATAGAATCCATACCACGTTTTGACCTTGGTAATCCTACAATAAAGTCCATAGAAATATCAACCCAAGGTTCACTAGGAATTGGTAGAGGCGTATACAACCCATGAGGTAAAGATTTAGATTTTGCTTGCCTACATGTGATACACTTCTCACAAAATTTTACAACATCTCCTTTCATATGTGGCCAAAAGAAATGCTCCAACAAAACATCAAGTGTTTTTCGCACTCCAAAATGTCCCATTAGTCCCCCACCATGGGCTTCTTGGACTAATAATTCCCGCAATGAACAGTTAGGCACACATAACCTATTAACTCTAAATAGAAATCCCTCATGCCTATAAAACTTCCCAAATGCAGCATGCTCACAAACTTCAAATACATTTCCAAAGTCGGGATCTTTAGAATATAGATCTTTAATGTATTCAAATCCTAACAATTTAGTGTTCAAAGTAGAGAGCAAGGTATACCTTCGAGATAAAGCATCTGCAACAGTATTTTCCATACCTCGTTTATACTTGATCACATAAGGAAATGATTCAATGAACTCCACCCATTTCGCATGACGTCGATTCAACTTACTTTGGCTCTTCAAGTGCTTCAATGATTCATGATCAGTGTGAATGACAAACTCTTTGGGCCACAAGTAGTGCTGCCAAGTCTCTAAAGCCCTCACCAAAGCATACATCTCTTTGTCATAAGTGGGGTAGTTCAAAGCTGCTCCACTCAATTTCTCACTAAAATAAGCAAGGGGTCGACCTTCTTGTATTAGTACAGCTCCAATACCTATTCCTGATGCATCACACTCAATTTCAAAAGTTTTAGCAAAGTTAGGTAATGCAAGTAAAGGTGCAGAACTTAATTTCTCCTTAAGTGAATTGAAGGCAGAATCCTGTTCACTATCCCAATGAAATCCAACATTCTTTTTAACAATTTCAGTCAACGGTGCAGCTAAAGTGCTAAAATTCTTAACAAACCTTCTGTAGAAACTTGCCAAACCATGGAAGCTACGTACCTCAGTTATTGTTTTTGGTGTTGGCCATTCACGAATAGCCTTAACCTTCTTCTCATCAACTGCTATTCCGTTAGCACTAACAATATAACCAAGAAACTCAATTTGATTAGTGCAAAAAGAACATTTTTGAAGGTTAGCATACAACTTTTCATTTCGCAAAACAATTAGAACATTTTGTAAATGTTGTAAATGCTCCTCTAAATTTTTGCTATAAATCAAGATGTCATCAAAATATACTACGACAAAATTTCCAATAAAAGCACGCAAAATGTGGTTCATTAACCTCATGAAAGTACTAGGTGCATTAGTAAGCCCAAAGGGCATTACTAACCATTCGTACAAACCATACCTAGTCTTAAATGCAGTTTTCCATTCGTCTCCCTCACGCATGCGAATTTGATGATAGCCCGACTTCAAATCAATTTTAGAGAAAATGCAAGAGCCATGTAGTTCATCTAGCATATCATCTAATCTAGGAATAGGATGACGATACTTTACCGTGATCTTGTTGATAGCTCTACAATCAACGCACATTCTCCAAGTTCCATCCTTCTTTGGTACTAGCAAAACGGGGACAGCACATGGACTCAAGCTTTCTCGGATGTACCCTTTTTTCATCAACTCCTCAACTTGCCTTTGAAGTTCTTTTATCTCGGCAGGGTTACACCTATAGGCTGGCCGATTAGGAATGGCGGCTCCAGGGATGAAATCAATTTGGTGCTCTATTCCTCTAAGTGGTGGCAGTCCATCAGGAACCTCATCAGGAAATACATCATCAAATTCCTGCAAAAGAGATTTAACAACACTAGGCAAAGTAGGGTTAAGATCGTTAGTGTTAAAATCGGCCTCCTTGTACAAAAGTACAATTATTGGCTGTGAAGCATAAAACGCTCTCTTAACCTCTCTTTCTTTTGCATAAAAGCTCCCTTTTTTCCTCTCTTGCTCTTGAATTTCCTTTCCTCTTTCATTCTTTTTTCCACTCATCTCATCCTCACCTTTTCTTTTTTCACACTCTTTTTCTTTTTCATTCTTTTTCTTTTTCTCATTTTCTTTTTTCTCACACTCTTTTCTTTTTTCACTCTCATTTTTGATCCTCAATTGATCTTCATATACTTGCTTAGGAGTCAATGGTACAAGAGTTACATGTTTACCATGCATCATAAAAGAATACTTATTTTTAAACCCATCATGCATGACCTTCCTATCAAATTGCCATGGTCTACCTAAAAGTAAATGACTCGCATGCATTGGCACTACATCACAAAGTATCTCATCATGATATCTACCAATGGAAAATGAAACCAACACTTGCTTGTTGACCTTGACTTCCCCGCAATCATTCAACCATTGTAGTTTATAAGGTCTAGGATGCTTAGTGGTAGGTAAGCATAATTTTTCAACCAAAATAGTACTAGCAACATTAGTGCAACTTCCCCCATCTATAATCATACTACATACCTTGTCTTTGATGTGGCAACGGGTATGAAATATGTTGTCTCGTTGTTCTTCATTATCTTCTTTCACTTGCACATTTAGAGCACGCCTAGTGACAAGGGCTTCACCTTCAACGGGATACTCTTCATCACTTTCCAATAATGCGGGCAAGACACTATCATCTTCGGACTCACTTTCGGTTTCGATGTCACCATTGTCTTTCAAAATCATAATTCTTTTGTTTGGGCATTGTGATGCGATATGTCCCCTTCCCAAGCACTTAAAGCATTTAATATCTCTATTTCTTGAAGGTTGGAGGGGTTCCTTTCCCTTGACCAATGGAGAGCTTGCATCTTTATTCTTTGAAAAATCGGGCTTTTTCTTTGATTCAACTTTATCATCTCTTTTGTTCCAACTAGATTTCCAAGTTGACGAATGAGAACTTTGCCCCCCATGCTTGTTTGACCCCTTCCTTTTGAGTTGTCTTTCAACTTTCATGGACATATGCACCATGTCTTCAAGCTCCACATAATGTTGCAACTCCACTACATTTGCAATTTCTTGATTTAACCCTTGTAAAAATCGTGCCATGGTTGCTTCTCGATCCTCCTCCACATTGGCTCGAATCATTGCAATTTCCATCTCTTTGTGGTATTCCTCCACAGTCTTGGATCCTTGTGTGAGACTTTGTAACCGTTGATACAAATCCCGATAATAATGTGTTGGAATGAATCTCTTTCTCATAATAGTCTTCATCTCCTCCCAACTGCCAACGGGTCTCTCTTTATTTCTTCTCCTGCTTAGAATGATTTGATCCCACCAAATAATTGCATAATCCACAAATTCAACGGCAGCGAGTTTTACCTTCTTTTCTTCAGAATAGTTGTGACAATCAAATACTAATTCCACTTTCTTTTCCCACTCCAAATAGGCTTCAGGATCACTTTTGCCTTGAAATGAAGGAATCTTCATCTTGATATTTCCCAAGTTTCTATCCACATGATCATTCATTCTTCCTCTTCTACCACCAACTCGAGCATGATCTGATCTGCCACTTGAAGCTCTATCATCAATGTCCTCAGATACGCCATCATCATCATCATCCTGGTCACCACGGTTATATGGTCTAGCACTTCGTGAAGGAACTCTACCAACTTGGCTAGGTCGCAATCTTGCAATTACAGCATCTTGTTTTTCTAATCTGTCCATAATCTGACTAAAACGGATTTCCATGCGTTCCAAGTGTTGTCTCAAAGCACGTTGATCAAGGGACTCTCTAGGTCTTGCTTCTTCTCCACTTGTCGCCATTGAACAACCTGTTTCACTCAAACACTCTAACTCACGAATGTTAGCTCTTTAAAGAACTTGAACCGAGAATTCAGGCAAATACCTTGTAAGCGTTCGTGGACTATCAATATTCCCAAGGGTGTAACGATAAAGTATAGGAATTAAAGACAAAAGTGCAAATTGCAGAATTGAAAAACTGAAGTGCTGAAAGGAAATTTGCCAGAATTGAATCTAGGCAAAATTGAAGATAATGCGGAAATGAAAGATAGCAAAACGTGAATTAAAGAGCTGAAAGAAAAGTCGCCAGAACTTAATCTAGGCTGCCAGAATTGAATCTAGGCAACTTAAAGGAAATGAAAGTACTTGAAATAAGAGCTGAAAGGAAAATTGCCAGAACTTAATCTTGGCTGCCAGAATTGAATCTAGGCTAACTTGAAATTAAATGAGAATACTCGAAATAAGAGCTGAAATGAAAGTTGCCAGAACTTAATCTAGGCTAACTTGAAATGAAATGAGAATACTTGAAAAGAAATTTGCAAACAAAATCTCTACTTCCATCTTTTTTTTTTCCAGCCTCTTTTGTTTTGGCTTTTCTTCTTCTTTTTTTTCCTTCCTTCCTTTCTTTGCTTTTTTTTTCTTTCTCTCTTTTTTTTTTTTTTTTTGGCCGATTTTTTTTTCCTCCTCTTTTTTTTTTTTTTTTTTTTTGAGCAACAAAGCAAGTAAGGCTTGCTAAGCAAAAGAAAAGAAACAAAAATACGATAGAAACTCAAGAACACAAAGAAACGGATAACCAAATCGATTTAGAAAAACTAAGGCTCTGATACCAAATGATGCGAACCCCAAAGAGAATAAGTCTCAAGAACACACAACAAATGGAAGAAAGAGGGAAAGATAGTCTAAATCGAAAAGATGGAGAATAGAAGAAAGAAACCTTGACCCAATGCTTAAGGAAGCACGAACCTTGGTATAGAAGAAGAAGAAAAGAGACGCCAC
The DNA here is from genome assembly GCA_024364735.1 of Boesenbergia rotunda. NCBI lineage: Eukaryota > Viridiplantae > Streptophyta > Magnoliopsida > Zingiberales > Zingiberaceae > Boesenbergia > Boesenbergia rotunda. The sequence goes on from JAGFNQ010000939.1 coordinate 89,548, forward strand.
AACCTTGGGATGGAGGTTGATAAGTCTTGAACGCCACAAGGGAATGCCTTGATAAGTTCTAGTTCAATGAAGAACCAACAAGTGAGAGCCTCACCATGTAGTAGATTGAATAAGCCAAAAGTTACATGTTGTGGCCGCCACCCCATATATTTATAGCTATAGGGTGACCTAAAAACCCTAAAAGGCCAAAAGGAAGCCCATTTAGTAAAGGCCTATATAGACTACATAGGCCTATTGAGCTCTTGGCACCATTACAACCCAAATAAAGCTAGAAATTGGGCCTAAATTGAACCTACAAAATTAAAATATCCTTCTTACATAGACAAGAGACTAAGGATACTAATTAAGCTCATCTAAGGCTTGAATTAGGTTGACTAAGCCGTAAGACTTGCTCTTGGTCAAACCTTCTTCAATGGTCGCTTTGGCTTTCACATCTTCAATTAGCACGTTAAGTGCTTCTTTCATCTTTTTAGCCTTAGCCCTTGTAATTGGGCCCCCTTTGATGCATAATGGATCAACAACTTCTAGAGTGGGTTGAGCATGATCCATATCGTTAGCTTGTTGGGCAACTTGTTCACTTCCTTTGTCTCCATCAAGAAGGATCTTACAGAGCACTTAGGACAGCAAGAACCCAAGCAAACTTCTCACCGAGCTCCACTCAGCGTAGATCTCACGCAAGAAACCCCTTCTTCGTGTCTTCTCGCTGATGGACTCGCCAAGCTTCCTGGTCTTCTTCCAAATACTCAAGTATTAGAGGTTGCTTCAGAGATGAGTCGACGATGTCGCAAGAGCACAAGAGTTGTAGTAGCAGTAAGTGATTTCGTAAGCTCTAACCACAAATACTCTTCTTCTCCACTTCTCAGGTCTATTAAGCGTCTGGCCTCTACAGCTCACATCGCCAGCCACCAGACGCTCCACTGCAGCTTACCAGCTGCTTCAATGCCACTTCCCAGCTACTCTGGCCACTCATGGACCCTTGAGCTTCCCTCAGCCGAGCCTCAGTCAGCAGCTCCAGCAGCCGTTGCAACCTGAGACGTAGAAACTGCCAAAACTGATACATGGAAAGAACTCAGTTGACCATCCTTCAATGTTTGAAGTCATCCTTGTCACATGCACACTCAATCAGAGGTTTAGCAAATGAAATCAAACTTATATAAGTAATAGCAGAGAAGATTAAAGTGACATCAGTAGCGTATCAGTGAAAGCAGGCGTGATCAAACACGATCAGAGCGTCTAACAGCGCATTCGAATTAAAGTGATCGGTCACCGGACCGTTCCAGGATGATCCCAAACCGATCAGGCTCCAGCCTGATCGGTCCTAGTGAGAAACCTGGGATCGCAAGCTCGTATGATCGGTCACCCTGACCGATCACCAGATCGGTCACCCAACCGATCCAGAAATCTGCTTGCAATAATCCTGCCAGAAATACACTGCTGATCGGTCACCAGACCGATCAGGATGACCCCAGACCGATCAGGGTACAGCCTGATCGGTCAGGGTGAGAAACCTTGCGACAGTTGATCGTTCTGATTGATCGGTCAAGGTTTCTCCCTGATCGGTCACCAGACCGATCAGAAGCCGAACAGTAGGTTTGCCAAAGATACTGGAAGCTCCCTGATCGGTCACCAGACCGATCAGACATCGCAGGAACAGTCACCAGACCGATCCATGAGGGAACTCCGTGCCAACTTCCCTGATCGGTCACCAGACCGATCCAGGCAATGCCAAACCCACTCCAAGCTAGGATTTTTCACACTTAGCCCTCCAACCTAGGATTTTTCCACACCTAACCCTCCAGGTTAGGACTTAACAACACCTATCCCTCCAAGCTAGGGTTTTTCCACACCTAACCCTCCAAGCTAGGATTTTCCAACACCTAGCCCTCTAAGCTAGGATTTTTCTACACCTAACCCTCCAGGTTAGGATTTTTCAACACCTAGCCCTCCAAGCTAGGATTTTTCCACACCTAACCCTCCAGGTTAGGATTTTCCAACACCTAGCCCTCCAAGCTAGGATTTTTCCACAACTAACCCTCCAGGTTAGGATTTTATCCAACCTAGTACCACTAGGTATGCCTAGTCCACGACCAGGACTTAATCCCAATCATCTTATCAACCTAAACTAAAAACGGTGTCAACACCAAAATAATAATCAGGGTCAGACTGCATCAACAATCTCCCCCTTTTTGTTGTTTGACAACCCGATTTTAAGTTTAGAGATTTGAATCCAATAATCTCAAATCTCAGAATTGTAGGAGAATCAGGATCCTCCCCCTACAACCATTAAACTCATAATCGTCCTAAACTTAACCAACCTCACTCTCCCCCTTTGTAAACACCGAAAAGGGTGTAGACAGGTTGTTATTTAAACATACTCCCCCTCAACCCTATGGGTGTCCTAAAATAACATAAGATTTGATTGATTTTGCAAACATATGAAAACATATGATAGATATAAGTTATGACAAAGCAATCATATGTATCATATGAACATGGTAGTGAATAAGCATAGCAATGCATAATAACACTAAGCATAGCAAGGCATACATAATGATAACAGGTATATGAAGAATCATAAAAACCATCAATAAGCATAATATAGTAAAACAACAAAAAAAACATAGCATCAGAAATATCACATAGCATCTAAGTCAAGGCAAATACAGCACAAAAACCAGCAAAGTCAAGTCATAGGCATCTAGCCATAGAGTCATACAATCCAAATAGTCAAATAGTCAAGTCAACGGCAGAAGCAGAATACATCAACCATCGACGCGGGGGGGGGGGGGGGGGCATCATGCATATCCATCATGTCATCATCAGGAACAAAAGACCCTAGTGCAGCACTGCCAGAGGGTGCATCTCCCGAAAAGGTGTGCTGACGCCACTCGTCGTACCACGTTTGCAGCAGAGAATGGACCCCCGAGACATCGGACTCCACCGCGGTCAGTCTGCAATCGAAGGAGCGAAACTCCAAGCGGACCTCCTCGCGCCAGAGATCTGAGACATGGAAGTCGTGCTGCATAGCGAGCTCCAGCTCGGACACCTGCCAGCGGATGTCTGGATCCAGCTCATAGTCATAATCCGCTGGTGGTATGGGTGCCTCCTGCTGAGCAGCAGCGTCCGCCGGCGCCTGAAAGTGTGGACCCCCCTAGGTAGGTAGCTCTCCTAAACCCCGCCCATGCTTCCATACAAGAGTCTGATCGTCCGATCCAACAACAATACCTGATTTGGCAAACGTACATTTGCCCAATCGGCAATCCTGTCTAACCATGGGCATTGTCCTTCCCTTAGTCACGTCAACACCTACTGACATAAGCCAGTCAGTGATAACATGACCGAACGGCATATAAATAGTGCGACGACTGGGCTCATGATAGGAAATGATGGACTAAAAGATGCTCTCAATAATGTCAAAGTCAAGGCGGCGATACATCCCATAGAGCATCAAGCAGTGGTAGGGTCGGATCTCAGTTAAGGGTTTTGAAGTGATCGACAAAATGCAGTTGGTGATTATCTTGAACAGAACTTAATCAGTAGGGGAAAGTTGGAGGGCCACAAAAGTCGGAAAGTCGGGCCCTAACTCATCAAGACCATCTGGTCGAGGGTGGCCAAAGAAGTACTGATAAATGCTATCGGGGGTGACGTCCGCAAATGGAGGTAATAAGGGGTCAGAAAGCTCTGGGTAGATAGAATAAAAGTTCGATGATCGACGAGCGCCAAGATACTCAGCTAGGATATCATAAGAGAAATCAAGGTTTCTCTTGGCTACTCGGGTAGTGAATTCAAAGCCCCTTTGAGGTCCTTGTTGAAGGTTTTTGTAAAATTCTGAAACAAGGTCATAGTTTATAGTCCGCTCAAGGGAAAGAAGAAAGCCCAGGTTGTAGAAGGTAATTATCTCCATACTGGAGGGACAGTGCTCAGACAGAATAGGACCATCAATTGACCGGCAAGAAAGCAACTTGAACGTTCGAGACTGGAACGCTTGCTCACAAGTAGCGTTAGGAAATCTGGAACTTGAAGAAGGTTGAGGCCTTCGTGAAGGGGCAGACGAAGAAGGGCCTTTGCCCTTGGACCTTTCAGCGGGTTCCTTTCCCTTGGATGACTTTCAAATAGGGTTGAATAGATCATGGCAACAATTGAATCAAATGAACAAGATTTGATCAAATGAACAAAAGAAAACAAATTATGATCAAGAGTCCAGATCATAACCAAGGATTTGATCACACATGGCAACAATATTGAAATGATCACATGAAGCATGACCCAATCATTTGTAGGACACGAATAGATCAGTGAGGTGAGGTTTAATCAGTAAAATTGAAAGGTCATGGCAAGGAAGGGTCATGGCAAGAATTAGGGTAACAACACAAAAAGGAAAACACCAAAAGAAAGAATATGGTCAGCTCAAATACATAATCTATGAATTGATTTGTAAGAAAACAATGCTTACTTAGGTTCCATGATGAGTTGGTTGACTTCGAAAACTTGCTCACGAGTGAAAAAAATGCAGAAGCTTGGATGGAGCTCTTGTGTAGAAAGAGGAACTCTCGCACATAGAGAGAAGATCGCACACGCACTGAAAGGAGAAAAGCTCACGTGGAGAAGTTTGCGCACCCACTCGCAGAGATCCAAGATCTCCTCGCTGAACTCTCAGGAACTCACGCAGGAGGAGAGGATGCAAGAAGAGAACTCACGCATAGCAAGAGGATGCGCAAGTGGAGAGTTTCGGCGCTAGGGTTCGAAAAGGTAAGGTTTACCCGAAGTTACGATTGGTGGATCGGTCCACCAACCGTAATTTAATGCGATTGAACGGATCACCGTTCGATCTGATAGCGCCCAAACTGATCAGGCTCTGGCATGATCGGACTGGCCTGGTCCTGATCGGTCGGGGTGACCAATCAGGCAGGATCCTGATCGATCGGCTGATCGATCAGGAAGCGATCAGTAGGTTTGGGAGGTATCCTGTGAGCCCTCTGATCGGTCTGTGGACCGATCACCACAGGGTGCCAGATCGGTCTGCGGACTGATCCAGGCCATCACAGATTGTTTGGACCATTTTTCGTGAAGTGTTCTATGATCGCTCTTATCGGTCTGTGGACCAATCACCACAGGGGGAACCAGATCGGTCCGGAGTCCGATCAGACATACTCCTGATCGGTCCGGTGACCGATCAGGCTCCCTGAATTTCCCTAATACGTCCTGAAATTTTCAGTTTCATATTTTCAAACGATTTCTGATAAGATCTGATGAAAGTTATCAATCTTGGAAGTGATCCCTTGTCTAAACTTGATCCCTGAAGGAGGATCAAAGGTCCTTATGCTTTTGACAAATCACTTTGCTCCACCCAAGTGGAGTCAAACTCAATCAACAAACATTCAAGCAATTGCAAGCAAGTTTATACCAAATAAGGTTTCCAATCAAGTTTCCTTGATTGGAATGTCTAAGTATAATCATGGAGCCAAATACACATGTGTTATGCATTGGTTTTCCCCATACTTGGTCACCGTAGTGATTTTTATCTCATCAACCAAATTTCTCAAGGGATGCATTGACATTTTGAGAAATTGAGTTGATCCTAACATCTCACCCCATTTCTAGCAAACAAAATGTTTTGTTGAACCTTATAGTTTGTGTGAGATGTCCCCAAGTTACCTAATTGTTCCCAACAATTTGAATTGATCATTAAGGGTTTTGAATGCTTTTTAGTCCTATGATGCACAACACATTCCCAACTCCCTTCTTAAGAAGCTAAATTCATTTTCGAGAAATGGTTTAGTGAAAATGTCAGCTAGGTTTGATTTGGACTCTACATGAGAGAGTACAATATCTCCTCTAGCTACATGATCCCTAATGAAGTGGTGACGCACTTCAATATGCTTTGTCCTAGAGTGATGGATTGGATTCTTGGTTACGTTAATTGTGCTAATATTGTCACACAACACTTGCACACCTTTGTAGCTTAATCCATAGTCCTCTAATGTATGAATCATCCACAACAATTATGATACACTCTCTCCCATGGCGATATATTCTGCCTCGGTCGTGGAGAGAGCAACACAGTGTTGCTTCCGACTTGACCAACTAACTAGAGATGAACCTAGAAATTAACAACCCCCACTTGTACTTTTCCGATCCAACTTGCATCTGGCATAATCGGAATCGGTATAGCTGATTAGGTCAAAAGACTCGGTACGGGGGGTACCAAAGACCAACTCCAATTGTGCCTTTAAGATATCTCAAAATTCTTTTAATAGCAATCAAATGAGATTCCTTGGCACATACTTGATACCTAGCGTACATATCCACAGCAAAAAGAATATCAGGTTGACTAGCTGTGAGGTATAACAAACTACCTATCATGCCCCGATATTGAGTCAAATCAATGGGTTTACCACTCTCATCATTGTCTAATCTTGTGTTTGTAGCCATGGGAGTGGTTGCCTCTTTCGAATCACACATGTTAAATTTTCAGAGCATCTCTTCAGTATACTTTGATTGGTGCACATGGATTCCGTCACGAGTTTGCTTGATTTCAAGTCCAAGGAAGAAAGTCAACTCTCCCACTAGACTCATCTCAAATTCACTCTCTATGTGTCCAATAAATTTATTTAAATAGCCCTTGTTGTTTGAGCCACAAATAATGTCATCGACATATACTTGGGCTACAAATATATTGTCACCATCTCTCCGTAGAAATAGTGTAGGGTCTATTTGGCCTCTCACAAAGCCTTTTTCAATGAGGAAGGTCGACAACCGCTCATACCAAGCTCGTGGTGCTTGTTTAAGGCCATAAAGTGCCTTTCTGAGCTTGAACACGTGGTTTGGGAATTCGGTACTCTCAAACCCCGGAGGTTGTTTGACATAGACCTCTTCTCTTATTAAACCATTTAGAAAGGCCGATTTGACGTCCATTTGATATAGCTTGAAACCACGATGTGCTGCAAATGCAAGCATCAATCGGATGGACTCTAATCGTGCCACGGGAGCATTGGTCTCATTATAATCAAGGCCTTCAACTTGACTGTAGCCCTTGGCTACTAAGCGTGTCTTGTTTCTTATGATTTCTCCCTTATGGTTCAATTTATTTTTGAAGACCCATTTGCTCCCAATTATGGTGGTCTTCTTAGGTCTAGGGACCATGTCCCAAACTTGACTTCTCTTGAATTGACCTAGTTTATCTTGCATCGCAATGATCCAATCGAGATCATTTAATGCTTCATCAATTTCTCTAGGTTCAATTTCGGAAATGAGAGCAACTTCATTAGCCTCATTCCTAAAGAATGATCTAGTCCTAACCCCATGGTGGATGTCTCCAACAATTTGGTCTTGGGGAAGACTAGTGGCTAACCTAGTTTGCCTTGGTGTTGGTGGTGCTTCTTGGATGGTGTCACTAGACACAAGCTCAGCCTCAGGATCCGGCTGACCTATGGGTTGTCTAGGCTCACCGTCATCAGACTCATCGCCATCAACAACACTTGGACTTCCATCCAAACCTAGTTTCCTAAGTTCGAATTGAACTCCATTGACATCTTCTGATTGATCATTTGATTTTGGGATTTCTTCAAAGACAACATCAGAAGATTCTTCAACCAATCTAGATTTCTTATTGTAGACAAGGTAGGCTTTGCTAAGCAAGGAGTACCCGACCAGTATCCCTTCATTAGCTTTTGCCGTGAACTTTCCAAGGTGGTCCTTGGTGTTTAGAATAAACACCTTACAACCAAACACCCTAAGATGTTTAACCGTAGGTGGTTTTCCAAACCAAAGTTCATGGGGAGTCTTACCTAAGAATCTATGTATGAGGACTCGATTTTGCACATAGCAAGCTGTGTTCACAGCTTCCGCCCATAAGTAGCTCGGTAGGGAGTACTCATTGAGCATGCTTCGTGCAGCCACTTGTAGAACACAGTTCTTCCTCTCTACAACACCATTTTGTTGTGGTGTTCTAGGAGTGGAGAACTCATCGTGAGCTTCAAGAAGAAGAAGAAACAAAGCAAGAAGAAGAAGAAGCGGATAGCGACTCCTCTCTTCCCGGAATTCGATTCCGTTTTCTTGGTGGTTAGTTTCCTTTTCTTCTCTTGATCTTCTTTGTTGTGCCTATAGAGAATCTAGTAGTTCTCGTCGGCACAAAACTCGTGACTTTGCGAAGTCATCCCGAAGAGAACTCGGCGTGGACGTGAATAGAGGCGGAGCTTCCAAGGGACGCTACAGTTGGATCTCGTCCCTTACTTCGAGTTACGCGAGGTACTTGGTAAATTAGTTTACTTTTCCACAAAGTTTTATTTTATGATTATGTCGATACACCATAAGGTTGCATGCTAGATACGAAGTTAAAATAATTTAGAAAATTATTTTATGCAAATTCTTCCGCTGCACGTAAAAATTTAAAATTTTACGAACTCGTATCCTTGTCAACATGCACCTGAACCCAACACAAAGCGCTAAAGATGAGGCTCTACGACCGAGAGGCTCCAGGAGGAAGTGGGTGGCAATTCGGAGGTCCAGATCGGCCGAGTCTTCGACCATTTTGTTTTTGGTTTTCTTTTATTATTCTGCACTGAATTTCCTATATTTTTGATGTAATTATTGCACTGTAAGACGGGTTTCTCCACCTCTGGAAAGTTCGGAAAGGAGACCAATGGTGGATGTACTGACCCTAGGGGGGTTGGGCCTTGGATGTACTGACCCTGGGGGGTTGGGAACCAAGTAAATCCTGTGTGCAATCTCTCGTCTGTTTTACTAGTTAATATTCCGCTGGTACTAACACTCTGTTTAAGTACAAACCGCGAGAAGTTATTTTCGGTCGATATTCACCCCCCCCTCTATCGACGGCACCGGTCCTACACATTCTACTATGCCATCCTCATACTACTGTTGTACTGCGGCTCTGTTATGCCTAACTGTTGCAGTCACACTAACACTGATCTTGAGTTACAATCTTCAAACCACTATAAGTGTTGGTAACGACTAAATTTGTTTATTTTTATACTTACATAGGAAAGTGTAGTGTTACACTTTCCTTATTTGTGTATTCAATTGCTCTTCTGGAGGTTTCTCGGAAGAGGACATTACTGGATTACCCATTAGAAAAGGTCTGAAGGGCCTAGGTCTTGAATTAGGAGTCATCAAAGGCTTCAAACTAAGTAAATACTTGTGTGATGATCTGTTAGTAGGAGCCCTAGAGCCAATTATGTGGTGATTGACTAGGGACTTTTTTGTATCATATTCTATCATTAATAAAGGCATGTTTGGTTATTATACTTACTTTAATTTTGTGTCAAATAACTAAGTATAATAATGTCCTTGTGTAGTAGGTTCTTACCTACATTATATCGATTGGTTGAATCGATAGTGAGATAATATAGAGAACACTACACTAAATTATTCCTAGTCAAGCATTAATATTCAAGGACAATATTAATGCATGGAGACTAGCATGTAGGTCAATTGATGACTTGAGCTCACAAGTCATGGATATGTGATATCATGTTGACACATCAGTATACATTAGAGAATGTGTACTGAATTGACCCGCCATGAGAAAGTTTCATAGATTGTCATATGAGTGTTATAAACTTTCTCATGTGACTGTTAGTATGAATAGTCCTTAGACCTGAAGTCACTACGGTTCCCTACATAAGAAGTTATGTACTTTGGTATCGTCAAACATCACTCGTAATAGGGTGGACTATAAAGGCGGTTACTGAGTATGTAATGAATTATGCGGAGGGATGTGAGTGATGTAGATGAGATCTAACCCTCCCATATGACGGGAGTGATATCTGTGGTCCCCTTGATTGAGTAGGACTACTAAAACGCATGACCATGCTCAAATGAGTCAATATGAGATATTGAGCTCATTTGTTTGAGTGAGTCTACTCGGGAATCAAGAAACACATAGATTGATCAAGGATGACACGGTCTATGCCTCATTGGTCAATCTAGATATCAAGGATAGAAGAACAAGGTCATGCATTATCATAGTCACGGAGGTTTAGTCGGATCTCGACTTTTCTTGTTACTTGGGTAGCAATGATGCATTGTTAGATGCCGCTCATTGCTTATGTGTCTGAAGTGTTTAGGCGCATTGCCAACGTCACAAGAACCTATTGGGTCACACACTAAGGACATAATGCTTCGGGAGATCTGATCGGGAGATCTGATCGGGAGCTCGAGTTGGGAACTCGGGAGACTAGTTCGGGAGCTCGGGAGACTCAGGTCGGGTGCTCGGGTCAGGAGCTCAGGGACTTGGTCGGGAGCTCGGCGCTCGGCAAACTGGGTCGGGAACTCGGCGCTCAGCAGACTGGGTCGGGAGCTCGACAGACTGGGTCGAGAGCTCGGCGACTTGCTCGGCAGACTTGGTCGGAAGACCTGGTCGGAAGCCCGAGAGGCCCGGTCAGAATTGCAGGGGAAATTCATTAAAGTGTTTAACGAAGGAAAGAGAAAAGTCTCTCTTCATTGGATGAAGAGAAGGTGAAGAGTCACATGAAAAGATGTGCTCTTTATTGGCTTTAATGAAGGGAAGTCAAAGAGACAAAAGACTCTTCATATTCATGGGATGAATATAAAAGAGAGTCTAGTCATTTTGAATGACAAGAGAGAGTTTTCCCTTCTTCCCTTCCTCTCTTCTTCCTCTTCTCCCTCTTGGCCGAAACCCTCTTTTGGGTTCTTAGTGGTCTTGTGAACTACCTCAAGTTGCTAGCACAACTAACGTAGTTCTTCCTGAAGTTGAGAGATCGTGTCCGTGTGGATACGAATAGAGGCACGGACACTTGAACATGCAAGAGATCCGGCGCATCTTGGACGAGCGGGATAAGTGAAGGGCACGCTCCAAAGGTATACACTGTAGATAGATTTATTAGATAGATGAACTTTGTACGAGTTTTTCTTTCGCATGGATCGCTCGAGGGATCTTATTTCCGCTGCATTTTGTGTTTTGGTGCCGGGAGATCCCAACATGATCTTGTTTTTACTTTCTCTTACTTGGTCTATTTTTTCCACTATGCACTTATTTTTAAAAATAAAAAAATACACATGATTCACCTCCCTCTCATGTGCATAGATCCTACCGATCCCGCCTCTAGCTTCCATCAGCCCTAGGCTTGAACTCGGTCAACTCTTACTGCCGACTAAATCTCTCAGTTCCTCCTATCGGTGAAACCCTCCTTTCTCTCGCCACCCTCGTTTCCCAGTTCTATTTGGCCTCTCCTCAATCTCAAGCATCAAAAATTCATGCAAATTTCCATGAGTTTCTCTTCGTCCAATGCAAAGTTCAAGAAGGCAAACCTCCCCTAGATCCGCCATTGGTCATTCTTTATATATATATATTTTATAAATTTTTATTTTATTTTAATAATAATTTTGAACCGTCGAGCCATGGTGAACCATGAATTGGCAGTTTCAAACTGTGAATCATAACTATCTTGGACGATTAAGATTAACGGTCAATCTATCCAGAACTATCGAATTGGCGGTTCCGAACCATAGTCAGGTCTACCCGGGGAGCCAATAGAAACTATCAAATTTTTTTGAGTAATCCAGATATCAACTCTTATGATCCGACTAATCCTAGAGGCGACCTGCCCGACCCTAAAAAAATTTTCCACCTCCTACCAAGATAAATCAGGAAGCATGAATAGTTCTTGGCGAAAGGTCCTGCTTCACAAGTTTGTCAAACTCCCTAAATGTAATGTGCAATGGGTGAGATTTGAACTCTCATTGCTTAGGGAGTCTGTCCCACCTCTTATCATCGCACCATTGCCCCAGGGGCAACAACAGAAACTATCATTTATTTATACCAAGTATCCAGATCTTACAACCCACTAATCCTGATGTAGATATCTCAACTCCATATTCCGCTGACCAAGTAAATCGGGAAGTGCTCGTGATTGTTCATTCGGAGCGGCTAGCATCCTTAGGTTTGTCATCCTTTTGAAGAAAAAATATCATGCAATATACCATAGAACAATAGAAACTATCTGTTGGATCGAGAAATGCCAGAGAGGGGGGGGTGAATGTCGTAAATCGTTCGGATTTAAAAAGAGTAAGTGCGCAGCGGAAATAAGATACAAAAACAATGCTAACACGGTCGTTTTACTTGGTTCGGAGCCTGTGTCGACTCCTACTCCAAGGCCCACGGTCGTTGACCGTTTTCTGCGGGCAATTCTATACGTTCGAGAAAGTTTACAATAAAAAGTATTACAGAATCAGCCTAGTAAACTTAATTAAGCTCTTCGTTACCGACGTCCGGTGTAGATCGAAGTATTGGAGCAGCAGGACGTCGTCAGCTTGAGTTGGAAGAGTTCTGGAGCATGTCGTGGAAGCAGAAGAGCGTGGAAGCGTCGCAGTAATTGATGCTCTCAAGAAGGAGGTCGAGGGCCCTTTATATAGGGCCTGGGGGCGCCCTGGTCGACGGGGGCGCCCCCCCCCCCCCCCCCACGTGGCAGCAGATCCACAAGAGGCGCGGTCGTCGACTTATCCCTTAATCCTTGGGATAAGGCCTTGACTGGGGCGCCCTGGACGCTGGGGGCTCCCTGGTTGACCCGGTCAAACCTTATCTGCAGCGCTGAGCTCTCCTCGGTAAGGCTGGGGGCGCCCGGGACAGCGGGGGCGCCCTGGGCGTGTAGCGCAGACGCGGCAGAGTTGGTTTGCAATGGGGGCGCCCGGGACAGCGGGGGCGCCCTCAAAATGTACTGTCGAGGTTCTTCTGGTTGTGTTGTGTTTTGTGTTCACCTTGGGGGCGCCCGGGACACTCCGGGCGCCCTGGTCAGCGATCGCCTCTTTCCTTTGAGACATTCTGAGCTGCAGACACACGTTCCTTTGGTCCTGCATCCAGGGTTAGTCCAAAACACAATAAACCAATAACATAATGAATTATACAGCCTTGGCTGTCTTGGTTCTGACTTTGGTCTCCAAAATGGAGCCCTAGGTCGAACCGACGCCTAATGTTCCCTCAAGGGGAACGCATCCTCACCTACTCCTCTCGGGAGAATTTACCTGGTGCCAACCGGCTCCTCCAGTTGGACTTTTGCCCGGCAGCCCTTCGCCAGGTCTTGAGTTTCGCCCAGCAGCCCTTCGCCAAGACTTGGTTTTTGCCCAGCAGCCCTTCGCCAGGTCTTGAGTTTCGCCCAGCAGCCCTTCGCCAGGACTTGGTTTTTGCCCAGCAGCCCTTCGCCAGGTCTTGAGTTTCGCCCAGCAGCCCTTCGCTAGGACTTAGTTTCCTAACAGCCCATCGTCAGGTGCCTAGCATCCCTTCGCTAGGACTTGGTTTTCGCCCAGCAACCCTTCGCCAGGACTTGGTTTCCTGACAGCCCATCGTCAGGTGCCTAGCAGCCCTTCGCTAGGACTTTGTTTCCTGCACTCTCAAGCAGCATTGTTAGACAACAAATAACCCTTAACTTTGAATCCTTTGCCAATATCAAAACAAGGTTCGATCCGGTGCTTCCTGCACCAACAATCTCCCCCTTTTTGATTATGGCAACACAATTCAAAGTTAAGGAAAAAGATAGCAGTTTAAGCATAAAGGTTAAGACTAATAAAACATATCAATTCGTAACAGTCTAAACCCAAATGTAATTTGAACATTGAAAAGAGAGAGAGAACAAAAATTTCTCATGCTCATTCTCCCCCTGAATAATTAACTTAACTCTTAACTTTGACCTTTCCTCCCCCTTTGACATATATCAAAAACAAGCATGGGTGAACAAGGTATCTAACAGGGATTTATGAGTTTTTCTAAGTGCTTTATGTTTTTGACAAAGTATTTTTCAAGAATCGAGTAAAAGCATTTTCAAAACTTTTTACACTTAGATAATTTACCATTATGAAAAAAATTCAGGCTTATAAAAATTTACAACTTTTTATAATGATTTTAAGTGTCAAGTACTTGATTGAGAAAATTAAGTAAAAAAAATACCCGTTAAATACTTAAGTACTTAGAAATGATTTTTGAAAAGAATGATTTTTGAAAAGAATTGTTAAGTACTTAGAAATATTATTTAATACTTAAAATGATAAAGTTAAGTATTTAACTTGATTTGGGAGAATATGTTTTTGAAAAAGAATTAAGTGCTTAATATGTTTTTGAAAGAGTTAAGTAAGTACTTAAAACATTTTGAAAAAGAAGTTAATACTTTTTTTTGAAGAGAGACAAAAAAAATTTAAATTTGAAAGTTTTGATTCCTACTCTTCTTTCCAATCTCTCCCCCTGGATATATATCAATAACGGAATATGTTTTGAAAGAAGTTTTGAGAAGAAATTGTGTATCAGAGCTTATGAGTTTTGAAAACATAAAAATACTTGGTATAACTCTTAAAAGCATAGCAAAAGCTTAAATTTCCAGATTAAGTCCATTTTGAAGAGTATTATAAAAAAAATATTTTGTATTTGAAAAAAAAAATTCGAAAAAGAGTTTTGAAAAGATTTTTCAAGTACTTTTGAGATAAATTATGATTTGAAATACATACGTACTTTTAGAAAAGTATTAGATTTTTTTTTTTGAAAACAAAATATTTCACTTGACTAGGTTTCTTTTCCAGTCTGACACAATCCTAGGAAACCTTGTTAACTACAAGGACATTTCCCTAAGTGTCCTGGAAATTTTCAAACTCAAGTAAATTTTAAAAAATGATAGTACTTAAAAATATATTCTAAAAAAGTGTGTGAACTTTTGAAGGTTCAATGTTTTACTTAACTTGGTTCATTTTCCAGTCCGACACCATCCTAGGACATTTCCTAAGTGTCCTGGAAATTTTCCAACCTAAGTAAATGTTATTTCGAAAACAATTTCATAAGTCACACAAATTCTAACAAATAGTATTTTGAAAAACTTAGATTTTTACAGGAGTTTGAAATAAAGCATGTTATTAAATAATTCCTTTAATTTTGACCTCCCCTTAAACTCCTTTGAGTCTTAAGGTTTGAGTCAGATTAGAAAGAACTGTTTAACAAAGACATAAGTAAAAAGAAACTTTTTCTGAAGTTTTTCTTTTGACTTAGA
The DNA here is from genome assembly GCA_024364735.1 of Boesenbergia rotunda. Classification (NCBI taxonomy): domain Eukaryota; kingdom Viridiplantae; phylum Streptophyta; class Magnoliopsida; order Zingiberales; family Zingiberaceae; genus Boesenbergia; species Boesenbergia rotunda. The sequence goes on from JAGFNQ010000939.1 coordinate 104,550, forward strand.
CTCCCCCTTAATTTGACACATCCTAGGAGTCCTTGAAGATCATGAAGTGGACCTTTCCTCTGTGTCTTTAGGGTTTGTCAAGATCAAAAGAAGCACTTTTGAACAATCTTCTGAGTATGATAACTTTCAAGGAGATAAATTTTTGAAAACTCAATTTGGAATAACACAGTTTAAAAAATTTGAAATGATAATAATTTTTCCAAAGCGATAGTAATATATTAAGGTTTTTGAATCAACTTTTGAAAGCCTTATTTTGAGATGAAAATAAGTTTTAAAGCATAAGGATTTTGAGAAATCTAAAAAACATTAAGAAGAACTTCCCCTGAATCCGACATAGACTGACTTTATCTAAGACCTTAGTGTTGACTAGGTTTGACCATGTTTGACTCAGTTGACTAAGGTTTGACTATGTTTGACTCAGTTGACTAAGGTTTGACTATGTTAATCATGGTTTGACTATGTTGGAATTATCCTCTGAATTAAAACACAACATAAAAGAAATTTTAATTTGAACTTAATTTTCCTGTCTCACCCAATCTAGGGTTTTCAAACAGTTAGCCTTAAAAGTTCTTGTGAGACAGGTTTGAAGGTAAAAATTAATTTTGAAAAGGAATTTTCATTTATTTTGAAAAAAGTTATTTAATTTTGAAAACAGATTTGAAAAAAAATAAGTTTAGAAAGCAGAAATTTTGAACACTGATTAAGTGATTTTTGAAACAGAATAAGTTTGAAAAATAGAAATTTTGAAAACAGATTAGAATCTATAATTATTTGAAATTTGTATTAGATTCGAATTTGACAAAAGATAATTTGAATTTGAATTTCAGAAATTGGCTTCCAGGTCTTGGCGAGGCACTAGGCCTTCTTTGGCCGTAGCCTTATGGGATCATCCACCCTTTCCTTGACAAAGCCTTTTAATGAAATTTCATTTTCAAATTAAATTAGGTCATTTTCTGGTCTAACTAGCTTGGGTCTTGGATCGGTAGCTTCGGCTGGTTTCACCAGTCTAAAGAGACCAAGTAGACTTGATCTTATTAGAGTTGGTTTCCCCAACGTACTATCATCTCACCTCCTCCCAATACTATGTTTTCAAATTTCAAGTAATTGGTTAAGTCCTTAAGCTAACTAAACCTAAGTCTAAGCATGGTAAATTGCAGAAATTAAATAAACAATCAATCAATCAAACATGCAATTTAGTAAAAAATTATTTAAGTCACTTCAAAATGGTAATAATATTCTAGATTTTCGCAATAAGCAATGTTATGAATTACATTTTCATATGAATTAATCATGTTGTTCATAGTAAATAATGGATTATTAAATACTGTAAATTTACCATTTGATTCCCTTTTGGAGGTCTCCCCCTTGATTTTAGCCATCTTCCCTTTGCTTGATTGTTTCCTCAGTATTTTGTAGTGGTCGCGAGCTAACCGGACAAGTTTCCGAGGATACCTTTCTTTGTCGTCAGATTCTGAGTCTGAGTTGGACTCAGGTTCTAGTTGAGGCCTCTTTTGCAGTTCTCTTGGAGTTTTATCTGCAATAAAACTTATACCTTTCTCGACCATTATAGTATCTATTTGATTATTCAATTCTAATTTAGAAAAAGATTCAAAATTAGTTACCGTCTTAGTCAGTTCGTCGTCTGATTCTACTGGTTCGATTTCGATTCTGGATTCGAGTTCAGATTCTGATTCGGCTATCTGTGCTTGGACATCAAGTACCTCAATGTCGGAGCTCTCTTCGTGTAGGTTGATTAGTTTCTCCCACATTTCTTTAGCACAGTTAAAGGATCCAACTAGCTTGAGTTGTTCGTTAGTTAGACCGCATTGAAGAATTGCAGTTGCTCTTGCATCAGTCTCAATTTGGTTGAGGGTTGGTTCATCCAGTTTGTCCCATGCAATTGATAGTCCATCTTCTGTAGGGAGGTGGAACCCTGTTTGAATTATCAACCAGAGATCTAGATTGTCCTTCAGGTGGGATTCCATTAGACTTTTCCAGGTTCTGAAGTTCTCGTCAGAGAATAGAGGCGGACGAACACTGTTCCATTCTTGATTGGCCATTAAGGATAAATCTTGCACACAAGGAAAAAAAATAGAGATGTACCAAGACTTGGTCTTGGATTAGTAGTGCGGGAGAGAGAGAAAAACAAGCTCAAAAGGTGTTTGCACGAATTTCGAGGTAAAATAATAATAAAAAATTTTGAAAATGTTGACCTTAACAATTTTGATTAATGAAGAAAAAGTAAGAAAAAAAAATTTCTCGAATTAAGATAGCACGAATTTCGAGGAAAAATATTAAAATAATAATAAAAAATTTTACGACAAGTTTTCACAAATTGATTCTTTTATCAATTCTGACTTATGGTGAGAAAATGAGAATTCAGAATTGAAAAAGGCGTAAGGATATTTTAAATACACTCACAGATATTATTTATTTGAAAAATAAAGCGAAAAAAATCCGAAAAAAAATTTCAAAGTGGTGGTTGCACCAACTTTGAATAACCCCGCTCTGATACCACTTGTTGGATCAAGAAATGCGAGAGAGGGGGGGTGAATGTCGCAAATCGTTCGGATTTAAAAAGAGTAAGTGCGCAGCGGAAATAAGACACAAAAACAATGCTAACACGGTCGTTTTACTTGGTTCGGAGCCTGTGTCGACTCCTACTCCAAGGCCCACGGTCGTTGACCGTTTTCTGCGGGCAATTCTATACGTTCGAGAAAGTTTACAATAAAAAGTATTATAGAATCAGCCTAGTAAACTTAATTAAGCTCTTCGTTACCGACGTCCGGTGTAAATCAAAGTGTTGGAGCAGCAGGACGTCGTCAGCTCGAGTTGGAAGAGTTCTGGAGCGTGTCGTGGAAGCAGAAGAGCGTGGAAGCGTCGCAGTAATTGATGCTCTCAAGAAGGAGGTCGAGGGCCCTTTATATAGGGCCTGGGGGCGCCCTGGGGCGCCCCCCCACGTGGCAGCAGATCCACAAGAGGCGCGGTCGTCGACTTATCCCTTAATCCTTGGGATAAGGCCTTGACTGGGGCGCCCTGGACGCTGGGGGCTCCCTGGTTGACCCGGTCAAACCTTTTTTGCAGCGCTGAGCTCTCCTCGGTAAGGCTGGGGGCGCCCGGGACAGCGGGGGCGCCCTGGGCGTGTAACGCAGACGCGGCAGAGTTGGTTTGCAATGGGGGCGCCCGGGACAGCGGGGGCGCCCTCAAAATGTACTGTCGAGGTTCTTCTGGTTGTGTTGTGTTTTGTGTTCACCTTGGGGGCGCCCGGGACACTCCGGGCGCCCTGGTCAGCGATCGCCTCTTTCCTTTGAGGCATTCTGAGCTGCAGACACACGTTCCTTTGGTCCTGCATCCAGGGTTAGCCCAAAACACAATAAACCAATAACATAATGAATTATACAGCCTTGGCTGTCTTGGTTCTGACTTTGGTCTCCAAAATGGAGCCCTAGGTCGAACCGACGCCTAATGTTCCCTCAAGGTGAACGCGTCCTCACCTACTCCTCTCGGGAGAATTTACCTGGTGCCAACCGGCTCCTCCAGTTGGACTTTTGCCCGGCAGCCCTTCGCCAGGTCTTGAGTTTCGCCCAGCAGCCCTTCGCCAGGACTTGGTTTTTGCCCAGCAGCCCTTCGCCAGGTCTTGAGTTTCGCCCAGCAGCCCTTCGCCAGGACTTGGTTTTTGCCCAGCAGCCCTTCGCCAGGTCTTGAGTTTCGCCCAGCAGCCCTTCGCTAGGACTTGGTTTCCTGACAGCCCATCGTCAGGTGCCTAGCATCCCTTCGCTAGGACTTGGTTTTCGCCCAGCAACCCTTCGCCAGGACTTGGTTTCCTGACAGCCCATCGTCAGGTGCCTTGCAGCCCTTCGCTAGGACTTTGTTTCCTGCACTCTCAAGCAGCATTGTTAGACAACAAATAACCCTTAACTTTGAATCCTTTGCCAATATCAAAACAATGTTCGATCCGGTGCTTCCTGCACCAACACTATCATTGCAACAAAAGGTGAATCCGTCACCTTTGCAGCCCCTCCAAAACTGTTAGTGTGTGCACTTATGTGCCAAGATACTTTTATGTATTTATGGATAATTATTTTAATAAAGACAAGTATTTAACGTTAATCATTTACTTTTCTGTACATATATGATTAATGATAAAGTCCCACAGATTAATGGTTATATTATTCTGAAAATCATCCTTGATCGGATAGATATCTAGAGGGGACATAGATATCTAGATCAACGCTAAGTATGACTAGGTCAAGATAGACCGGAGGGATGGATATCTAAGTTATACTTGGGGGTGCCTTGACTGGACACGACTCGCTTAAGAGAACACTACATATTAAGCATCATTGGTATTTCATCTTAATGAACGAGTGTAACTGATCTTTTGACTTGAGACCTTCATATATTCTATGCGTGGAGTTATGTACTTTGATACCGTTAAAAGCAATCTTTAATCGGATTGTGATTAATACGGTAATTGGGTGTATGACAAAACGTAGAGAGAATAGTGTTGAGTCAATAGAGGATTCATCGCTCTTTTGGATTTGGGAGTTAACATTCTGGCCACTTGATAGAGATATTAGTGACTCGAAATCCATGGCCATGGGAGGAATGATTATCATTCAAGATGAGTCTATTATATCTTGGAAATAAAGTAAAACAATTAATTGGTGATGATGCATACTGCACCGAATTAATTGGGATGTAGGATAAAGATGAAGAGATTGAATTACACAGTAATCGGTTCATGGAGGTTTTAGTTTATAACTAATATTCTATCATGTTGGGTGGCTAAAAACTGTTGTCAGATGGTTACCTTAGTCTGTGTATGGATTTACACTACCTTCGTGTATAGAACCTAGAGGGTCACACGCATAGCACATAGACGCGAACAGTATCTGTAATTGATTATTTTAGTAGATACTAAAATTAATCAATTTATTATTTCTGAATAAGAATTAATTGGATTATTAATTATTTCTGAAATATCGAAATCGAGAATGGATCAAGATCAAATATGGATTTATTTGATGAAGAGAAGAGAGAGTAAATTTATCTCCTATTCTTTTTGGAGAATTTGAAAGGCCACAATTATTGTGGCAATAATGGAGAAGATGAAGAGTTTCTATTAATGATTATTAATGGAGAAGATGAAGAGTCTCTATTAATGATTATTAATGGAGAATTTCAAAAGTCGCAATTATGATAATTTAATGAAGAATATGAAGAGTCATGTCTCTTCATCTTCCTTGGAGGCTATATATATCCACCTTTGAAAGAAGAGGAGGACACACTTCTCCTTTGTCTCTCTCTTGTGCAATTTCTCTCCATCTCTCTCGGGAAGCCTTCGACTACTTCTTCTCTAGTTGGAGACGCATCTCCAGATCCGTAGTGCATCCGAAAGAATTCTGTCGATCCAAGTGGCTAATACCTAATGGATCATCTAGTTCATGATCTTGTGCGCGTGGATACCGCTAGAGGAGTCACATGTGGGGCTCTCATTTGTTCATGATATTATTCACAAATAAACAAAGGATTACAAGGTATGTTTTCAGTTTATGCTTGTTTTCGCATCATTTTGTTTAGAACTATATGTACCACGAAAAGATCCATGATTTAAGAACATATTTTTTCTTCATTATAAATATTCCGCTGCGTTCAAAACCTAACAAAAACGACCCCACACACACTG
>JAGFNQ010000939.1:119784-331542 GCA_024364735.1 Boesenbergia rotunda
CTATTAATTTTATTTGTCAAAAAGTTAGGTTGACAAGATAATAAAATTAATAGGTAAAATCTCCTCTCACAAATGTAGAATTCGTATACGACCACACCATCGTGGCATACGATATTCTCGGTGTTGGTTGATTTTCAATTTATTGTTTGAGGAATCAATTTCTTTTCGAAATCTAAAGTGTGTGATTGTTGTGATTCTCAGGTGTTTTCAAAATGGATCTAGACCCACTTGATTTAATTCAAAGAGAAAACGAACTTAATGCCCCTAATAATAATGATTGGGAATTAAACCTGGACTTTGTCGAAACTGCCGAGGAATCCAAATGTGATCTTGTCGAGTTCTGTGCTGAAAAACCTAGCGAGGTTAATGGTGAAGAGATGGAATATTTTAGGCAGTGGTTAGAAGCAGACGAGATGACTCAGAGTCATCAACATCAGGATTCTTCCATTATCAGTGATAAAACTTCCAAGCTCGATGAACTCTTCGGGCACCATAATCAGGCCTCTAGGCAAGAAGTCATGAAGAACATGACAACAACCATCATGATTGAGGGTATGCTCGTGAGGGAACATGTTCTCAAGATGATGGCTTGACTGAAAGAGATGGGAATCCTTGGAGCACAAATCGATGGGGAAACCCAGGTCGATCTCATCCTCCAATTTCTACCAACCCAAAGAGAATAAGTCTCAAGAACACACAACAAATGGAAGAAAGAGGGAAAGATAGTCTAAATCGAAAAGATGGAGAATAGAAGAAAGAAACCTTGACCCAATGCTTAAGGAAGCACGAACCTTGGTATAGAAGAAGAAGAAAAGAGACGCCACAACCTTGGGATGGAGGTTGATAAGTCTTGAACGCCACAAGGGAATGCCTTGATAAGTTCTAGTTCAATGAAGAACCAACAAGTGAGAGCCTCACCATGTAGTAGATTGAATAAGCCAAAAGTTCCATGTTGTGGCCGCCACCCCATATATTTATAGCTATAGGGTGACCTAAAAACCCTAAAAGGCCAAAAGGAAGCCCATTTAGTAAAGGCCTATATAGACTACATAGGCCTATTGAGCTCTTGGCACCATTACAACCCAAATAAAGCTAGAAATTGGGCCTAAATTGAACCTACAAAATTAAAATATCCTTCTTACATAGACAAGAGACTAAGGATACTAATTAAGCTCATCTAAGGCTTGAATTAGGTTGACTAAGCCGTAAGACTTGCTCTTGGTCAAACCTTCTTCAATGGTCGCTTTGGCTTTCACATCTTCAATAAGCACGTTAAGTGCTTCTTTCATCTTTTTAGCCTTAGCCCTTGTAATTGGGCCCCCTTTGATGCATAATGGATCAACAACTTCTAGAGTGGGTTGAGCATGATCCATATCGTTAGCTTGTTGGGCAACTTGTTCACTTCCTTTGTCTCCATCAGAAGTAGTATATGGTTTCAATCCGCTAACTCCTTTGGATTTATCACCTTTGCCTATCTCTGAGCATGCTAGTTTGGATGGTACTAAGAAAGCTGAATTTGTGAAACAAATGCACGAGAAAGTAAGGATGCAAATTGAAAAGAAGACTGAACAATATGCTACGCAAGCCAACAAGGGACGAAAGAAAATGATCTTTGAACCCGGTGATTGGGTTTGGGTTCATATGAGAAAGGAGAGATTTCCTGCTAAACGTCGTACTAAGTTGCATCCAAGAGGAGATGGACCATTTCAAGTGGTGGCGCGAATCAATGATAATGCCTACAAGCTTGACTTGCCGGGTGAGTATAATGTGAGTTCCACATTTAATGTTTCTGATCTCTCTCCCTTTGATGTAGGTAATCAAGATTCGAGGACGAATCCTTTTGAGGAGAGGGGGAATGATGGAGACAAAGGAAGTGAACAAGTTGCCCAACAAGCTAACGATATGGATCATGCTCAACCCACTCTAGAAGTTGTTGATCCATTATGCATCAAAGGGGGCCCAATTACAAGGGCTAAGGCTAAAAAGATGAAAGAAGCACTTAACGTGCTTATTGAAGATGTGAAAGCCAAAGCGACCATTGAAGAAGGTTTGACCAAGAGCAAGTCTTACGGCTTAGTCAACCTAATTCAAGCCTTAGATGAGCTTAATTAGTATCCTTAGTCTCTTGTCTATGTAAGAAGGATATTTTAATTTTGTAGGTTCAATTTAGGCCCAATTTCTAGCTTTATTTGGGTTGTAATGGTGCCAAGAGCTCAATAGGCCTATGTAGTCTATATAGGCCTTTACTAAATGGGCTTCCTTTTGGCCTTTTAGGGTTTTTAGGTCACCCTATAGCTATAAATATATGGGGTGGCGGCCACAACATGGAACTTTTGGCTTATTCAATCTACTACATGGTGAGGCTCTCACTTGTTGGTTCTTCATTGAACTAGAACTTATCAAGGCATTCCCTTGTGGCGTTCAAGACTTATCAACCTCCATCCCAAGGTTGTGGCGTCTCTTTTCTTCTTCTTCTATACCAAGGTTCGTGCTTCCTTAAGCATTGGGTCAAGGTTTCTTTCTTCTATTCTCCATCTTTTCGATTTAGACTATCTTTCCCTCTTTCTTCCATTTGTTGTGTGTTCTTGAGACTTATTCTCTTTGGGTTCGCATCAACTTCAAAAGGTGAACACTTTGTAGCAGAATGTATAGATCTATTATATGCAAATTCAACATGTGGTAAGCAATCTTCCCAACCCTTTAAATTCTTTTGAATGATAGCTCTTAATAAAGTAGCTAAGGTTCGATTTACTACCTCAGTTTGTCCATCTGTTTGTGGATGACACGTTGTAGAAAACAATAACTTTGTTCCCAACTTGCCCCATAGCGTCTTCCAAAAGTAGCTTAGAAACTTTGCATCACGATCTGAAACTATGCTTTTCGGCACTCCATGAAGTCGCACAATGTCCCTAAAAAAAAGATCAGCAATATGGTTAGCATCATCTGTTTTCTTACAAGGAATAAAATGAGCCATTTTGGAAAATCTGTCTACGACCACGAAAATAGAATCCATACCACGTTTTGACCTTGGTAATCCTACAATAAAGTCCATAGAAATATCAACCCAAGGTTCACTAGGAATTGGTAGAGGCGTATACAACCCATGAGGTAAAGATTTAGATTTTGCTTGCCTACATGTGATACACTTCTCACAAAATTTTACAACATCTCCTTTCATATGTGGCCAAAAGAAATGCTCCAACAAAACATCAAGTGTTTTTCGCACTCCAAAATGTCCCATTAGTCCCCCACCATGGGCTTCTTGGACTAATAATTCCCGCAATGAACAGTTAGGCACACATAACCTATTAACTCTAAATAGAAATCCCTCATGCCTATAAAACTTCCCAAATGCAGCATGCTCACAAACTTCAAATACATTTCCAAAGTCGGGATCTTTAGAATATAGATCTTTAATGTATTCAAATCCTAACAATTTAGTGTTCAAAGTAGAGAGCAAGGTATACCTTCGAGATAAAGCATCTGCAACAGTATTTTCCATACCTCGTTTATACTTGATCACATAAGGAAATGATTCAATGAACTCCACCCATTTCGCATGACGTCGATTCAACTTACTTTGGCTCTTCAAGTGCTTCAATGATTCATGATCAGTGTGAATGACAAACTCTTTGGGCCACAAGTAGTGCTGCCAAGTCTCTAAAGCCCTCACCAAAGCATACATCTCTTTGTCATAAGTGGGGTAGTTCAAAGCTGCTCCACTCAATTTCTCACTAAAATAAGCAAGGGGTCGACCTTCTTGTATTAGTACAGCTCCAATACCTATTCCTGATGCATCACACTCAGTTATTGTTTTTGGTGTTGGCCATTCACGAATAGCCTTAACCTTCTTCTCATCAACTGCTATTCCGTTAGCACTAACAATATAACCAAGAAACTCAATTTGATTAGTGCAAAAAGAACATTTTTGAAGGTTAGCATACAACTTTTCATTTCGCAAAACAATTAGAACATTTTGTAAATGTTGTAAATGCTCCTCTAAATTTTTGCTATAAATCAAGATGTCATCAAAATATACTACGACAAAATTTCCAATAAAAGCACGCAAAATGTGGTTCATTAACCTCATGAAAGTACTAGGTGCATTAGTAAGCCCAAAGGGCATTACTAACCATTCGTACAAACCATACCTAGTCTTAAATGCAGTTTTCCATTCGTCTCCCTCACGCATGCGAATTTGATGATAGCCCGACTTCAAATCAATTTTAGAGAAAATGCAAGAGCCATGTAGTTCATCTAGCATATCATCTAATCTAGGAATAGGATGACGATACTTTACCGTGATCTTGTTGATAGCTCTACAATCAACGCACATTCTCCAAGTTCCATCCTTCTTTGGTACTAGCAAAACGGGGACAGCACATGGACTCAAGCTTTCTCGGATGTACCCTTTTTTCATCAACTCCTCAACTTGCCTTTGAAGTTCTTTTATCTCGGCAGGGTTACACCTATAGGCTGGCCGATTAGGAATGGCGGCTCCAGGGATGAAATCAATTTGGTGCTCTATTCCTCTAAGTGGTGCAATCCATCAGGAACCTCATCAGGAAATACATCATCAAATTCCTGCAAAAGAGATTTAACAACACTAGGCAAAGTAGGGTTAAGATCGTTAGTGTTAAAATCGGCCTCCTTGTACAAAAGTACAATTATTGGCTGTGAAGCATAAAACGCTCTCTTAACCTCTCTTTCTTTTGCATAAAAGCTCCCTTTTTTCCTCTCTTGCTCTTGAATTTCCTTTCCTCTTTCATTCTTTTTTCCACTCATCTCATCCTCACCTTTTCTTTTTTCACACTCTTTTCTTTTCCATTCTTTTTCTTTTTCTCATTTTCTTTTTTCTCACACTCTTTTCTTTTTCACTCTCATTTTTGATCCTCAATTGATCTTCATATACTTGCTTAGGAGTCAATGGTACAAGAGTTACATGTTTACCATGCATCATAAAAGAATACTTATTTTTAAACCCATCATGCATGACCTTCCTATCAAATTGCCATGGTCTACCTAAAAGTAAATGACTCGCATGCATTGGCACTACATCACAAAGTATCTCATCATGATATCTACCAATGGAAAATGAAACCAACACTTGCTTGTTGACCTTGACTTCCCCGCAATCATTCAACCATTGTAGTTTATAAGGTCTAGGATGCTTAGTGGTAGGTAAGCATAATTTTTCAACCAAAATAGTACTAGCAACATTAGTGCAACTTCCCCCATCTATAATCATACTACATACCTTGTCTTTGATGTGGCAACGGGTATGAAATATGTTGTCTCGTTGTTCTTCATTATCTTCTTTCACTTGCACATTTAGAGCACGCCTAGTGACAAGGGCTTCACCTTCAACGGGATACTCTTCATCACTTTCCAATAATGCGGGCAAGACACTATCATCTTCGGACTCACTTTCGGTTTCGATGTCACCATTGTCTTTCAAAATCATAATTCTTTTGTTTGGGCATTGTGATGCGATATGTCCCCTTCCCAAGCACTTAAAGCATTTAATATCTCTATTTCTTGAAGGTTGGAGGGGTTCCTTTCCCTTGACCAATGGAGAGCTTGCATCTTTATTCTTTGAAAAATCGGGCTTTTTCTTTGATTCAACTTTATCATCTCTTTTGTTCCAACTAGATTTCCAAGTTGACGAATGAGAACTTTGCCCCCCATGCTTGTTTGACCCCTTCCTTTTGAGTTGTCTTTCAACTTTCATGGACATATGCACCATGTCTTCAAGCTCCACATAATGTTGCAACTCCACTACATTTGCAATTTCTTGATTTAACCCTTGTAAAAATCGTGCCATGGTTGCTTCTCGATCCTCCTCCACATTGGCTCGAATCATTGCAATTTCCATCTCTTTGTGGTATTCCTCCACAGTCTTGGATCCTTGTGTGAGACTTTGTAACCGTTGATACAAATCCCGATAATAATGTGTTGGAATGAATCTCTTTCTCATAATAGTCTTCATCTCCTCCCAACTGCCAACGGGTCTCTCTTTATTTCTTCTCCTGCTTAGAATGATTTGATCCCACCAAATAATTGCATAATCCACAAATTCAACGGCAGCGAGTTTTACCTTCTTTTCTTCAGAATAGTTGTGACAATCAAATACTAATTCCACTTTCTTTTCCCACTCCAAATAGGCTTCAGGATCACTTTTGCCTTGAAATGAAGGAATCTTCATCTTGATATTTCCCAAGTTTCTATCCACATGATCATTCATTCTTCCTCTTCTACCACCAACTCGAGCATGATCTGATCTGCCACTTGAAGCTCTATCATCAATGTCCTCAGATACGCCATCATCATCATCATCCTGGTCACCACGGTTATATGGTCTAGCACTTCGTGAAGGAACTCTACCAACTTGGCTAGGTCGCAATCTTGCAATTACAGCATCTTGTTTTTCTAATCTGTCCATAATCTGACTAAAACGGATTTCCATGCGTTCCAAGTGTTGTCTCAAAGCACGTTGATCAAGGGACTCTCTAGGTCTTGCTTCTTCTCCACTTGTCGCCATTGAACAACCTGTTTCACTCAAACACTCTAACTCACGAATGTTAGCTCTTTAAAGAACTTGAACTGAGAATTGAGGCAAATACCTTGTAAGCGTTCGTGGACTATCAATATTCCCAAGGGTGTAACGATAAAGTATAGGAATTAAAGACAAAAGTGCAAATTGCAGAATTGAAAAACTGAAGTGCTGAAAGGAAATTTGCCAGAATTGAATCTAGGCAAAATTGAAGATAATGCGGAAATGAAAGATAGCAAAACGTGAATTAAAGAGCTGAAAGAAAAGTCGCCAGAACTTAATCTAGGCTGCCAGAATTGAATCTAGGCAACTTAAAGGAAATGAAAGTACTTGAAATAAGAGCTGAAAGGAAAATTGCCAGAACTTAATCGTGGCTGCCAGAATTGAATCTAGGCTAACTTGAAATTAAATGAGAATACTCGAAATAAGAGCTAAAATGAAAGTTGCCAGAACTTAATCTAGGCTAACTTGAAATGAAATGAGAATACTTGAAAAGAAATTTGCAAACAAAGTCTCTACTTCCTTCTTTTTTTTTCCAGCCTCTTTTGCTTTTTTTTTTTGTTTTGGCTTTTCTTCTTCTTTTTTTTTCTTCCTTCCTTCCTTTCTTTGCTTCTTTTTTTTTTTCTTTCTCTCTTTTTTTTTCTTTTGGCCGATTTTTTTTTTTCCTCCTCTTTTTTTTTTTTTTTTTTGAGCAACAAAGCAAGTAAGGCTTGCTAAGCAAAAGAAAAGAAACAAAAATACGATAGAAACTCAAGAACACAAAGAAAAGGATAACCAAATCGATTTAGAAAAACTAAGGCTCTGATACCAAATGATGCGAACCCAAAGAGAATAAGTCTCAAGAACACACAACAAATGGAAGAAAGAGGGAAAGATAGTCTAAATCGAAAAGATGGAGAATAGAAGAAAGAAACCTTGACCCAATGCTTAAGGAAGCACGAACCTTGGTATAGAAGAAGAAGAAAAGAGACGCCACAACCTTGGGATGGAGGTTGATAAGTCTTGAACGCCACAAGGGAATGCCTTGATAAGTTCTAGTTCAATGAAGAACCAACAAGTGAGAGCCTCACCATGTAGTAGATTGAATAAGCCAAAAGTTCCATGTTGTGGCCGCCACCCCATATATTTATAGCTATAGGGTGACCTAAAAACCCTAAAAGGCCAAAAGGAAGCCCATTTAGTAAAGGCCTATATAGACTACATAGGCCTATTGAGCTCTTGGCACCATTACAACCCAAATAAAGCTAGAAATTGGGCCTAAATTGAACCTACAAAATTAAAATATCCTTCTTACATAGACAAGAGACTAAGGATACTAATTAAGCTCATCTAAGGCTTGAATTAGGTTGACTAAGCCGTAAGACTTGCTCTTGGTCAAACCTTCTTCAATGGTCGCTTTGGCTTTCACATCTTCAATAAGCACGTTAAGTGCTTCTTTCATCTTTTTAGCCTTAGCCCTTGTAATTGGGCCCCCTTTGATGCATAATGGATCAACAACTTCTAGAGTGGGTTGAGCATGATCCATATCGTTAGCTTGTTGGGCAACTTGTTCACTTCCTTTGTCTCCATCAGAAGTCATGAAGAACATGACAACAACCATCATGATTGAGGGTATGCTCGTGAGGGAACATGTTCTCAAGATGATGGCTTGACTGAAAGAGATGGGAATCCTTGGAGCACAAATCGATGGGGAAACCCAGGTCGATCTCATCCTCCAATTTCTACCAAGGAGTTCAAATCCTTGGAGCACAAATCGTGGAGCCTCATCCAGGTCTAGGAGAGTTCGGCGAGAGGTGGAAGAAAGGGAGAAGCCCACCGGCGGCAACCTTCTCTTGCGATTTTGCGATGCCGGTGGGGAGGAGAAGAATTCCAGATCATACATGGGGCAATCGACCCAAGTATGATTTGGAGGATCATGGGTTTTGATGTGTGTGTCAATATGGGTAAGTTAGGGTTTGTTGTTGGTTTAATATGTGTATGTGAGTGTGCAGGTTTGCAGGTACACATGGACTTGGTTGGATGTCTTCAGGTGAAGGGTGGCATGGAGGCAAGCTGTTGGCTTGCATGCGCATTTGAGGGACCATGAACAAAGCAGGTAGGATGAGCCGAGGGAAGCAGACTTCGAGGCGTACGTGAAGGATAGCATGGAGGCAAGCCGCGGGCTTGTGTGCATATCCAAGGGACGAGGGCCAAAGTCGAAGAGGGCTTGAAGGTGACAGATCGAGGCTGCTGGAGCAGAGACGATGAGCCGAGGGATGCAGACTTCGAGGCATGCGTGAAGGGTGGCATGGAGGCAAGCCAAGGGCTTACGTGCGCATCCGAGGGACGGGAACCGAAGACGAAGGGGGTGTGAAGGCAACATATCGAGACTGCTGATTGAAGAGTCAACCAGGTCGTGAGGGTCCAAGTGTGAGTGTTTGTACTCGGGAACTAAGGCGAGAGGGTTCGAGTGCAGAGAGAAATGTACTTGGGAAGGGTAACCCTAGGCTTAGGGAAGGACCAGGGGCAGTCGATTGGTGATGGCTGGTGATTCGAACGTTGGGCTTGTAACGCTAGAATTTGAGTGGGACCGGTCGACTGCCCCAGGGGCAGTCAACTGGTAGCGGTCATTTCAGACTCGAGCTCTATTTAACGGATCTCGTTTCAAACTTTTCTTTCTTGGCGAAACTTGCTTGGTCAAAGCTTGTTAGTAGCCTTTTGTCCTCAGGTAGTGTCCAGAAGTTGTGGTGAGGTTTCTCCACCCACAAGGAGCTACAAGATCTAGCAAGAGGTGCTCTGGGGAATCATCCGCCGAAGGATTAGGGATCGTTCACCTTACGGACTGCCATGGAGTAGGAGCATCATCTCTGAACCACATAAATCAAGTAGCGTTAGCATTGTTTTCATTTATTTTATTAGATTTCCGCTTGCGCTTGCTAACGTTGTAGGTAGAAAATCGAAAGAAGCTATTCACCCCCCCCCCCCCCCTCTCTAGCTTACTTGTCACGATTTAACAAGTGGTATCAGAGTGAAGGTTCGCTCTTGTTGGAATAACAGCCAAAAGGGCACAACTAGAAGGGAAGATGATGGAAGACAAGTTGGGTGATGACATAAACACTCCGCCTCCATATGATCATGAAGACTTTGACTATTGGAAGACAAGAATGAAGACTTGGCTTGGAAGGGATTGGGAGTGCATGGTGATGCTAGAAGAACCATTCGAGATGCCAAGAGACAAGCATGGAAAAAGACTCCGACCTAGATATTGGACCAAGGAGCAACAAGCTCAATCCAAAGCAAATGATAAGGTAATTGGTATATTAGTGAATATTTTGCCTAATAATATTTTGAGTGGTGTAGGTAAGTATAAAAATGCATATGAGTTGTGGAAAAAGATTAGAATGTCATGAGAACTCTACACAAGCTCAAATAGTGAAAGAACCCAAAGAGATAAGTTCAACGGTCCAAGAAGACCAAGAGGAAAAAGAATTGTCAACCTCATCAAGTGAAGTGGAAGTAGAGAGTGAGAGGTCATCCACTTCATCAAAGGAAGAAGAAAAGGTTTTAACTTCAAAATTTGAGGGGGGAGGAGAGACCCTCATCAATCCCGGAGCAAGAAGAATCTCCAACCTCCACCAAAGCAAAGTTAAAGGACCACATTATGTGCTTTGGATGCAACATGAAGGGGTACTACAAGGACAAGTGTCTACTAGGTAAGAAGGAGGTAAACCCTAAATCCGGGTCCATTCATTTAAAATCTATGTGGGTTGTAGGGAAAAGAAAGAAAAGAAGCGCATTAGGTGTTATACTTGCGGGGAACTCAATGTCCAAGAAAAAAGAGAGCTCAAGAAGATGGAGCATTTAAGTAGATGGGAAAAAGTTGAGAAGAAAAGGAGCTCATGTCAAGCGGGAGCTACAAGGGTAAGGGAGGTAATCCCTAACTTTACTTATACTTCCAATGCTTTTATGAATGCTAGAAATAATAATGATTGCTTGCCTATGCGTACGTTTGACTTTAAGTATCATGATAGAAATAGAAATACTATTGTGTGCCAAAATGCTAAAGATTTCATGGTTCATGATAAACCTAGGACTTTTAGACCTAAGGACCAATTCATTAACCCTAAGAAAGGGAGACACATGCCTAAAAAAATGGGTAGATCTAGGACTGATCAAAATGATCATGGTGATATTAAGGTTAGGAACCTAGAGAAGGTAAATCAAGCCTTAAGGGCAAAGCTTGATAAGTTAGAAAAGAATCTAGATAAACTCATTAGGGGATCCAAGGGATTAAATGTGATACCAAATGATCAACACCTTAGAAATGGTAGGCCGGGGACTAGGATACAAATCTAGGGGGTTAAACGTTAGTAAAAAAAAGTAGTGAAAAATCATATGCAGGGTGTCATATGACTATTACAAAGAAAAGGTCAAAATGACAAGGAAAAATCATTTAAAAGGGGAAAGAAGAAGTCCACCAAGGACAAGGTGTGCAAAGTTAAGAGAGTGAGAGTTGAAGGTCAAGAAGCACCGGAGGTACACCGGTGTGGTCTTGCCTTTGTAGATTAGTCACCTAGGGAGGTGACTAGGGCTAAGAGCTCAAGGGAGAGCTCTAGAGGTCAAAATGGGATCTATGGTCAATGGATCTCAGGAGGATTTCTTCAAGGAGATTAGGTGGATTTTGGGATGTGCCAAAGGATTTGAAAGACTCATTTGAGTCTTAATCCTAGGGAATTGGCACACTAAAAGGAGATTAATGGAGTAAAAGATAAAAATAGGATCATATTGGGTAGAAATTGGTGTTTAATATGTAAACGCCATATAACTCAGTGCTAGGAATGTATTGTGATCAATTATGGGAAGATACATCAAGGAGAAATCAAAACTAGAACTTTTGGCTAAGTTTCAATTACACAATTTAGGTAGTTTTGAAGTTCGTGCCAATCTTGGGATCAGAAGTAGGTTTGTTTGAAAATATATTTTTTCCAAGTAAACATAGGCTTCACAAATATGTCTACGAAATTTCAGATTTTTTGGAGATTTAGGGAATTAATTATGCATTTCTAAAATTAGGACTGGAAACTTGAAATCAGCGTACCAGTTGACTGGTCTAGTGCAAAACGGAAAATAGGATTTCAAAATTACCAGTCGACTGCCCTTGGGGCAGACGACTGATCTTACTGATCAGTTTCGCAGTCGACTACCCTGGTAAGCGTGGGTTTAAATAAGAACCACCGCATGGGGTGGCCAAAACCTACGGTTTTGCGTGTTACCTCCTGCGAGATCTTCTCTGCCCTGACCTCCTCTCTTGTTCTAAGACCCTCACAAGCCCTAAAAACACCTTCCTAGCCTCCTCCAGCTCAGATCTACACCTAGGGTTAGGAATGTTAGATCATGTTCGTCTTGCTAGAGGGGGGGGGGGGTGAATAGCAACTTTCTTCGATTTCTACCTATCACATTCGCAAGCGCAAGCGGAATAACAAATAACAATAACAAACAACGTTAACGCAAACCAATTTACGTGGTTCGGAGATGACGCTCCTACTCCACGACAGTCCGTAAGGTGGACGATCCCTCGATCCTTCGGCGAATCACTCTTCGGATGCCCTCCGGCTAGCTAGTGTAGCACCTTGTGGGTGGAGAAACATCGCCACAATCCCGAACACATCTCTGAGCTCTTTAGAATACTATTTGGCCTTTACCCAAGACCAAATTCGTCAAGAGTCCCAGCCAAAACAAAGCCCTCTTAAATAGAGTCTAAGGCTGAAAACCCGTTACAAGTCGACTGGTACATTACCAGTTGACTGGTTCCACTAAAATTCGACCGTTGCAACACTCAACGTTTGAATTTCCAGCCTACCAGTCGACTGCCCCATTTGCAGTCGGCTGACCACCAGTCGACTGATGTCTCAGTGAGTTTGAGTTTCCCTCCTGGCAGTCGACTGATCAATCCCCAGTCGACTGCCCAGCTTACAATCTCACTCTTCCTCACTCCGAAGACCCTCCTTCACATATGCCTTCAAGTCCACTCCATTGGCTTGCCCCTTGAAGTCCTCTTCCATCGGCTAACGTCTCTCGGATGCGTACACAAGCCCTCGGCTTGCCTCCATGCTACCCTTCACGTTTGCCCTTTGAAGTCTACTTCCCGGCTTGCCCTTGGAATCCTCTTCCCTCGACTCTCGTCCCTTGGATATGTCCTCCATGTGTGATTCTCCAAGTCCTACAAACTCAATCACACATATCAAATCACAAGGATAAACCTAACTTAAACTCTTTGCCCAAACATAAAAACACATGATCACTCCGGACCATAGATTGCCCCAACAATCTCCCTTTTTGATGTTTGGCAATCTGTTTATGTTAGGGAAAACAAATAGAAAAAACAATGCTAACAACCATTTGGACTTACACCGCATGCAATGCAAACAATCATGGATCCTATCCTAAGGCATCCCCACATCTAACCTCCCCAAGTTAGGAATTTTTACCAAAACGGGTTTTTTAAAACCTTCCCAAGGCTCCCTCTTCATTGGACTTATAAAGGCTTTTTAAGAACCTCTCCAAGGTTCCCCTTATGCCATGAATGGAGAAACCATGCTCCCCTTTACCTAAGCTCCCCCTAGACCTAGAGTTTCTCGCAAAGGCGTGTTTGGTTTCCTTAATTAAACCCAACACTTCTCCCCCTTTACCGTACATCAAAAGAATTCCAACAATTTCCCCCTTATTAGACTCTTTAACCCTTGAATGATTATAAACACAGTGTACCAACCCCCCATAAGGTTCCACACTTGTTTCACCTTATTTGGACATTTTTCAATGGCTGAAAACCCAACTCAGCCTGTACCAGTCGATTGCCCCTTGGGCCAGTCGACTAGCACGCTAAAACTCAGATTTTCAGCATTTCTGACCCAACTTCATAATGCGCCAAAAATTTTACAAATCTCCAAAAATTCCTAAATTTTGTGGAGATGTTTGTGGTAGTCATACCTACTTGGGAAAAATAGATCCAAAAATGTATCTATCATCATTCCCAAGATTGACATAAAATCTAAAACTACCTAATTAGTTCAATTAAACCTTGACCTAAAGTCTTAATTTTGGTTTTCACTTGATGTCTTTGCCCATACCAATTCACAATGCATCCCTAGCATTGATTTATATGGTATTTATACATCAAAAATCAACTTTCATGCTTTATGACCCCAATGTCATATTTCCATGCACGGACCTCAAAATCATCGTGCCAAAACCCAAGAATTGAGACTCAAGTCCGTCTCCAATTCTTTTGGCACACTCCATGGTCTATCTAGATCACAAGGAGAACACCTCCCGATATCCATTCACCATATATCCCAAACACTCCTAGACCTCCCCCTTGAGCTCTTAGCCCTAGCCACCTCCCTAGGTGACTCAATAAACACTAAACCACACCGGTGTACCTCCGGTGACTCTTGGCATACAAACTTAACCTTCTTAACCTTAGACACCTTGTCCTTGGTTAAGTCATTCTTTTTACCTTTAAATGACACTCCCTTGTCATTTTTGAACTTCTCCTCCTTGCCATAGTTATATGTTATCCTAGCATACTTCTTTCCATTAACATTGGAGACCTTAGATCGGTATCCCAACCCCGCTCTATCATTGTTCGATTTTAGACTTCCCAACGCCATATCTAAACCCTTAGATCCAATAGTGAATCTACCTAGGGTTTTCTCCATTTCTTCAAGTCTTGCCCTCAAGACTTGATTTTCTCTTTCTAGGCTTCTAACCCTAGAATCCACATGTCCTCCTTGGACATTCCTAGACCTACCCACCTTTCTAGGCATATGTCTCCCATTCTTGGGATTTTTGCCTTAATCCTTAGGTCCAAAGGTCTTAGATTTTTCATGATGCATGACCTTTCTAGGGTTTTGATCACCTTGTTAACCATATTCCTATCATTATACCTAAATCCATGATTATGCACAAGCAAGTATTTTTTATTATTTCTAGCATACATAGATGAATTTAAAACATACTTAAGCTTAGGAATTACCTCCCTTACCTTTGGAGCTCCCCGTTGATGTGAGCTTCTTTTCTTTTCTTCTATTTCCCATCTTCTCAAGTGCTCCATCTTCTTGAGCTCTCCTTTTCTCGGACACTTGGTATGATAATGCCCTAACTTCCCACATGTAAAGCATCTAATATGCTTTTTCTCCTTCTTTTCCCTACAACCCATATTAGTTTTAAAATGAATTGACCCGGATTTAGGGTTTACCTCCTTCTTACCTAGTGGACACTTATCCTTGTAGTGCCCCTTCTTGTTGCATCCAAAGCATGTGATGTGGTCCTTGGTTCTTACTTTGGTGGAGGTGGGAGCTTTTTCTTACTCCGGGATTGATGAGGGTCTCTCCTCCCCCTCAATTCTTAAAGTGGCGACTTCTTCTTCTTCCCTTGATGAAGTGGGTGATCTTTCACTTGATTGTGCCACTTTACTTGATCAAGTTGACAATTCTTTTTCCTTTTCTTGGACCATTAGGCTTATCTCCGTTGGCTCTTCCACCATTTGAGCTCGGGTAGGATTTTCATGATATTCTTCCAACTTGTTCCACAACTCATATGTATTTTCATATTCACCACACCACTCAAAACATTATTAGGCATCTCCATGGAAACTCCTTACTTGGCTGATTGTTGTAGGTGTGGGTCATACTTGGATTGCTTTCACCTTTTCATCATCCATCTCAACCCCTTTAGCACTAACAACAAACCCAAGAAACACAGCCCTCTCCGTACAAAAGGTGCACTTCTTGAGGTTGGCAAAGAGCTTCTCTTCCTTGAGCACACTTAATACAGATGTTAAATGTATAACATGCTCTTCCAGATTTTTGCTATAAATCAAAATATCATCAAAATACACAACTACAAATCTTCCTAAGAAAGCACGTAAAACATGGTTCATTAAACGCATAAAAGTGCTAGGAGCATTAGTTAATCCAAAAGGCATTACTAACCATTCATATAGGCCATGCTTGGTCTTAAAAGCAGTCTTCCATTCATCACCTTCCTTCATCCTAATCTGATGATATCCACTCCTAAGATCTATCTTTGTGAACACACAAGAGCCATGCAATTCGTCAAGCATATCATCAAGTCCAGGAATTGGGTGACGATATTTTACCGTTATGTTGTTGACGGATCGGCAATCCACACACATCCTCCAAGTGTCGTCCTTCTTAGGAACTAGTAACACTGGAACAGCACAAGGACTTAGGCTCTCTCGAACATGCCCCTTCTCTAATAGTTCGCCTATTTGCCTTTGGAGTTCCTTTGTTTCCTCCGGGTTGCTTCTATATGCAGGTCGATTTGGGATTGGTGCACCAGGAATAAGGTCGATTTGATGTTCAATGCCTCGAATCGGAGGCAAGCCAGGTGGAACTTCTTCGGGAAAAACATCGGCGAAATCCTGTAAAAGAGAAACAACAACACTTGGTAAAGAATTGTTAAGATCGTTAGTGCTCAAAAGTGCCTCCTTATACAAAAGTATAAGAGGTGGCTGATTTGAGAACAAAGCTCTTTTGATCTCGCTTTTTTTTGCATAAAAGTTTTTCTCTTTCTTTTTTTTCTCAACTCCCTTTGATTCTTTCCACTCAATTTCTTTTCCCTCATCTTCCTTGTCTCTCCTTTTCCCACTTTCTTTTTCTCTTTTTTTTTTCATTTGCTATTTCTTTCTTCTTTTCATGGGCTCTTTGTAATTTCAGTTGGTCCTCCATAACTTGTCGTGGAGTCAAGGGTACAAGGGAAATAGGCTGTCCTTTCAGAGTAAAAGAATACCTATTTGTGAACCCGTCGTGAGTTACCTTCCGATCAAATTGCCAAGGTCTTCCCAACAAAAGATGACATGCATGCATGGGAACCACATCACATAACAACTCGTCATCATATTTGCCAATAGCAATTGATACCAAGACTTGCTTTGTCACTTTGATTTCCCCGCAATCGTTCAACCACTGTAGTCGATAGGGACATGGATGTTTCAGGGTCGGTAGCGACAATTTCTCCACTAACTCAGTGCTTGCCACATTGGTGCAACTTCCTCCATCAATAATAACACTGCAAACCTTATCATTCACAAAGCAACAAGTATGAAATAAGTTTTCCCGTTGATTACCGTCTTCCTCCTTAGCTTGTAAACTTAGAACTCGCCTCGCCACCAATAAGTCTCCAACAACAGCATGTTGCTCATCATCTCTGTCCTCCGTTTGTGGTACTTCTTCAGCAACTTCATCCTCATCTTCTGATTCAAGCTCCCCTTGGGCATTGATAACCATCACCCTTTTGTTCACACATTGGCTAGCAATGTGACCACGCCCCTGACATTTGAAACACTTGATATCACGAGTTTTGTAAGTAGTGGACTCGCTAATACCTGGGGTTGTGGATGTTGTTGGTTTGGGCTTCTTGAAGAGATCAAATTTTGGCTTGCTTTGTAACTGTTCCTCTTGTTTTGGGGCTGCCCTCCGTGTATTGTTGCTAGTCACTGGTTGTCCCCTTCTAGTAAGCCTCTTTCTCTTTAGTTGTTCCTCTACTTTTACTGCTTGGTGTACCATGTCAGACCACTCAACATAATGTTGCAATTCAACAATATCAACAATTTCTGGATTTAAACCATGCAAGAACCTAAACTTTAAGTGAGCATGTCAACTTAGATGGAAAGAAGAAGGCTGAATTTGTGAAGCAAATTCATGAACAAGCACGCTTGAATATTGAGAGAAGGACCAAGCAATATATACAGCAAGCTAACAAAGGGCGCAAGAAAGTTGTGTTTGAACCAGGAGAGTGGGTTTGGTTGCACCTACGGAAGGAGCGATTTCTAGAGAAACGACGTTCTAAACTCCTACCTCGAGGCGACGGGCCATTTCAAGTGATAGAACGCATCAATGATAATGCCTACAAACTTGAATTACCAGGTGAGTATGGTGTGCATACTACTTTTAATGTTGCTGATTTGTCCCCATTTGATGTAGGTGATGATTTGAGGGCAAATCCTTTTCAAGAGGGGGAGAATGATGTAGACCATAGAGCTGTTCATCAAGACCGGGTTAAAACCGCAAGAGATCATTTGTCACTTCCTGAAGGGCCAATTACAAGACTTCAAGCAAAGCGTTTCAAGGAAGCACTAAACGGGCTAATCCAAGAACAATGGCTTGGCTATGAGAAACGAGAAACCAAGTTAAGCCCAAGTACAAATCAAGGCTTAACCCATGTGATCAGTCTTATTCAGCCATGACTCATCCCTAGCATGATGGTTGGAAAAGGGAAGGAAAAAAGAAGTATGGAAACTTGGGATTTTGGGGTTTCTAGGTTATTTAATTTCATGCATGCAAAAGTATGGAGACTTGGAGTTTTTTTTGGGTTTCTAAGTGTTTAAATGCTTGCATGCATCATGGGTACTTGTATTTGTTTGCATGCATGCATCTAGGTACTTTAGTTGCTTGCTCCCATTATATAAGGGAGAGAATTCCGAATTTGTAGGCACTTTTGTTTTGGTAAACATCCTAGTGAGGATTTTGTGATCTCTTGGTTCTTAAGGGAACTTCTGAACTTATCGAGTCTATCTCGTGGCGTTCAACAATCGAAACTTATCACCATCCTGGTGTGGCGTTTCCTTCTTTCGTAGTCTTTGTTCGTGCTAGTCTTGGTTGCGGGTAATGGCTCAAACTCTTGTCATCTTGTTCTTGGGGTTCTATCCATCTTTGTCTCGGGTTCCATCACGTCTATTGGTGGGGTTCGTATCAGGCTGGTCCCACTAGAATTCGAACGTTGCAACACTCAACGTTCGAATTTCCAGCCTACTAGTCGACTGCCCCATTTGTAGTCGACTGACCACCAGTCGACTGGTCCATTACCAGTCGACTGATGTCTCGGTGAGTTTGAGTTTCCCTGCTGGCAGTCGACTGATCAATCCCCAGTCGACTGCCCAGCTTACAATCTCACTCTCCCTCACTCCAAAGACCCTCCTTCACGTATGCCTTCAAGTGCACTCCCTTGGCTTGCCCCTTAAAGTCCTCTTCCACTGCCTATCGTCCCTCGGATGCGCACGCAAGCCGTCGGCTTGCTTCCATACCACCCTTCACGAGTGCCCTTTGAAGTCTACTTCCCGGCTTGCCCTTGGAGTCTTCTTCCCTCGGCTCTCGTCCCTCGAATATGTCCTCCATGTGTGGTTCTCCAAGTCCTGCAAACTCAATCACACATATTAAATCACAAGGATAAAGCTAACTTAAACTCTTTGCCCAAACATCAAAACACATGGTCACTCAGGATCATAGATTACCCCAATAAGGGAAACCTCCTTCTTTGTGTCAAGCCTCACAAATATTCATCATGCAACGTCTCGGCAAATGATAACTACTTGTGTAGTTTGTTTTTCACATTTAGTTCATGATTTGGAAGTAATTTGTCTCTTTTTGCATGTTTTTCTTTGTGTTGGGGTAATTTGTGGTACATGCATGTTGTTGATTATAATAGAGTTGTCCAAAAGAGAAGAAAAGGTGAGGGGTCGTCGCAACAAGGTCAGGTAGACCCGGATGCGCCTCGGTTCCGATCCGAGGAGTGCCGGAGGAGATTCGTCGATAATGAGTTCGTATTGATGAAATGTAGATACTTTAATAGGTCATATTTTCGAGAGAAACCCTCCCAAATTGCTGAAATGATTACTTATTTTGGGATAGAGCGGTTGGTGTATTGTCAGCATGACGTCAATCTAGACATGTGTAAAGAAACCTTATATGCATCAATCCCGATAATGAACTCTATGAGTCCATTGTAGCAGGAGTCACCATCCCCTTCTCATCCACAGTTTTAGGTGCATTTTTGGGGTGTAGGACGTCCAACCATGCATTCACGTATTTTCCAAAAGTTATTGAGCCCTTTACTTTCCCAAATGCCACTATTGATCAAATTCACATGCATTATTTTGTAAGACATCGGTGTATTACACAGCGTATTTTTGACGCTAAGAACATGAGTCCATTTTGCAATGTCTTGTATAAAATTGTCGTATAGTGCATATTATCCATTGTTACCAAGGGACGGTCGAGGATTCGACTATCGCACTTGGTAATGATGTACGCCTTAGAGAGGAGGTTAGACATCGACATCACTCTGCATGTCTTTACATCTATTGTTCATATTTCCCATAGTGTAAATGGGAAGATCTACATGCTCTTTTGTCATGTCCTGACCTAGTTCTTTGAGTCTAGGGGTATACGCACGACTAGCGGTCAGGTACGTCACTTGTCCAAGGACTATGATCAGATTGGTACATGACAGTTATTCTTGGCAGGGATTGAGTGCATGCAGGGGGAGATAGTCTGGAGGCAGCGTTCCGATTCCTCCAGTTCTGATGAGAAGCCCGCTGGTGGGGTTACACAGGAGTAGTTCTCCCAGCTCCAGTCCGAGGTACACGAGCTGAGGGAGGATTCACATACATTCCAGCAGCGCCGGATGCATATGCAGATGCAGCAACAAGAGATGTACGAGATGATATAGCAGTTGCACCTCACGTACCAGGCTCCTCCTCCTCCTCCGGGTGACGGCATGCATTAGAGTTCATTTGATAATTTAGTGTTGAGAGTGTTTTGCGTAGATTTATGTTTTATCTCTCAAACATCCATTTTGAAATTGTAATATTTAGCTACTTCGGGGCTACGACCCTTGTGATACTCTTATGCTTTGGTTTGACTAATGTATGAAACATCTAGTTATGCTTTCATGTTACTTTATGAGGTTTGAATTCATGACTTGCTAGTGTTTATATTGCTTGAAATTCATTACTTGCTATTGAATGATAAGATCTTGCTAAATATGGGCATAAGGGAGTTTCAGTGTCTAGGGTTAAGAGAATAAAAGGGGGGAGGTCCTATCATATTGAAAATCTATAAAGAAAAAGGGGGAGATGAGGACAATTCTAGGTTTGGAATGGTAGAGGATAGTCTTGGTAAACACATAGAATCCAATGAAGGCTTGAAAGTTGATACGAAATGATAATTTTTGAGAAAATTAGAGTTTGTACCAAAAGTCAAGCACATTTGGTATTTTTCATGAAACAATATTTTTCTAGGGTAGAGTATATCCTAACAAATGTGCTTGCAAAATTTTATATTTTTCCGAATTTTCTAAAATTTTTTAGGGATTTCTGAATTTGGGCTAAAAATTCAGAATTGGACTGTATCAGTCGACTACCCTAAGGGCAGTCGACTGATGTTTCTGGTAGTTTGCGAACTACATAGGCCAGTCGACAGATGGATTGACAGTCGACTAGTATGACTGTGTTTGACTTCTGAAGGGGTTTTCAGAGGTAGTTTGAGTTCTTTTTGGCACTAGGGTTAGGATTAATTGGGGCAATCTTTTTGATGGTGTCAAAGGGGGAGAACATGGGGTGTTAAGTTAGGTTTAACTTGACGTAAGAAAAGTTGTGATGTTAAGTTGCGTAGAACTTAACTTGGTGTTGTGAGTGAAAATTGAAAATTGGGAGAGGGCATAGATTAAGGGGGAGGTTGCCTTTTGTTTGCTATACTTTAATTTTCAATTGCTATTGATATTATTATTTTGTTTACCTAACTTAAACATATTGCCACACATCAAAAAGGGGAGATTGTTGGGACAATCAACCCAAGTATGATATGGAGGATAATGGATTTTGATGTGTGTGTCAATATGGGTAAGTTAGGGTTTGTTGTTGGTCTAATATGTGTATGTGAGTGTGCAGATTTGCAGGTACACATGGACTTGGTTGGATGTATTCAGGTGAAGGGTGGCATGGAGGCAAGCTGTTGGCTTACGTGCGCATCCGAGGGACCATGGACAAAGCAGGTACGATGAGACGAGGGAAGCAGACTTCCAGGCGTACGTGAAGGATAGCATGGAGAGGCAAGCTGCGGGCTTGTGTTCGTATCCGAGGGACGAGGGCCAAAGACGAAGAGGGCTTGAAGGCGACAGATCGAGGCTGCTGGAGCAGAGACGATGAGCCGAGGGACGCAGACTTCGAGGCATGCATGAAGGATGGCATGGAGGCAAGCCGAGGGCTTGCGTGCGCATCCGAGGGACGGGAGCCGAAGACGAAGAGGGCGTGAAGGCAACAGATTGAGACTGCTGATTGAAGAGTCAACCAGGTCGTGAGGGTCCGAGTGTGAGTGTTTGTACTCGGGAACTATGCCGGGAGGGTTCGAGTGTGGAGAGAAATGTACTTGGGAAGGGTAACCCTAGGCTTAGGGAAGGACCAGTCGACTGCCCCAGGGGCAGTCGACTCGTGATGGCTGGTGATTCGAACGTTGGGCTTGTAACGTTTGAATCTGAGTGGGACCAGTCGACTGGTAGCGGCCATTTCAGACTCGAGCTATATTTAAAGGATCTCGTTCAGGCTTTTCTTTCTTGGCGAAACTTGCTTGGTCAAAGATTGTTAGTAGCATTTTGTCCTCAGGTAGTGTCTAGAAGTTGTGGTGAGGTTTCTCCACCCACAAGGAGCTACGAGATCTAGTCGAAGGTGCTTCGAGGAGTCATCCACTGAAGGATTAGGGATCGTCCACCTTACGGACTGTCGTGGAGTAGGAGCATCATCTCCGAACCACGTAAATTAGGTTGCGTTAGCATTGTTTTCATTTGTTTTATTAGATTTCCACTTGCGCTTGCTAACGTTGTAGGTAGAAAATCGAAAGAAGTTATTCACACCCCCCCCCCTCTAGCTTGCTTGTCACGATCTAACTGAAGTGGCATTGGCATTTTGATGGTCTCCCCAAGGGGAGAGCAGCTGCATCTGTCGGTCCGAATGGAATACTGGGTCATAAACAATAAAGCTGAGTATGAAACCCTCATCGCTGGACTACAAGCAACTAAGCATGCAGGCGCCGCTCAGGTAATGCTATACTCAGATTCTTTGTTGGCCACTCAACAGCTTGTCGGTCGGTTCGAGGTCAATAGCGATCAGTTACAAGCATTCATGGAAGCCTATGAGAATCTAAAAGCTGGGTTCTAGGAAGTCCAGTTATAGAAGATCCCGAGAGAGTAACCTACGGGCGGACGAGTTAGCCAAGTTGGCTAGCTCGGTAGGCTCCTAGGTGCTTCCCCAACCAAGCAGTCAGACTATAATGGTGATGCACATAGAGCAACAGGCCGAGTTGGATCTCGGGACGAACTGGAGAGCACCGCTCATCGCCTACTTAACAAGCGGGACACTCCAGACCGACCGGAAGGATGCTCGACTCTTGAGTAAGCGAGTGACCCAGTATTCCTTAGTCAGGGATGCGCCGCTATACAAGAGGGCCTTCGCTCGACCGCTACTCAAGTGCCTGGGTGAAGAGGACGCCGAATACGTGTTAAAAGAAATACATATGGGGATCTGTGGAAGTCATGCTGGAGCTAGGGTTGTGGCTCGAAAAGCACTGATCTCAGGATATTATTGGTCGTCCCTGTAGAAGGACGCCGACCGACTGGTCGCTACCTACCTATCATGTCAGAAACACCACAACCTCCCCCATCGATCGGTTGAAATGATGAAGGAGTCAGTGGTCTCTTGCCTGTTCGACCAGTGGGGCATGGACATAGTGGGGTATTTCCCAACCACTATTGCCTAGAAAAGGTTCTTACTGGTGGCTGTAGATTACTTCTCCAAGTGGATAAAAGCTGAGGCCTTAGCGTGCATAACTGAGCAGGCTGTTATCAAGTTTCTGTGGTAGAACATCTTGTGCCAATACGGAATTCATCATAAGCTAGTCTCAGACAACGGAAGACAGTTCCAAGGTCGGAAGATCTTGGAGTGGTGCTCGACGTATGACATTCAGCAAGCCTTTACATTTGTGGCGTACCCCCAGAGCAACGACCAGGCAAAAGTGGCCAATCGAGAAATCTTGAGAGGCTTAAAGACTACGCTTGACCATGCGGGTGGCACCTGGGTCGACGAATTGCCGAGCGTTTTGTGGGCTTAGCGAACCACGCCAAGAGAGACCACAAGTCACACCCCTTTCCAGTTAGTTTATGGAAGTGAGGTTATGGTGCCCGTTGAAGTTGGGTGTGAGTCCGATCGGTGAAAGACATATGATGAAGAGAACTCGGAAAAGAAGGCGTTTAGAGCTAGACTTGGATGAATAAATCCGAGAGAAGGCCGCTGCCCAGATGTTCGCCTACCGCCAAAGAATGAAGAAAAGGTATAATCGAAAAGTGTTACCAAGGGTGTTCCAGGTTGGCGACCTCGTATGGAAAAGGATAAAGTCGGTCGGAGATGTTAGCAAGCTGGAGCCCCAATGGTGAGGGCATTTCAAGGTCATTCAAAAGCTAGCGTCCGGAGCATATTATTTGGAGAGCGAACAAGGAAAGAAACTGGAACCACCCTAGAGTGTCATTCATCTCCAATCTTACAGAGAGTCATAGTGAGATTCTGTGAGATAGTTGTATTTCATAACTCTGTAATGATAGTGGAAAGCCAAGATTCTCACTCAAACTTGCAGGCACTCCATACTCTCGTATCTGAGCGAGTTATAAATGGGCATGCCCCAATGCACCCCTCGGCTCGACTCCGTGACCAGACGCGTGGCGACCCACGCTCCCTGGGATCAGGCCAACCGAGTGTCCAGACTATCGCCTCTGAGTGAGTTATAAGTGGGCATGCCTGCACGCACCCCTCAGCTCGGCTCCCAAACCAAACGCATGGCGACCCACGTTCCCTGGGATCAGGGCGACCGAGTGTCCAGACTCTCGCCTCTGAGCGAGTTATAAGTGGGTATGCCCCCACACACCCCTCGGCTCGGCTCCCTGACCAGACTTGTGGCGACCCACGCTCCCTGGGATTAGCCGACTGAGTGCCCAAACTCTCACCTCTGAGCGAGTTATAAGTGGGCATGCCCCCATGCACCCCTTGGCTCGGGTCCTTGATCGGACACGTGGTGATCCACGCTCCCTGGGATCAAGCCGACTGAGTGTCCAAACTCTAGCCTTCTGAGCAAACAACGTTATACTTGAGTCGACTCCCTGAGCGGACGCGTGGCGACCCACGCTCCCAGGGATAGATCCGACCAAGTGTACAAACTCTCACCGCCTGAGCGAGCAACTCTATATGGGGCTTGGGTTCCTTCGTCGGGCGCGTGACATCCCACGTTCCTTAGAAGTGATCCGACCGAGTGTACTTAGTCCCGCTGAGCGGGTACACAACGTAAAAGCTAGTTCCATGCCTTAGCTTAAATGGGTTTTGTGGTCTTTGGCCAGGATAGTCGTTGAATTACCTAAGTCAACTTCGCGAGGAATGGAATAAGTTAGGGCCCCCGAGTATTAGTCCAGACCGCTAATACTTAGAAATAAAAGGGTAGCAAATACACATGATAATACACGAATAGAAGAAGTAAATTTGCATTAGATCATAAGTTCATTACAAAAATGAGGCAAGCCTCTACAAGGAAAAAAAAGAAAGAAAATCAAAAATCCGACCCTCACTTGAAGGGTCAGAGAGCCTCCTCCGGCATTTGTTGGGTCAAGTCGGATAGCTTAATCGTGCTGAGTTGGAGGTCGGGGGAAGATGTCTGCCCTGCTTAAGCTGCTCAAAGTTACTGAGCAGTTGCTTCTTAAGCATAGGGCGCAACCTCTGAGACAGCTCACGGCTGAACTCCAGAGGGTTGATATATTCAACCCTCCGAGCGTCCCACCGAGCTGCCTCCCCCGCCTTGTACGCCCGAAGTTCTTCGAGCTCTGATTGAGCGGCCTCCCAAGGAGATAGTTGTCCCTGGAGTCGGCTCAGTTCCTCCGCCCGGGCATTGAGTTCCTCGTCCCGACTCGCCAACTGGATCGCCAAAGAGTCAGCCTTCTCCGCTTGGGCTGATCGCTTTTGCTCCTTGGCCGCCAAGTCGGAGCGTAGGGACTCAGCAAATCGCGACGCCTCGAGGAGCTCAACCTTTGTCTTGGTCAGCTCGTCTCGAGCCTAAGCTTGAAGAGCCCAAGCTTTGCGCTCCGTGTACCTCAGATTGGAGACTCTGAGGTGTGATTGGGAGACCGCCGTGTCCACCGAGTCAACTTGAGTCTTGAGTCTTGGCGATCTCCAGTTGTTCCTCTGAGTGGGCCAGGCGATCCTGCAGGGGCGATAATCTTTGCGCGCATATCGTTCAGAGTCTCCTCGTTGGAGACTAGCTGAGCATGTCGAAGCCGGGTCTCTAGCTGCTTCACCAGACGCTCGACCCTCAGCCGAGCCTTAGAGTGGATTATCATGGTCATAGCCATGCTATAGCAGGAGCCCCAAAGCTGCAAATAACAAAGTATGTATTTAGTACCAAGTTAAGGAGAATATAAGAAAAAAAGAAAGTACGTGGCCTCAGAGAAAAACGCATTCACCCGACTGTTGGGGTCGCGGTAGTTTGACTCCCAGACCCCCTGGATGAAGTGATCGGCCAAGGGACTATAGAGATGGATCTCTTGGGACCGCTCAGGCGCATCCCCGGTCGGCCGATCCATGCTCATGTTGGGGTCGGCGAGGGACGGCATGAGGAGGTGCACCAGCGGCTCGTTGACTTGGCTCTCGGTGGGTGGCAGGTCCGAGTCCTGCTGAAGGGGCGGGGCGGGCACACTAGATGAGCCTGCCCGAGTTAGAGCCATGGGCGGCGCTGAAGGTCCGGCCGCCGTCTTCTTCTTCTTTTTCTTAGGTCGGGAGCTGGTGGAGATCCCGGCAGGAGCGGCGGTCAAGGGCGCAGGCTCTTGGCTAGAATCCCGGTCCCGTCGGCACCTTAGAATGAGAGGCTGCTCCTCTACTTCTATGGGCTCCGGGACGGCAATCGGCGCCGCTTTCGGGCCCGAGGGGGACGACACTGTAATAGGAACCGATGCAAGCGGAGTCGGTTCTCGTTGCATTAGTTGCTCAGCAACTCGTGATTCTAGCTCGGCATCATCCATGCCAATCCCTCCTCTAAGACTGCAGCGAGCATCATAGTTGCTACAAAATAACAAAATTTTAGTTAGCTATAAATATTCAAAGGATAGAATAGAGAACTTACCAAGTGATCTGGGCCAAGGAACTAACACTTGACTGAACCCGAACACATATAAGATGTCTTCGCGAAGTAGATTGACTCCGTGGAAATGTCAACCCTCGATCATAGACAGGGCCGACTGGTAAGAAGGAAGAGAGCGGTAATTCTTGGGAAGAGGAGAAGAAGGCAAGTCGAAAATCCAAGCAGTAGCCCAACTCGGGATCGGGGTGGTGTTTACAATGAAGAAGCGCTCCTTCTAACCCTTATTCGAGGTCGGAAGCTTCGCTAGGAACGAGGTTTTGGCTTGGGCTTGAAACAAAAAGTCTCCCGGCTCTTGTTTCTTGGGGTAGAAGAAGTAATAGAATATCTCGGGCTGGAGGAAAATTTTGTACAAAGAAAAGATAACCACCAGCCCGCATATCAGGCGGATGGCGTTCGGGACCAATTGAGAAAGGGGGATTTGGAAGAAGCAACAAACGAAAGAGATGAAATGATGGATCAGGAAACGAAGCCCAGCCTGAAGATGGTCTCGGGAGATAGTTATGAAAAAGAGGAGCGCTATCAGGTCGGTCAGTTGGGTTAGGCAGACGAAGACGGTGGTTGGAGGAAATGTGGTAATCGGATTGAAGTTGATCAAGGTCATGATGGTGGAGGTTGGACACTATGGTAGTGTACCATGGGTCCAAGTGGAAAGAACAAGGATCCAAAAGGTGTTAAAGAGAGAGGAACTGACCAAGTGAAACAAGGTATCGTTGGAGAAGAAGAACGCGAGGTGGTCGTCCCAGACATCACCGGAACCCTAGTAGAGAACGCACGAGCAGCAAGGTGGCGTGGAAGTGAAAAGTGAAAGTAATAACGGCGAGGGCGAGCGACCTATATATATAGGCCGAGCGGCCGATGTCAGCCGTCCGATGGTGATCTATGGAATAGGCAGGAAAAGATCTGAGCCGTCCATTCGAGCCCTATGTAAGTCCCGAGGTACTGCATCACACGTGTGCGCCGCCCATTCGCTATGTTAGGCGGTGGACGTTTCGTTACTCGGGAAACCAATAGCTGGCGGACGCGTGGTCGATCTGACGCGTGTCGGGGACAAGACAGAAAAGACCGGTAGAGGGGGCGATGTTGGCACGCCGCTAGGCAGTCGTGTGTTTGGTGGTGAAGATCGGTCGGGCAAGCAACCTACTCGGGTGTGCCAGGCTTGCTCTGAATTAATGTCTAGTCAGTCGGACTCAGTGCCTCCTTCGACTAGACTCGAAGGGGATGTTTATGATCCCGACCTATCTCACGTGTAGCTCGGTCGGCCAGCCTGGCACCACATAGGGATAGGTCAGGGCCATAGAGTACGGGTAGATCAATACAGTTGGCTGGGCCATGAGCCCGAGGCTCACTCAGTCCGGATCGCCTAACTCAGCGGTTAGGCAGATGCACCCCGACCTGGTCCCACCTAGAAAACGCCGAGTGTCCGACCCTGTCTGTCACCCGAGATGCACACCACATTAGCTCCTTGTGAGAGATATCGATTGTCAAGGCTAAAAACGCCCTAGCAACATCCGGTTGGCGTCCAGTCAGTAGTCTTCCTATGCCGTAACCACTCGACCCTGAGATAAGTCGGATTGGTCAAGCCTGAGCACTCCTTAATCCAGTATTCCAGTCCAGGAGGTATTGGTCACACGACTAGGTTTCACTCTGGGTGGCCGGTCGGCGCTCCAGCTCGGGATTTATCATTTTCCTGATGAACACCCACTCTCTAACACTATACTGGCAGAAGTGGAATGGGAGTCGGCACAGGCCTGACACCATTCGTGCCTGAATCGCGAATATCCCGCTGACACGGTATGTTCCTGAGATACCATGGCACTCCGTACCATGACAACCCCTACTTGTGTCAGACTGGGCGGTGCCGATCAGCATCAGTCGGCGAGCTGACAATTTTCCTGATCCTGTCCCCACATAAGACAAAAAAGGTGTCAGACGCAGATAGAAAATGTCAACTCCCTCGACTATATAAAGTTCTCCACACTCCGTCCGCAGGCACGCACGTTAAAATTTTCGCTGTCGTTCTTTTGCATTCCCTTCTACTAGAAACTAACTTGATCGTCGGAATACCTTACCGGAGATTTTTCCCGACGAGTTGCTAACGATCATTTTCCCTACAGATCAAAGCCAACATCAACAGCGCTCGGGTCTACTTCATCCTTGGGAGTCCACCTCACTATACAACAAGATCATCTAGGTTTAGCAGTAATAGAATAGAGGTCATTGTTCATCACCACGAAAAACATAAGATCAAACAAAAGAACAGGCTCTCATCTTAATCCTAAAACAAATGCAAGTTTACTCTTCAGCACGGGCAATGGAGGTTCCTCTGCACAGAGTACGTATAAAACAAAGTATACAGGGGTCAGGAAAAACCAAGATCATGGCCAAATTTATTTGGAAACCTTCATTTTCAGTTGATTTCTAAAACAATGAAGCTTGAGCAAGCCATCCTATTACATACTAAGCATCTGTGTGTAGAATAAAGTATCTTCCTTTAGTTATCAGCAGCCAATAGTGTTTGATGCCTTCTTTGCCAGCAAAGATTTGTCTCTGGTATCCATTGATTGCATCGAGTCTAGCCATGAAAATAACAAAAATCTACATGTTGGTTGAAGAAATAAAGGAGGAACATAATCTTTGTTGCAATGAATTACCTCATCAGGATTTAGTTGAAATGAATCAGGAAGTCGACTTCCTCAGCTCAACTTGATAGAAATCTAAAAAAATGATGCTATGCTCCCTTGGGCTTCCATGCCGATATCGCATAAATGATCCTTCCCTTCCATCCCTGTATCATCCATCCATTGTCTTCATCGATGAGAAAGTCCTTGTGATAGCTGCCTTTCACTTTGTCCTTTGCTTTCTTCATTATGTCTGGGTCCAGAGGGCGTTGCTCGAACCCAGCCCGGATATTCCTGACCTGCCACTGCTTGTAAGTCTCCGGTCTCTCAACTCTTTCTGAGCCTTCACATGCTATAACATTAAGAGCCTCGCGTCCAAAGAGATCCCTCTCGATCAATGACCTCTGGTCGTCATCTCGTGGCACATTCGCTTCGAGCATATCGAACAAAGCAGAGTAATGGAACAATGCCTCACGGAATCTAGTCACGAAGAATGGGGCACTGTAGGATCCATTCACTATTCCATGGATGAAAACATCAGGATTCATCTTCCGTATTGTGTTGAGAACCCTATTCCTGGGGCTGTCTACAACTACAGTCTCATCAATGAGATTCCTGAAGCGGTACAGACAATTGACAGCTACCACCTCATCTTCAGCAATGTGTAGATCCTCTGCTCGAATTGCTTCCCATCTAGAAGCAATGGCCTGATACTCGAAAGGAACATTAAAACTTTTCGCATAATCTGCCAGCCTCCTACCCGTTTCTTCAATTCGCTCTGTGGGTCGAAAACCTGGCTGGGGCACATCAATACCTGTGATCCGCAGTTTAGGTGGGCCGCCTTCCCTAGCTGATAGACGTTGGATAAGACAAGGCCACTGAAACCCGAAATAGATGCCAAAATCAATGATGTGCACCTTCGAGGCCTTTTGTGCCAGATTGAGTATTGTCTGGTTGGAGAAAAAGTGTGATATTCTCTTGAAGGGGCAAGCTGCAAGATACAAATGATAAGCCTTCAACACATCAGTTGCGGTCGCCCTTTTAGCAACTAGAGCCTTGTAAATCTGACTTCCAGTGCCTGCCAGACGAGCTTCAAGACCGTCTGCAAAAAACTGTGCCAGCCTTTGTGATGCATCCCCAGTTGGAGAAGAATGCTGTCTAATTTGCTTCAATAATTCATGAGCAGTTCGTCGGTCATCAGCTGCCACTGCTTGAGCGCAGAGAATCAGAAGAGTTCTGAGATCCACTACCTCTTTCTTTGTATGTTTCTTTCCTCGTGACTTGCCACCGGTTGAAGCCTTTGTCAAACCATTCTGGGCATTTTTACTTGCTTCATTCTGCATTGCCTCACGCAAATCAGACATCTTCTTAGAGCACTTATCACCGCAGCCTAGCAATATCATATCAAAGATTTCCGACCTAACCTCCCCTTCATAGAAAACAGCCGACTGCTTACTGCTCCTGCCCTCTAGCAAATCCAAGTCCTCTCTGTTTGTACTCTTACGAACTCTAGAACTATTGGTCAAAGTGCCCTTCTCCTCTGCCTCTTCCTTGAGGTCGAACAGCCTTCCACCCCTTGTTGACATTCGAGATGCTGAGCCACCATTAGACTGTAAGCTGATCCCCAATTTATCATTGCTTGGGAGAAACTTTTGTGCTTCTTCAACTCCTCTCTTGAAATGCCAAGCAGGAGTGCTTTGAAAAAACAGACTAGGAGATAAAGCAACATGATTAAAGCGCTCCTCAAAACTAATTAACCTGTTAGAAGAGCTCGATGGAGTCTGAGGAGAATAATCAACAGATCCCCGTTGAGAACTAGACTGTTGGTAATCTGAGGAGTCACTTACAGAGCTACTGTCCACAATCCCACTGCTGCTACAACTGTAGAAATTCTTGAACCGATCATTGCTTCTGCCATTGGCGCTGGCAGAAATTTGGTCAATGTCAAGAGGCGGTTGATAAGGTAACGGCGGGTACTTCTGGCCAAGTATATCATAGAAGGGCTTCTCCGCAGCTCGAATGGCTGACTCTTCCTTGTGTGAGCTAACTTTTTCGTCTATATCCTCCTCCATTAGCATCCGGCTGATGTAGTTAAGGGCCATATCAGAGTAGAATATGTCACCATCCTCCGTGCTTTCACACTCAGAGCTTACACAAACATTGGACGCTGGATTGCTAATTTGGCTGATCCCAGAGGAGAATTGCGGAATACCAACATAATTACTATGACTTATAGTAGTTTGGGATTCTCCTAACTCTAGAGCTCGAAAAATATTTTGATCCAAATAAGAATCATCGTAGCACAATCCGCTCATCATGCCAGACAGCTCGCGGAGTCCAGAATCCATAACCATTGAATCAGAGTTCTGCCACACTTCAATATTTCACCGAATTAACAGATATCACAGTTAAACACGAAGATAACTTAATATTAGTCCACCTCGGCACTTCTCTAATCAGATGTTCGACATTGATAACGAACTGACCAATGGAAAGAAAGAATAAAACGAAATCAGAACACCAACATTAAAAGTCTAACCTTTGCGTTTACACAAACAAAACCAAATGAGCCGGAAAGAACATTACAGACTAAACATCACAAAACAAAAACCTACACATGCTTGAATCGATGTATTCCAGCACCAAAAAATCCAAGAAAGGTCGAAAGGAGGTAACTTTTTCTCGATCAAACAAAGAAGAAAAAAAGTATGTAAACGGGTCGAACAGATAGATCGACAACTGCAATGAAATCAATCGAGAAAGGAAATCTGCAGAGGAACAGTAAAGGGCGAAAACTGACCTTATCGAAACCCTAGTTAGCGATGGCGGGAGAGGGAGTGACCCCAAGCCCCAGCGCAAAAGGCGAAGCGGAAGGAGATGGAAAGCGAGACGGTGGTCATGAGAAAGAGTGGAGTGTGGACTCCCTATTGCGGCTTTTGGTCCACCTTCCTCCTCTTGTCGCCTGCGGTATAATTTATTACTTCCCTCCCTTAAAGGCAACTCTTTCCCGTCGAGGTAAAATTAATTTTCAGAAAATTAAAAAATTATTAAACAATTCAATTAAAAACTCAAATTCCCGAGGAATCTTATCGGGACGTGGATCTGGCTACGTGGTCGCATCCCGACCGTTGGTCTCTGACGCTTTCTAGTTCGAGAGCTGGCAAGCGAGGCGGTGAGATCACGTGGCGGATCAAGCTCAGGACGCGGCGGCTGAGGACACGCGGCGTGGCGTGGGGGATGACGAGTTCCCGCCGCTCGGATCCGATGCAGCGCCCCTCATACGGACAAACCGAGAGACGGTGCGACCGTTGTCTGATGCGCGACGCGTGGCGAGGACATCCGCTGGTCTCGTCAAATAATCGGGCGGACTGTATATTTCATAAAAAGGTCTGAAAATAAAGAAAAAGGATAATTTTTCATAATAGGGTAAAAGACGGTTGACTGATCTTTAATGTTCTATTAATCCATTCAGAATTAATAGAAAAAAATAAATTATAAAAATTATTAATTTGTGTGATTTAAGAGTAAATTTTCTTAAACTCCCCACTTCCAAACTTATATTTGTATACAATCCTACCCAAACTTTTATTTATATACAGTCCCTGATGGGATTGACAAGACAGCTTTGTAAATATTATTTGAAAAAAATTGAGTATAAAAATTAGAAAATTGAGTATATAAGGTTACATCCACCACATCAAGAAACTGCATACTTAATTTTCACTCTTTTATACTCACTTTTCATTCTTTTATATTCATTTTTTACTGATGTATACTAATTTTATTTTTTTATACTCAATCGATTAGGGTGTTAATATAAAGAAAAATTTAAATAGGGATTGAATACAGAGTTTGATTTATCATTAGAATTTAAAGTAAATTTATAGATGATTTAACTAACGCGACATATTTACTTTATCAATTTTTAATAATGCATCGATCGCGTGGTTTGACTAATTCGTATGGACAAATTAGTTAAATGGATTACTTTATTACTCTCGGGAGTGGGCCGTGCATGAGGATGATTAAGTGGGGACCACCCGCCACGTCATCTAGTGCACGGTCGCCACGCCTCGTTGCTTATCATTAATTAATCTATCGGACCCCACACGCATCTTAAAAGAAATGTATGGATCCAAAAATCGACGGTCGCCACGCCTCGTCGATTTTTTTTTACCAAACAGACATAATGGAAAAACGTATTTATAAAAGAAAAAAAATCTTACCATTATTTTTTTAGCAATGATAAAAAGAATAAAAATGACAGAGTAAAAATCATAGTAAATAACATAATATTTTATATGCACGATCTCGACGGATTCATCGTACCTCCCAGGATATAGTTTGATTCAGGACGACGAGCGAAGGCCACCGATGGTGTCCAAACGATAACCAGACGTGTGCATGTAAATGTCACATCATGTCATGCCATGTCATATTATTTACTATGGTT
Source organism: Boesenbergia rotunda (assembly GCA_024364735.1). Lineage (NCBI taxonomy): Eukaryota > Viridiplantae > Streptophyta > Magnoliopsida > Zingiberales > Zingiberaceae > Boesenbergia > Boesenbergia rotunda. Next base: position 153,409 of record JAGFNQ010000939.1, read on the forward strand.
TTCACTCTATCATTTTCACTTCCTTATCATTATTCTATTTTTTATTAAACGATATATCAAAAATATTTAATTTTTTATTTTTTTCTTATCAATAAAATCATTTTACAATTATATTTTTAAATTATTTTTCATAATTTTAATTTTAAAATAATAAATTATAACTCAGATATATATATTTATGATATTTATAAGCGATCTGACATCGGCAAGAGGATGAGTAAGTAGGGCCCACCTGCCACGTCATCTCGTGCACGGTCGCCACGACTCGTCGCTTATCATTAATTAATCTATCGGATCCCGCACGCATCTTAAATGAAATGTATGGATCCAAAATATTCGAATACCTTTTTCTTATAAAATTATATACGATTTTTTTTACCAAACAGGCATAATGGAAAAACGTATTTATAAAAAAAACATCCTACAACCTATTTTTTTATCAAAGAATATATCAAAAATTATCTATTTTTCTTATACCACTTTTGCCAATAAACCCCTTTCACAGTTATATTTCCGAGGTATTCGAAATATTTTTTTTATAATTTTGATTTTAAAATAATAGATTATAATTCGGATACAGTATTTGTAGGAGATCTGACGGTCAGCAAGAAAGGGTAAACTACCCCTGCAAAATAAAGATAAATCTTTTGTTCTTTCTTGAACAAAGATCAAGATTAATTCCACAAATAACATAAACAAATTAATAACGTAAATAGAAATGGAAGAGGCACAAACGAGTTATCTGGTTGCAACCTGAGTGGTTGCTAATCAAATCAAATGTAGCACAATCTCCAAAATATTCTTTATGGACGGAGAAACCTCTTACGCAATGAAGAACTCAGAAAAATAGAGAAAGTTAAAAACCTCTTTATATATTTTCTTTAGCTTTATCTCTATTTTATATTTGTTGATTTATTATTTAATCGTATTATTAATATTTTATTTTTTATTATGATTTATTTTACATTATTCTTTATTCTTATTATATCTTTATTTATATCTTTATTTTCTTATATTTTATTTTTTTAATTTTTTATTCTTTATATATTTTTATATTTTATATTTAAATCTTAATGTTTTATTATTCTTTTATATATTTTTTTCTTTATCTCTATTTATATTTCTTACTTTATTATTTATTCCATATTATTTATTTTTTACTTTATTGTTTATTGTTATTATATCTTTATTTATATATCTGTTTCCTTTATATTTTACAATCTTTTTTTTAATTTTTTTATTTCTTTATTTTATATTTATATCTTTATTTTTTTTATTTTTTTTATATATTTCATCTATTTATTTATAATTATTTTGAAAAAAAATATTTGATTTTAGATATCAAATGATCTAATATTCTACATTGGGCCTAAAATTAGAGAATATCAGGCTAATATACTGGGATTTTAGGCCCAACGTGGTTTAATATTTTTTCAATTTTAAAAATATATTTTTAAAATATAATCATTATTTATTAATTATTTATATGATAATCTTTTAATTATTTCTTAAACTTTTAATATTTTTTTATTAAATATTCAGTTATGATCATATATCCAGCTTACATTGATTTAAACTTTGAATAAGCTTAAACGTATCATACTATTGGACAACTTCTGGAAAGCCCTAAATATATAATGGATAGCACAATTCGAGTCCTTGTAACATCATAAAGTCATAATATTTGAATTGTTGCTATCGAATTTTTCTAAATCCAACAGTGGGTTTCACTGAAACCCACTGATGGACCTATGATATTTGGATTTCTCAATATTCAATATCACTAGGTAGGGTTGAGCTACGGGAATGTATTTATGATGTCAAAACTTAGTTCTAATAACTAGCAATAAAGTTCTCATACCGTGTCAGTTGGTACAGAACAATGCAACAACTGGATTTCAATAAATAGTACTGTTCCGGAAGGAATCGACGTCGATGGTCAGTCACCGAGGTTTAGCCCACGCGGATGTTGACGGGAAGGGAAGAACTCTGTCCCCTGCGAGATCAACACGAGCATTAGGTGAATACGCAGGCGGTTGTCTGGTGGAGCCTACTCCGACGCTCAAGTCAGTGCCTCGATGGAGAAGAATAGAAGGCAGAAAAATGTATAAGTAGTAGAGAGTGTCTGTCCTTCTTACCAGAGGGGTTGTACTACCTTTTATACCTGCAGCGACCATCCACGAGCACCCATGATCCTCGCCACGTCCTTGTGGTTATCGGTTCATGGTTCAACCTGGTAACGGTCGCCGCGATTCCTTCATTTGATCCATTGCGATGATTAAGGCCTTTATGGCCACTAATACTGGGTAGTGATTACTCTACCATATGGATGAGAATGACTCGCCGATTTGTGGGAAACGGACCTCTACTTGCATGTTCCTTGGGCCCCACCACCCCGAGGTGATCCCAAGGTTCTTTGGCCCGGGGGTCCCGGGCATTCGTCTCTCCGAGATACTCTCAGGAACTTACCCCCGAGGTGAACTCGAGGGGTATGTCTTCCTAGAGCTAGCCCCGGGGTTATAACTACTCGAGTCCTCCCGGGTCCCTTTCCCGAGAGCTTGGTGGATTTTACCACACAGCTTCTTCAGCCCCATGTCCGCCACGGGGTATTCAACCCCATCACAAAGTCCCTTCCTTCAAGTCTGATTGAAGGAAGTGTGTCTGACTGATTAGACTGGTAATGTGATGAAGAAGTCGTGCCCAAATGACCTCTCCATCTTCTGCTAGTGGCCTTCCGGGTCTGAGGAAGCACCCCTGCAACCCAAGGCTCCGGGTGGTTTTTTGGATACGTCCAGCTTTCCCTCAAATTTTACGGAGACGCTCTGACGGCTATCCCAGCCCCTTTATAGGTGCGTGGGGTCTTGTAATGACGATACAATCGCCTAGCGAATGTGACATCACCACGTGCCTCCTCCCCCCTTGTACGGCGATATCTCCTCGATACACACCGCGGGTCATACGAAGCGACGATAGTAATGGCTAGCGGCTCCTCCGGATGGCCAATCAGTGTCATTGACGTGCTGCTCTCTTATTGATCACAGAGGTGCGACTCCTCTCTATAAAAGCGGGTGCAACGGCACCCTGCGGCCTCCTTGCCCTATCTATCTTCAAGCGTCCTCCTTCTCCGGCTATTTGTCTTACCGCTGCACCCCTTTTACGAGGGTAAGTCTCCTTCTACCTTGTCCTCTCCTCAATCCCCATGGGTCCGGTGGAGAAGAAAAATAAAATTCGAGGTGACGATGGGCTCCTTTGGGGAACTAGGATACCATACAGAATGGTACGATACCATCTCTTTCAGGGTTTGGTTGGAATCCCTCTAGGCCGCCAGCCGGAGATACGGTATCCTGGAAGACTGGGAGGTGAGAGTTCCCGCCTTAGGTCAACCACCTGTAGAAACCCCTAAGGATTTTTATACATTCTTCCTGGGGCAGGTAGAACTAGGGCTTCGCTTCCCTATCCCCCCCTTTTACATGAATGTTGGTAAATACTTGGGTATCCCTCTGTAGCAAATGACTCCGAATGTCTTTGCCCAGATGGGCGGAGCTTTTGGACTCCTCAAACTTTTTGACATTTCTCTGAGCCCCCGATTCTTCCATTTTTTCCTTGTTCCGATCGGGTCCCGAGGGGCATTTGGCTTTACTGCTCGCTCTGGCCATAGTTTCCTAGGAGGTCTTCCTTCCTCCCACAAGGGATGGAAGGAACGGTTCTTCTATATCCAGCTTCTTGAGCGTCCCTTCAGCCCTATCCATTGGACAGATAATCTGCCACCTATCCCAGACCTCGGCAACTTCCAGCGGGACGCGGGATATCAGAGGGCTAGGGGTATCCTGGCAGGGATGGAGTTCCACGACCTCCAACTGGTGCAATGCGAGGAGCTCCTTTATCGGGCCGAGCTTAGTCTGAAAGCCACCAGCCTTAGCCCCAGTCTTCGTAAGTTCCTTTTTATCTTGGTCATTTCCTGGTTAATGCTAACTGATGCTCTTTTGTCTCTTTGTTGTAGATGACGTTATGTTTTCCCGAGTTATGAGCCGGGTCCTGAAGTGGGACCAGGCCAACGAACAGGCGCTGGTTCCCGCTCCAGCTTCTTCTGCTCCTGTGGGTGCCTCAGTTGAGGGCTGCGAGGAAGTGGACGAGCCCTCCATAGACCGGAAAGCCCCAGAGGCCCCCTGAGATATTGGAGCATCCAAGTTGCCGATGGACCTTGAAGGGGGTTCGACTGCCTCTCCTGCCGAGGACCAGAGGGAGAAGTTGCACCCCCTCCATCTGTCGCGCCTTCAGAGACCCAGGGATCTCATAGGGATCGGCTAGGCGGTGGAAGCGGCTATCCCATAGGGATCGCCCTCTGAAGAGGTTGAAGAAGGGCATATCCTCAGAGTTCCTACACTCTGCAGCCCACGAGGATGCAACTCCCCGGTCCCCGAGAGTTCGGGAAGAACCTTCCTCCCCCGCTGCCGCGGCCACAGTTCCCTTCGTCGACGCCCTGGTTCCCCCGACCGACCCTCCTGCTACTCCACACGGCAAGGAGGCGTCCAAGGACCTGGCCAGCTCCCACCGGAAGGCCCCCAGTGGCGAAGAAGAAGGCAACAAATAGTTCCCAATCCATCCGGATAAAAGGGGTCGCCTCTGAGGGTTCGCCGATGGCTTCTAGTGCAGAGGAGGGCGTCCCCGACCCAAGAGATGTTCCCATCCAGTCAGGGCCCCCTGCTAAGAAAATTCTTCCTCCTCTCGTTCTACCGTGGTGGGTAGCTGGATCAACTCAATATCTAGGCATGCTACATCAGTCTCTACTGACGGTGACTATACTTGAGCTCTTCCTCTTTGTTTTGGTGCCTTGTCCTGACTGTCTTTGTCCCGCACCGTAGGTTGCCTCTAATTGTGCAGCCGCAAGCCGCCTGTTGTGCTCCGGAGGAGTCACTGAAGACCTTCTTCAGTGGGTGGCGGCCGCCGAGGTGGAGGCTGGCCATGCCCGCGAAGCCGGCCTCCAGTAGTTGGAGGTCAGCCGAGCCTTTTGAGCGAAGATAGAGCATTACTCAGTACCCTAATAGCTTCTGAAGATACTTTGCAAGGGTATAGACTCCGGGAATGCCTCGGGTCCGAGAAGAATCAAGCCCTCAGTGAGGACTTGCAGAGACTATCCCAGGAGCGGGAGCAGCTCCAGACTCGGACGAGGGAGTTGTCTGATCAAGTCAGCCTCTTGGAATCTGCAAAGAAATCCCTGGAGGACCGAAATATGGAACGAGAGCGCCTAATGGCTCTGAAAGAATATGACTTAGAGCTATCAACCTCTTATGCCACCGACCTCTAAGAGCAGGTTACCCAAGCCCAGGCCCAAACTTCCGCTGCTACCCAAAAGCTTCAAGAAATGTTAGGGGCTCAGGATTGTCTACACAGGGAGGTGGCGATGCTGAGGACTGCCAAGGAGGCGGTTGAGGCCAAACTGCAGCAGCAGCAAAGTGACCATGCAACCCAACTGTCTATGGTTGAAGAGGAGTCTAAGGCTAAGTTTCTATAATCAGAGGAGTACGCTGAGATTTTAGCCGAGCAGGCATTGAAGCGCTACAAACAAGGCTTCCATGGCACTATTAGCCAGTTGGATAAGTATCAACTGCTGAAACTAGGCGCAGACTTGAGCGCTATAACTGTCCAACGGGTCTGGGACGAACATACTCCTGAAGAGCAGGACCTAAAGAATCCATCCTGACCTGGGCCAGGGTTCCCTGGCCAATCCTCGCCCGCAGCATTTACTTCTTCTTTTTAAGCTTTCTCTTGTAGGATAAGTATGTAGTAGTTTCAGCTTTGAATGCAAACATTCCTGGACTTCTTGTATTTTGAGCGATTTCCTGCCCCCCCCCCCCCCCCCTTAAAATGTTTGTCTCCGGCCCGTGCCTCACCTTCAAGTGAGAGTCAAGGTTTCCATCAGCCTTAAACATCTAGGGGCAAACACCCACATCTTAATAGACAAGGGTTTCACGGGGACAGCAGGGCTTTGCAGCTCTTAGCCGGACATGTGTTGCCGAGGCCAAGCCTACTGACCGAGAGGCAGTAGGAATTTTGCAACTCTTGGCTGGGCATGTGCGGCACCGAGGCCAAGTCTACTCATCGAGAGGCGGTAAGGTTTTGCAGCACTTGGCCGGGCATGTGCAGCACCGAGGTCAAGCCTGTTGGTGCAGGAAGCACCTAAGTCAAACCTGGGTTTTGATAATGATAAAGGGATTAGAAGTTAAGGTGTTATTGTGATCTAACATACTTACTGAGTGTGCAGGAAAAGTCCTAGGTATACTAGGCAAAGAAGTCCTAGTCGAGGACTGGGCAAGAAGACCTGACCGGAAGTTGGGCAAAGAAGTCCTGGTCGAGGACTAGGCAAGAAGTCCTGGCAAAGGGTTGGGCACCGAAGACCTGATCAGAAGTTGGGCACGAAGACCTGGTCAGGTGGATTCGGCAAAAGTCTAACCGGAGGAGCCGGTTGGCAAAAGGTAAACTCTTCTGAGAGGAGTAGGTGAGGACGCGTTCCCCGTCGAGGGAACAGTAGGCGTCGGTTCGACCTAGGGTTCCATTTGGGAGACCCAAAGTCAGAATCAAGACAGCCTAGGCAGTAAATAAAGGCTAATATGTTTTGCTTCTTTGTTTTGGAACTAACCTTGGTTGCAGGGATCGAAGGACTAGTTTTCTACAGCTGAGGTGCCTCAATGGAGTGAGGCACCTTACTGGGGTTAGGCGTCCGGATGCATACGAGCGCCCGGATGGATACGGGCGCCCTAGTGCAAAGGCAAAACAGAAGCAAGCGAAGCAAACAACCACGAAGCCACTGGACATACTCAGCTCAGGCGCCCGTGAGGTCACGGGCGCCCCCATCAGCTCAGGCACCCCAGTGGAGATGGATAAGCGCTGACTGAGCCTGCGGATAAGAGATCGCGCAGGGGAGGCCACGTGTAGGCGTCCCCATCGACACGGGCGCCCCCATGGGTGCTATAAAAGGGGGTTCACCACCAAGGCTTCGAACAACATCGCTCTCTACGCTCCAGACACTTTCGTTCAAGCGCTGCGCTCCGACAAACTTCGACTTCGAGATTTCAGCGCTGACGACTACCCTCTACTCCAGAATTCGATCCACCTCGGGCGTCGGTAAACTTAAATTACGAAAGTGTTGCTAATTAAATTTTCAATTCTATTTCTGTACTATCACTTTGTAAAAGATTTTCTGAATATAGATTGTCCAAAGTAAACGGTCAATGACCGTGGGCCTTAGAGTATGAGCCGACCGCGATTCCGAACCAAGTAAAACCAACCTATGTTCGCGATTGATTTATTTTCCGCTGCGTATTTTCTCTAAGTGTTCCGAAAAATTTGATCTCGATATTCACCCCCCCTCTATCAAGTTTGTACATTCCAACAAGTGGTATCAGAGCTGGTGGCTCAAATTTGGTGCAAACACCAATTTGAGAGTTTTTTTTCGGATTTTACGAAATTATTTTAAATTTTTTTCGATTCTTTCTCGTTAATCGAGGTTGATGCAACACCACTCGATTGGATTTCATTTCTATTAATTTTCTTCCGCACTACTAATCCAAGACTAAGTCTTGGAACAAGTTTTCCTTGTCTTTATTTTTTCAGAAAATATTATGGCCATGCAAGAGGGTTTCAGCACAACCAGACCATCGCTTTTCAGTGGAGAAGATTTCTCCTACTGGAAAAGCAGGATGGAAGTCCACCTGAAAACTCAGGTGGACATGTGGATAATAAGCCAATCTGGCCTCGAGATCCCCAAGAACGCAGAAGGAGTGGCACAACACTACTCTGAATGGGACGCCTCGTTGAAGAAAAAGATCGAAGCTGATGCAATGGCAACCCAGACGTTGCAATGTGGATTGACCAAGGAAGAGATGAATCGGGTGGGTCCTTTCAGCAGTGCCAAAGAGCTCTGGAGCAAGCTAATTGAGCTACACGAAGGTACCTCCGACACCAGAATCAGCAAAAGGGATCTGTTGCTGAACAGACTCTACACAATAAAAATGAACGAAGACAAATCAGTAGCACAGCTCCACGCAAGAATCCAGGAGCTGATGAATGGTCTGTATACAATAGGTCACAAGGTAGAGAACCGTGATCTAATCAGGTATACCCTAAACACATTCTCTAGGAACACACTATGGGCATCTATGGTAGATGCTTACAAGGTTTCCAGGGACCTTTCAAAAATTAAATTAGATGAACCTTTTTCAGAATTAGAATTGCATGAACAGACTAACTGCACTATGGTCGAGAAAAGTATTGCTTTTATTGCAGGTAAACCCCAAGGAAAAGTCGCCAAGAAAAAGCCTCAACCTGCACCCGAGTCTGACTCAGACTCAGACTTAGAAAATAGTGAAGGAGATCGACCCAAGTTGGTTCGGCTAGCTCGAGACTACTACAAGGAGCTGAAGCACCAGACCAACAGAAAGAATGCAAGTCGAAGAAAGGAAGATCCAACTGAACCTTCAACTTCAAAAGGCAAAAAAAATGTCACCTGCTACGAATACAACAAGAAGGGTTATTACAAATCAGAGTGCCCCAATCTGAAGGAGACAAAGAAGACTCGAAGGAAGAAGGCTCTCCAAGCCACGTGGGATGAATCTTCCTCCGAAGAAGAAGAAGAGGCTCCATAATCAAATCTTCTCGCTTTAACCGCTTCGGAAGACATCGACACCGGATCAGAATCGGAGCCAGACGACGGAAGGCTCACAATCTCGGAAAACGGCCAAATAACGGTAAGAGGTTATTCCGAAGTTGAATTATCTAAATTAATTGCTTATTTATCTCGTAACTTGGCGAAAGCCAAAATCCGGGTCGAGTCCCTCCGACAAGAAGTAAAACTCCTGAAAGAGGAAGCCGACTTGAGATCCTTGTCCGAGAAAGTTCAAGAAGGAAACTCTACTCAAGTTGAAAAGCTTGAGAAAGAAAATTCATCCTTGAAAACTCAAGTCAAGGAGCTCAGAGTGGCTTTAGAACGATTTACTTCGGGTTCCAAGGGTCTTGACATGATCCTTGGAAAACAGAAGTCCGTTCTTAATCGATCTGGATTAGGGTATCGATCCAAGTCGAGACAACGGTCGTATTTTGCTGTATTGAACCAACCAAGAGCCAAAGGTCAAGCATGGGCCCCCAAGCTTTGTTTGAACAACCAAGCTGGACCAAACCAGTATTGGATCCCCAAGGACAAGATTCACATCTTGCCTAATCATTATCGAGGCTATAGTCTTGGGGGAGCCAAATTAAAAATAATTTTCATAATTAGATAAATTTTTTTGCTTAATTCTTTAATTCTATTGCATGATTGCTTGTTTATTTCTTTCTGCAATTTATTATGTTTAGACCTAGGACTGGTTAGACTAAGGACAAAATGACTTAATTGAAATTTGAACAACATAGTATTGGGTGGAGGTGAGATGATAGTACGTTAGGGAAGCCATTCTGGTGGAACTAGCCGAAGTTACCGATCCAAGACCCAAACTAGTTAGACCAAAATCTTTCAAGAAGTAACTTGAAGATGAATTTTCAATAAAAGGTTTTGTCAAGGAAAGGGTTGATGATCTAATAAGGTTATGGCCAAAGAAGACCTAGTGCCTCGCCAAGACTTGGAAGTCAATTATTGAAAATCAAATTCACTTTACAATTGTCAGATTTGAATCTAACACAAATTTCAATCAATCTTAGATTCAACACAACTTTTCAAAATAAACTTAAAACTTAATTAAATTTTCTTTCAAAATTAATTTAACCTTTTAAAATTAACCATGATTTCAAATTAAAATCTTCATTTTGTTAAAACCTGTCTCACAAAACCTATAAGGTTAACGTGATTGATAACACTAGATTAGGTGAGACAGATTAAGTTATGAAAATCAATTTAAGCTATCCTTAATTCTAATTAGATCCAAATCAATAAATACTTTATGTGTAAGAACATAAAGATTTGGACTAATGGATGTTGGATAGTGGATGCTCCAGACACATGACTGGAGACAAATTGAAATTCACCAAACTCAAGTTCAAGAACCTAGGCTCAGTAGCATTTGTCAACAATGCTACACTCAAAGTCATTGGGTTAGGTAACATTGAACTCAAATCCGATTTTGTGATTAAAAAGGTTCTGTTGGTTGAAAATTTCAAGTTTAATTTGCTTAGTATAAGTCAACTATGTGTTACTGGCTATATAGTTACATTTACTAACTTTGACTGCCGATTAGAAACCTTCAAGACTCAGAAGTCTTGCTTAAGGGTGCTAGGAAAAATAATGTTTATACTATCAATCTACCCTTAGTACCTAAATGCCTCTTAACTCAATTAGAAGAATCCAACCTCTGGCATAGGAGATTAGGTCAACTAATGTTAGACTAATCTCAAAAATCACCCAACTTGGTCTAATTAAAGGAGTACCAAAAATTAAGAACTATGAAAATACGATATGTAACTCATGCAACCAAGGTAAACAAACCAGGTCTAATCACAAGCAAATTCAATCAGACCTAACTCAAACCACACTTGAGCTCCTGCACCTTGACCTATTTGATTCACATGGAGCCAAGTCACTAAGTGAAAACCGGTACTGCTTAGTTATTATCGATGATTACTCTAGGTTTACCTGGGTTAGGTTCCTAAAAACTAAAGATGAAACCCTAAACCTGTTTATTGACTTATGTAAGATAATCGAAAATCAAAATGATACCAAAATCAAAAGACTTAGGAGTGATCACGGGGGAGAGTTTGAGAATCAAAGGTTTGAGGAATTCTATAGAATAAATGGATATATTCATGAATTTTCTTGTCCCAGAACCCCCCAGCAAAATGGGATAGTAGAAAGAAAGAATAGAACCCTACAGGAAGCTGCTAGGACGATGCTCAATGAATTTAACCTAGCTAACCAATTTTGGGCAGAAACAATAAATACGGCTTGCTATATCCAAAATAGGGTCATAATTAACAAAAGACATAATAAAACTTCCTATGAGCTATATTACCATAGACTGCCAAACCTACATTACCTAAGGGTCTTCGGGTGCAAAGTATATATCCTAAACACCAAGGACAACGGAAGCCGAATATGTGGCAATGGGTGGTTGCGTTTCCCAACTACTTTGGATCATCCACACTTTAAGGGATTATGAGCTACATTATTCCAAGGTCAAAGTCTTGTGTGATAATGTAAGTACAATCAATTTGACGAAGAATCCGGTTCATCATTCTAGAACAAAACACATTGAAGTGAAACATCACTTCATTAGGGACCATGTGGCAAGGGGAGACATAGAATTACACTATGTTGAGTCAAAGTCAAACCTTGCCGACATTTTTACCAAACTTCTTCCCGAATCGGAGTTTACATCCTTAAGAAGAGGCCTTGATATGTGTTTTGTAGAGGCATAGGATGAATCTTGAAATAATACAATAGGAAGGTGGTGCTTGATCCATTAGGATGATACAATTGGTTCACTTGTGCTTGTGGCATGTGTTGAATCCTTAAATGTATCAAAATTATTGAAAATAGATGAACCATGGGGAAAGCAAGTGTTTAATTAATGGACATCTTGCCCAAAAATCATGTTGGACATTTTAAACATTTGAAAACCATTTTATATTTTATATGTTTTGCCATAAGCTTAAAAGATATATGCTTGCAAAACTAAGTTGAGATTTTGATACAAACTTAGTGATTTTCAAGAATTTTGAACTTTAGTCAAAAGTCAAGGATGTTTGAAATTTTTCATGAACTAATATTTTTCCTTGATAGAGTATATTATATCAAACATGCCTGTAAATTTTTATAATTTTTGGAATTTTCTGAAATTATTTGGAGGTTTCTGAAATTCAGCTCAAAAGCTGAAATTTCACACTAACAGAGTATCAGTCGACTGCCCCAAGGGGCAGTCGACTGACAAACTTGATTTTAGCCTGCTAAGAAATTTTTCAAAAATTAAAATTTCTCTCATTTGATGCCATAGGTTAGGGTTGCTTGGGGAAATTGTTTTGATGATGTCAAAGGGGGAGAATGAGTGGTTTAAGTTAGATTTTTAGCTTAAATTTTTGACTTAATCTTGGATTATGAGGAGAAATTGAAAATGGATGAAGGCATAGGTTAAGGGGGAGGTTACCTCTTAGATGTTGCTATGTTTTGCTGTTGCTTGTTGTTAAGTTATGTTTGCAACTTAACTCTTGGTTTATGATAAGAATTGAAAATGGGAGTAGACATGGGTTAACCTTCTTTAGGGTTTAGGGTTTAGGGTTTACAAGAAAATCCTTATATGGATTGAAACAAGCTCCCCGGGCTTGGTATGAAAGGCTCTCTTCATTTCTACTGTCTAAGGGGTTTAGGAGAGGAACAATTGACCCTACTTTGTTCCTAAAATCTAAGGATAAGGACATATTTGTTGCCTAAGTGTATGTAGATGATATCATTTTTGGGTCAACAAATAATGATTTCCTACAAGAATTCATCAAATGTATGGAAGATGAATTTGAGATGAGTCTTATAGAAGAGTTAACCTTCTTTTTAGGACTTCAAGTTAAGCAAACTAATGAAGGAACACATGTATTTCAAACTAAGTACGCTATGAAAATGTTAAAGAAATTTGGTCTATAAAATGCTAAGGTAGCATCTACCCCTATAGGAACAAATGTAAAACTGGATAGTGACCTTGAAGGGAAAATGGTAGACTCAAAACAATATAGGAGCATGATTGGTAGCCTACTATACCTAACCGCCAGTAGACCCGATATACTTTTCGGGGTAGGTATGTGTGCAAGGTACCAATCTTGTGCCAAAGAGTCCCATTTGGTTGTAGTTAAGAGGATCCTAAAGTATGTTAAAGGTGCCCTCAATGTCGGGCTTTGGTATCCTAGAACCCCTAGTGTTGATCTTTTTGGATACACCGACTCGGACTATGTGGGATGCAAGCTAGATAGGAAGAGTACAAGTGGAGGGTGTCAATTCCTTGGGTCTTCCTTAATTAGTTGGAACGGAGACGGAATATGTGCAATGGGTGGGTGTGTTTCCCAACTCCTTTGGATCATGCACACTTTAGAAGATTATGAGTTACATTATTCCAAGGTCAAAGTCTTGTGTGATAATGTAAGTACAATCAATTTGACCAAAAATTCGGTTCACCACTCTAGAACAAAACACATTGAAGTGAAGCATCACTTCCTTAGAGACCATGTGGCAAGGGGAGACATAGAACTACACTATGTTGAATCAAAGTCAAACCTAGCCGACATTTTTACCAAGCCTCTTCCCGAATCGGAGTTTACATCCTTAAGAAGAGGCCTTAGACTGTGTTTTGTAGAAGTATAGGATGAACCTTGGGATATTGATTTGAAAAAGTGTGTTTGATCCATTAGGGTTATACATTTGGTTCACTTGTGCTTGTGGCATGTGTTGAATCCTTAAATGTATCAAAATTATTGAAAATAGACGAACCATGGGGAAAGCAAGTGTTTAATTAATGGACATCTTGCCCAAAGATCATGTTGGACATTTTAAACATTTGAAAACCATTTGATATTTTATATGTTTTGCCATAAGCTTAAAAGATATATGCTTGCAAAACTAAGTTGAGATTTTGATACAAACGTAGTGATTTTCAAGAATTTTGAACTTTAGTCAAAAGTCAAGGATGTTTGAAATTTTTCATGAACTAATATTTTTCCTTGATAGAGTATATTATATCAAACATGCCTGTAAATTTTTATAATTTTTGGAATTTTCTGGAATTATTTGGAGGTTTCTGAAATTCAGCTCAAAAGCTGAAATTTCACACTGACAGAGTATCAGTCGACTGCCCCAAGGGGCAGTCGACTGACACACTTGATTTTAGCCTGCTAAGAATTTTTTCAAAAATTAAAATTTCTCTCATTTGATGCCATAGGTTAGGGTTGTTTGGGGCAATCGTTTTGATGATGTCAAAGGGGGAGAATGAGTGGTTTAAGTTAGATTTTTAGCTTAAATTTTTGACTTAATCTTGGATTATGAGGAGAAATTGAAAATGGATGAAGGCATAGGTTAAGGGGGAGGTTACCTCTTAGATGTTGCTATGTTTTGCTGTTGCTTGTTGTTAAGTTATGTTTGCAACTTAACTCTTGGTTTATGATAAGAATTGAAAATGGGAGAAGACATGGGTTAAGAGGAGGTTCCTCTTGGTTTCACCATGTCTTGTTTTTCAATTGCTATTGTTATTTACTGTTGTTGGTTATTATTTATTCCCTAACTTAAACATATTGCCACACATCAAATAGGGGGAGATTGTTGAGGCAATCGGCCCAAGAATGTGTTGGATCGAGAGAAACAATAGAGGGGGGGGGGGTGAATATCGTAAAACGTTTTTCGGATGAAAACTAGAGCAAGTACGCAGTGGAATAAAGACAATCGCAAACACAGGTAGTTTTACTTGGTTCGGAGCCTAGGTCGACTCCTACTCTAAGGCCCACGGTCGTTGACCGTTTTCTGCGGGCAATTCTATATGTGCGCAAAAACAGTTTACAAGAGTTGTACAATTGTAGTATAGTAAACTGAAAGAAAACAGCTCTTCGTTACCGACGTCCGGTGTAGATTATACTTCGGAGCAGATGGACGTCGTAGGCGCTTGAGTCGTGAGTGGAAGGTTCCCGGAGCAAAGCGCTTTGAGTCGAAGAGCAAGTTGGCGTTGGAAGAAGTGTTGTTTGAAGCCTTGGGGTCGAGGGCCTATATATAGCCCCTGGGGGCGCCCGGAACGTCGGGGGCGCCCCCCACGTGTCACCTGATCTGGACACATCTCGGTCAGCTTTGATCCCTTTAAACTCGGGATCGAGCTTTGATGGGGGCGCCCGGGACGCTGGGGGCGCCCGGGTTGACCAGGTCAACTCTTATCCGTTGGCTTCGCTGGAGTATGCTTCAATTGCTTGAACTGGGGGTACCCGCACCATCCAGGGCGCCCGGGAGTATGGGGGGCGCCCGGGAGCACGGGGTCGCCCCGACCATAAGCTGCCGAAGCTCACTTTGCTTTACTTTGTTTTGTGTTCACCTTGGGGGCGCCCGGGACACTCCGGGCGCCCTGGTCAGCTGCTGCCTCACTCTTTTGAGGCTCGTTGAGCTGCAGGCACTCGTTCCTTCGGTCCTGCATCCAGGGTTAGTCCAAAACAACATAAAACAATAATGTGTTAGTTTTATACAGCCTTAGCTGTCTTGGTTCTGTCTTTGGGTCTCCAAAATGGAACCCTAGGTCGAACCGACGCCTACTGTTCCCTTGACGGGGAACGCGTCCTCACCTACTCCTCTCGGGAGAATTTACCTGATGCCAACCGGCTCCTCCGGTTAGACTTTTGCCCAGCAGTCCTTCGCCAGGTACCTAGCTTTCCTTCGCCAGGTCTTCAGTACCAAACTGTCCTTCGCCTGGTGCCTAGCAGGCCTTCGCTAGGGCTTTGAGTCCTGGCAGTCCTTCGCCAGGTGCCTAGCAGTCCTTCGCCAGGTGCCCAGCAGTCCTTCGCCAGGTGCTTTGTATCCTGACATTCCTTCGCTAGGTGCCTAGAAGTCCTTCGCTAGGATTTTGAAAACTTAAGTTTGAGTACTAAGGAAACATTTTGTAGCCTTAAGTTTAAGTACTCAAAAAGTTTTGAAAACTCTAAAGTACTTAGAAAGTTTTTGTAAACTTAGGTTTAAAGTTCTTAGAAATTTTTTTGAAAACTTAGGTTTAAAGTACTTAGAAAACTTTTTAAAAAAATTTTGTTTTACGTACTTAGGAAAAAAGTTTTAAGTACTTAGGAAACTTTAAAAAATTTTGTTTTAAGTACTTAGGAAATTTGAAAAATTAAGTTTTAATTACTTAGGGAAATTTAAAAAAAAATTAAATACTTAAAAAAACTTAGTACTTTTTGAATAAAGGATAGAGTTTGAAGTTTTGGATTTTTTATTAAAATTTTTTTAACTCTTTTCCTTTCCTATCTCTCCCCCTTTGCCATATATCAAAAACAAATAAATATAGCAAAAACAGGATAAATAAATTGCATAAGAAATAATAAATTACATAATTTGCTGTACTGAGCCAATTCAGGATATGAACTTAACCAAATCAGTTTCCATTTTCTCTTTTAGGGTCATGTCTAACCCAATTAGCTACTTACTAACTGTTATAAACAGTAGTTTTTGCTAGGGTTATCAAGTTAAGTGTTCTGTTCAAGTTAGATTTTCTAAACTTGACACATAACTTGATTACTGTGTAAGTTGTATTTAGTGCCCCAATTACTACAGATGCACTGATCTACATCTTGAATTAAGGCAAAGACCTAAGCATCTCAACCCATTCTAGGTTATCAATCAACAGTCCCCTAAGGTGCGTGTGAGATGCTGGCTTCTAAATCTATAGGTGCATGCAGTTCTAGAGTTAGGGCCTAGGCTAAGTCCATTTGCGAAAAATCCCTAGTTTTGAAGGGGGTGTTTTAAAATAAAACTAAGTCGAAAATCTTATTTTTCAAACCTTTTCAAAACTAAGTAAAAGCTGATTTTGAAAGCATTTTAAAAATTATTTTAAAACTGATTTTGAAACGGACAAAGTAGTAAGAAAACCAAAAAAGAGTGAACCTATTCTACCAAGCATAGTTAAGATCAGATACTCAAGTCAAATAAGTAGTCAAACAAAATAGGTTAACTGGTCAAACAGAGGTCCAGTAGAGTCAAACATGAGTCAAGTTTTAGTTACTTAGTACAATGCTGAAATAGTCTAACTATGAAGAAGGGCCAGGGTGGTCAGATGAGCCAGGCTGCCATGATCGAAATAGTGCCATCATCTCGTGATACTGTGCATCTCTGTCCTCCCTCTCAGCTTTAAGGGCACTCATATAGTCAGTGTAATAGCCTAGATTTGTCTCCATCTCTTCAGCATGATTTGCCTCCACTTCCTCTCGGAGGCTCTCGACCTGTGTCTCCAGCCGTGTCACTCTCTCGTAGAGTGTCGGTGGAGGGGGCTCGTCTATGTGTGCTCGGGCCTCTGCTGCCAGATCTGCAACGTCAACGTCTACCTCCTCGTCTGAGTCGATCTGAGCTCCGGCCGCTGTCGTCTCCAAGTCAAAACCCCGATGGCCGATACATCTATACCAGCTAAAGAGAAGTTCCTAAACCCTATCTCGTCAAAATCGGTCATCGCGGATATTTCACCTACGGTAATGTCACGACCATGGTGATGAAGGATGGAGGTGATGATGTGGCAGAAGGGGGTGCGTACCCGACCCTGAGTCATGACACTGGAGGCATGTAAAATAGCGTGGAACATGTGAAGGCCAATGTTAATGTCAAGATGATGGATCAGGGCATACAGAAGGAAAGTATGAAAAGGTCGCATAGTCGCGACATCCCTAGTGGATAGTGGTAAGATGCATCGGACCAGAACTCTGTACAGGGCGTAGTCCTGGACCTGAAGGTCAACGGACTGGAATCGTGTATCTGCAGGGAGTCTAGCTTCCCTATAGAAATAGGAGTGGAGAGTGTCTAGAGTAATGTGAGAGTAGGGAGGATCAAATGGAGGATTCCTAGGTGGATAGCAACAAAAGGTGGACTGGGAGGGTCGTAGTCCAAGGAATCGATTTAGCAAGGTAGGGGTAATCGACAAGGGTATTCCTTGAACTGTGGTGACAAACATGAGATCGTTTTGTCGAACTATGTTATTATAGAATTCAGCACATAAAGATGTATTAATCGAATGAGTGCAGAATACTAGATTATCTAGTTGATAAAAGTTTATAACATTCATAGCTAAAGGACAAGATTGGGTGAAGAAGTGTCTATTGAGATAGCTAGTTTTGATAGGCTTGTAGGTTGTTCGAGCAAACTTATTACATAGTTCTAGAGTCGGGAACCTAGGGTCGGGACTCGGTTCGGTACCGGGGTTCGTTTGGTTTGCTCGACGTTTTCTAAGTTAAGAAACATGCACTTATAAGAAAGGAATTAAGAAAATAATTCTAATTGCATAAAAGAAATCATACTGGGGAGGCATGGTTGAGATTGAGGAAGCACAAGTGTCACTTGATTTTCTTGGAAGGAAGGAAGTGAGGAAGGAGGATGGTTTTTGGTGTGGGAAGAAGAGAGGGTTCGGATGCCTTTTTATAGGCAGTTTATTGGGGGCGCCCGGGACAGTGGTCTCTGCCTTTGGCAGTGACTAGGGCTATTGGGGCGCCCGCAGTGGCCCGGGCGCCCCGGTCAGGGTGATTTTGCAGCTTTTGCTGCTTTGACTGATATGGGATTAGAGCAGTTTTTGCAATGACTAGGGTGATTTTGCAGATAATCATTAGGGTAAGTTGGTATCAGAGCAGTTTTCCCCTCCACCACACACACATCAAGCTTCATCCTGCCGCTTCTAAGTAAGAGATCCTAATCTCGCCTTACTTTATTTCATGTACAGTAATGATTATATAGAGATGATTTATACTTGCATAACAAGAGAAAGTAGCGTTAAGTCTTATATAGTTATTTATCACCTGTATGATAGATAATGACAAGTAATTGTAAGATATGTGAACATGAACAATACCTTGCTAGGTGAGTTGGTTAGTGCATACATGGTTGTACAAGTGGTCCAAGGTTCAATCCTTGGTAGATTTTTATTGTAACGACCCGGCCCATTTGGCGGTCTCGACCGTCGACCGTCGACCGTGCCGTTACCAATACTAGGTCTTCCCACTCCTGGGCGTGGATTTTTGCCTTCCCAGGATTCGAACCCTAGACCCAGGCTTAAATCTAGTTCTTTATGAATCCTGAACACCAATCACAAGCCAGGCCCTAATGATTATGCTATATTCAAGTATTATGTTATATGTTTTCAAAGAAACCTTCCTATGAAGTTAATATACTTAGATGTTTAACATGCTTAAACACTTACCATGCTTGAATGTGATTTATTTTCTTATCTTTCTATGATATGGATTTTGCGAGTAGGACAGGATCTTACTAAGCATTTGTGCTTACTAGTTTATATGTTGTCTTATGCTGCAGATTAGGGTAAGAGACACTTAAACTAAAGGAAGAGGCAGGAGGGCTGAAGATGTGTGGGGTGGTGGCTCGGGAAATAAAGATCTTCATATCTAC
Source organism: Boesenbergia rotunda (assembly GCA_024364735.1). Classification (NCBI taxonomy): domain Eukaryota; kingdom Viridiplantae; phylum Streptophyta; class Magnoliopsida; order Zingiberales; family Zingiberaceae; genus Boesenbergia; species Boesenbergia rotunda. The sequence continues at coordinate 172,487 of JAGFNQ010000939.1, forward strand.
AATATTATGCTTATGTTAACATTTCTTTAGTAATGAATGTTACACTTGGATTACTCATATACTTGACTATATTATGAGTTGAACCTATCATGTTATAGGTTGGTTTTGAACAAGCATGCTTAGTACTTTGTTATTAGTACTTTAAGAAAGAAAAAAAAATTTATACGAATGATAATACGTGACCCCGCCCCGAGAGTAGATATAAGGGCGGGCGTCACAAGTTGGTATCAGAGCAGTTTTCCCCTCCACCACACACACATCAAGCTTCATCCTGCCACTTCCAAGTAAGAGATCCTAATCTCGCCTTACTTTATTTCATGTACAGTAATGATTATATAGAGATGATTTATACTTGCATAACAAGAGAAAGTAGCGTTAAGTCTTATATAGTTATTTATTACCTGTATGATAGATAATGACAAGTAATTGTAAGATATGTGAACATGAACGATACTTCCTTTATGCATGATAGTATGTGCTACTCCTAGTTAATTATGCGTGGATGTAGGAATGACTATTACCTCATACTAGTCTCATTCTTATGAAGATGGCTAGAAGACGTAGTAACCGTCTTAACGGGACTGCCCCTCCACCACTTAACGAGACAGCACCACCACTCAACGAGACAGTACCCCCACCAAATTTGGCACATGTTGTAACCGAACTACAACGCCAGATCGCGGAGCAACAACTGATCATCACTAACCTGATGAATCAGCAGGGGAACTCTACCACCCCACCACCAGTGAACCAGACTATTATTCCAGTCGCAACCCCGGTTACGCCAGCACCCCCAGCAGCCCCTGTCACGGTAGCCCGACCAGAGGCTTACCTAATCCAATGGTAGAGGCTGAAACCGGAAGGTTTCTCCGGTGCTAGTGAACCCTGGGACGCGCAGGCCTGGTTCAAAACAGTGGAAAGCACCATGGAATTGCTCGACTGGCCCGAGAAAGAGAAGATCAAATGCGCATCGTTCTGCCTTTCTGGAGATGCGCGTATGTGGTGGGAAAGAATAAAGACCAAACGCCAGGTGAACCAAATGACATGGAAGGACTTCGAATCGGAATTCTTTGAAGAGTTCTTCCACCTGCGGGTCACCAACCGGCATTTCGACGAGTTCACAGAGTTCCGACAAGGTGAGCTATCAGTCAGCGAGGCAATGAAGAAATTCAACAGACTAGCCCGCCTCTGCCCGGAGCTAGTCAGCACTGAGAAAGAAAAAGTCAGACTTATGCTGAAGATGCTGCGGCCTGAAATTGCCCTGAATGCGGCCAGCGGGGTCAACCGGCCACAGACCGCAGAAGAGCTGTTCAGCAGTGCTCTGATTGCTGAGCACTACCTGAATAATATCAACCAGCAAAAGAAGGTGCTGACTGAAAACAAGAGCCAAACCCAAGCCGGAGGTGAGAAGCCTCAAAATGATAGTTGGAAGGGGAACCACAATGGCAAGAGAAAGAACGACTCACAAAGTGGTCCCGCCAGCAAGCAACCCAAGTTCGACCCGTGTGCTACATGCGGAAGGCTGCACCCAGGAGCTTGCCACCAGGGGACAGGCAAGTGTTACAACTGCGGACGGGTAGGGCACAAGGCCCAAGATTGCCGCGCCAAAAAGCAAGCACCTCCCCAACCGCACGTACCACCAGTTACGACGAATGCAAGGGTTTTCTCATTATCTAAGGAAGACGTGACGAATACATCAAATGTAGTCACAGGCCATTGAGTTGGACTAGTTTTGTATGAAGAATTATAAGATGGAATAAAATAAATTTTGGTGATATAATAAATGAGATCTCATTTACCCATAATCACAATAAGTATATAATTACAATGTATGTGTATAAGTATACCAGAGTTAGCACTTGAAAGAGTAAACCAGATATTAGAGGATATGCTACGAGCTTGTGCCTTGGACTTCAAGGGAAACTGAGTCCGAGATATGTGGGACCGTACCAGATCCTAGATCGGGAAGTTAAAAAGCTAAGGAACAAGGAAGTACCCTTAGTAAAGGTTCTGTGGCGGAACGAGCAATTCGAAGAAGCCACATGGGAACGAGAGGAGGCAATACGATTAAAGTACCCGGAACTGTTTTAAAGTTCGGGACGAACTTTTTATAAGGTGCGTAGGATTGTAACACCCCAATTTTTACAATTTGAGTACCTGGGAATTGTTTAAAGTTCGGGACGAACTTTTTATAAGATGTGTAGGATTGTAACACCCCAAAATTTCACCATGAATAATATTGTGAATTCATTATGAAATATTATGTGAATAATATTGTGAATTCATTATGAAATATTATGGGATTCATGAAGTATTATAGATTCATGAATATGAAATATTAAAAATATTATGAAATAATATTTATGGAATATTATGAAATATTATGAATTCATGAAATATTATTAATATTATGAAACTTCATGATAGGCTTGGCTTAAAGGGCTTTGATATGGATTAGTGCAAATTGTGATAAAAAAAAAGAAGTAGAAGGGAGGAAGCAAGGATTGAACCTTGAACCTCCTAGTTGCACTCTCCATGTCTTAACCACTACAACAAGCATTGTTTCTTGTTGAGAGAATAAGAAACATGCTTGTTAAGCGTGTAATAGTGAAGAGACATGTCTTTTCATGAGAAAAGTATAAATAAGAGAGGGAAGAGGTGTGAGTAACTTCCTCTTCTTCTTCCTTTCTCTTCCCCACCGAAATTCCTTCTTCTCCTCTCCTCTTTTCCATTTTTTGAAAAGTGCTCCCTAGGGTTCTAACCCTAGGGGATTGGAAGGAAGAAGGCTCTTGCCCTCTATTAGGGCCAAGGAGTCTAGAGAAGAAAGAGTAAGAGGAACCTTCACTTCTCCTTCAACCAAGGGTACCCTAAGGGACTTAAAGAAGTAGAATCTCAAGCGAAAGGATGTAAGTATCCCCTCACCTACAGCGTAATCGTTATTGTTTGATTTGTATGCTTCTTCTTATTGTTGTTTTTGAAAAGGAAACCTTCCTCCTTTATGAAACTTTCGGCCACCTCCATTTAATAGGCCTTGGTTACTTCTTATTGCATGAGGAGATCCCTATGAACTTAGGGTATGAATATATATTGGTTTCCTTCATGTTGTGATAACAAAAAGTAGGGTTAGCCACCCTACAACTTTCGGCCAAGAGGAGAAAGGTTAGGTTTTTGGGTTGTTTGCTATCCTAGGATGTGTCCATGTCTAGTAGTGTAGACAAGGTGTTTGAATAAATACTTGTGTGAAGGTTTAATTTCAAAACCCTAGTTTTCCTACCCTACACCATTCGGCCAAGGCATGAAACCTTAGGGTTTGTGAAGGTTAAATTATTTTATGTGATATGCTTATGTAAAATGATATGAGATGTATATGCATGTGATATTGAAAGGAAATGTTTGATTGGATTCCTTAGCATGTAACATTTGGCCAAGGCATGAAATATGAGGTTGTGAAGGACAACTTACCCTATGAGATTATGATTGTGTTTAGTAAGATCATATGCCTATATATGTGATGATTGTATGAGATGTACCCTAGGAGATATGCTTATGTTTGGGATGATGATATGTATATGCAAATGATGTTTAAATGGAATGTTGGATTAGGAAAAATGGAACTCTCCCTAGCCTTGAGTTTCGGCCAAGACCCTAGTTTTAGGGTTAGGAACCATTTGATTTACCCATGAAGCATGCTACCACTTCCTATGATATGAATATGATTTATGTGATCAACCTTGTCATATATAAGATATGTTTAAGGGGTTGAATTATGATCTATGTATGAGCATGCATTATAGCCCATGGGGCACCCTTATGAAATGCATGCTTTATACTAGGCTAGTTATCATGATTATGGATGCATACATATGCATAAGAATGAGCCTTGTAGGGCATGAACAAAGAAGGCTTAGGGCCTAAAGAATGCTTCCCTAGAAGGTTGGGACTAAGAGCATACTTTATGAAAATGAAGAACATGATGATTATTTTATTTTGTAATGGCTTGTACTATAGACTCTTAAAGCGAGTCAAATGATTATGATACTAGGCTGAAGGACTTTTGAGAAGGCCTAGTAAACCCTAGTGGTTCGGGATTAGCTACCTCGTTCCTATTCAGGGGCGCGCGCAAAACATGAAGTACAAGCCGGGCCCTAATGATTATGCTATGTTCAAAGAAACCTTCCTATGAAGTTAATATGCTTAGATGTTTAACATGCTTAAACACTTACCATGCTTGAATGTGATTTATTCTCTTATCTTTCTATGATATCCGATTTTGCGAGTAGGACAGGATCCTTACTAAGCATTTGTGCTTACTAGTTTATGTGTTGTCTTATGCTGCAGATCAGGGTAAGGGACACTTAAACTAAAGGAAGAGGCATGAGGGCTGAAGATGTGTGGGGTGGTGACTCGGGAAATAAAGATCTTCATATCTACAATATTATGATTAAGTTAACATTTCTTTAGTAATGAATGTTACACCTGGATTACTCATATACGTGATTTTATTATGAGTTGAACCTATCATGTTATAGGTTAGTTTTGAACAAGCATGCTTAGTACTTTGTTATTAGTACTTTAAGAAGAAAAAAAAATTTTATACGAATGATAGTACGTGACCCCGCCCCGAGAGTAGATATAAGGGCAGGCATCACAAGCCGGGCATCCGCAACACCCGGACCAAGCCTACTCACCGCGAAGGTAGTTGGGTTTTATAGCTCTTGGTCGGGCATCCACAACACCCGGACCAAGCCTACTCACCGCGAAGGTAGTAGGGTTTTACTCCGATAAGAATTCAACACTTTTTCGAGTAAAATTTCATTTGCTCTTTTATTTATCGAAGTGCAAGGCAGTGCAAACAAAAATTACAAAAGTTAAGTAAACAATTCACCACCTCACCAAGTACGATAAGGGCGGAGATGGTTGGCGTGCCATGGCCTCTCCAGTCCCTTTCCTTTATCATCTTCCAGATAGTAGTTGCCCCCTGTGAGCTTTTTGGTGATGATATAAGGTCTGCCCCACTGAGGTTCCTGCTTCCTAGGGTCGCCTATTGGTTTGATCCTCTTCCAGACTTTGTCTCCGACTTTAAAGCAGCGGGCGATTACTCGGCGATTGTAGGCTTGCTGCATCCATCGCTGATACACCTTCGGTCGAGTTGCTGCTTTATCCCGCACCTCCGAAACGAGGTCCAGGTCGGTCAACCACTCTTGATCATTGTCCTCCTTGTTATTGAGTTGCCGTCTGACAAACTCCTCCACTACCTCCACCGGGATTATAGCCTCCACCCCATATACCAACTGAAAAGGGCTCTGGCCTGTTCCTTCTTGTGGAGTGGTACGGTACGACCACAAGATGTTGGGGAGTTATTCGATCCAGCTGTCTCCGACATGATCTAGTTTTATCTTGAGTCCCCTGAGGATTTAGCTAGCTGTTGACCACCTCGTCTTGTCCATTGCCCTGTAGGTATGCCACTGATGTGAAAGCCTAGTGAATGCCCAATCCCTCACACCATTCTTTGGACCTTGCGCCCAGAAAATTGCCTTCCATTGTATGACACTAGCTTGTGGGGGATGTCGTATCTGCAGATGATATCCCTCCATAGGACTTTCATCACTGCAACCTCCGTGATGTGTGCTAGAGGCTCAGCTTCCACCTATTTGGAAAAATAGTCGACGAGGATTAGTAGAAACTTCTTCTGTTGTGGCCCGATTGGAAAGGGACCTACTATGTCCATTCTCCACTAATCAAAGGGGCATGACACTGTAGAGACTCGCAAGCGCTCAGTCGGCCGATGCATCATGTGCTGATGTCTCTAGCAGGCTTCACTTCTGGCCACGAACTTGAGCGTGTTGACTTAGAGAGTGGCCAAAAGTATCCTGCCAGGACAATCTTCCGGGATAGAGATCTCTCACCAATGTGGCTCCCGCAGATGCCCTCATGTACTTCCCACATCACATAGTCGTCTTCTTTCGGTCCGATACATTTGAGGAGTGGTCGAGCGAAGACCCTCCTATATAGTTGATTGCCTACCAACGTGAATTTGGTTGCCCGACGGCGGAATAGTCGGCCTCCTTGGCCCATGCTTGGGAGGATCTTCACATATGGATCTCTCCAATCGATTATGGTGTCACCTTCTGCCTCCTCTCCAATCTGTGCCACTGTCTGTTCCGGGGCACTAGGTTCATCCAACTGCCAAGACGAGATAGAGCTAGCCAGCTTGGCTAGTTCATCGGCCTTGACATTATCTGCCCTGGGATCTTCTGCAAGATAACCTCCGTAAAGGAGGCTTTCAGCTGCATAGAGGGCTACATATTTCTGCAGGCGCTCACACCTAACTTCGAAGTCACCCTTTATTTGCCGTGTCATGAGCTGGGAGTCCGAGTGCACAATGACTTGAGTAGCTCCCATATGCTTGGTTGTTTGCAGGCCCGCTAAGATCGCCTCATATTCAACTTCATTGTTGGTGGCTTTGAAGTGGAGCCGAATGGATAGATGTAACGTGTCCCCCCAAGGGGAGACCATTAACACCCTGACTCCGCTATGTCGACTGTTGGAAGACCCATCTACGTAGACCTTCCAGACTCATGCCTCGAGCTCTGGGACTATCTCCAGCATGAAATATGAGAGAGCTTGTGCCTTGATAGTGGTACGAGGCTGGTACTCAAAATTGTATTGGCTTAACTCTATAGTCCATTTGATCAACCGACCTAAAGCTTCAGGATTGGTGAGGACCCATGCGAGCGGACTGTCGGTGAGAACCACGATAGGATGCGCTAAGAAATATGAACTTAACCTCCGGGCCATTAAGATCAGGGCATAGGCCAGCTTCTCCATCATAGTGTATCACGCCACAACATCCTTCAGGAGATGTCCGAAGAAGTATATGGGGTATTACACCATGCCTTCTTCTCGGACGAGTGTTGAGCCTACCACTTGTTCTGCTGCAAACAAATAGACGAATAAGGTCTCCCCTTCTACTGGCTTGTAGTGGATGGGGAGCTCGGCGAGATAGACCTTCAAGTCAGCAAGTGCTTTCTCACATTGGTCATCCTAATCGAACTTGGCTGCTTTTCTCAGAATCTTGAAGAATGGCAGGTCCTATCTGCAGACTTGGAGATAAACATGGATAGGGTCGTGATTCTTCCTTGAAGTTGCGAGGGGAAGACATATCCAGAATAGCCTTTACTTTTTCTGAATTAGCCTTGATCCCCCTCTCCGTCACCATGTATCCCAAGAAACGTCCGCTCTTCACCCCGAATAGGCACTTGGCAAGCTTCAACTTTAGCTTGTTGGCCCTTAGGGTGGCGAACATCTCTTCTAAGTCAGCGATCATGTCCTTTTCCTTGTCAGTCTTGACCAGGATGTCATCCACGTACACTTCGATGTTTCTCCCGATCTGATGCCTGATGACTTTGTCCATCATTCGCTGGTAGGTTGCCCTAGCGTTGCGCAATCCGAAAGGCATGACATTATAGCAATACGTGCTGTCGGCTGTCACAAAGCTGACTTTCTCCTGGTCTTCAATAGTGAGCGGAACTTGATGGTAGCCTTGATAAGCATCCAGTATTGAAATGAACTCGCAACTGGCTGTAGAGTCTACTAACCGGTCTATCCGAGGCAAGGGGTAACAATCTTTAGGGCAGGCCTTGTTCAAATCTCGAAAGTCAATACAGACTCGTCATTTACCCCTGGCTTAGGGACAAGGACTAAATTAGCTAACCAGGCCGAGAATTACACTTCCTTGATGTGCCCGGCCTTTAACAACCTGTTGACTTCATCCCTGATAGCCTTGTCCTGCTCTGATGCAAAGTGCCTCCGCCTTTGCTTCATCGGTCGAGCTCCAGGGGTAACATGTAGGTGATGCATTGCTAGCGCCGGGGGGACCCCTTTGATTTCTTTGACGACCCAGGCGAAGACATCTCTATGGCTCTGCAGACAGTCTATAAGCCAGCTTCTTAGTCTGGTGCAAGGTCGGTGGCGATCCTCATAACTCCCCCCTCCTGTTGAGGGTGAATCCGGACCTCCTCGCTCTCGACCACCCTCCGTTCTTCTTTAGGTCCTTCATCTTCTTGCAGGTCGGTGAGATCAATGTGTAAGACTTCATAATTCGCAACACGCGCAAGAATTACCAGGGCATCCTCGAGGGGGGCTTCTGCGTCCGCTAGATCTTCTGGGCTAAAGGAGATTATGGGGTAGTTCTCCAATCGCTGAGTGCGAGAATTCCACGCACAGTTGAGGTCCCCTCCGGTAGGACCTCCGAGATCACTGGGATCTTCTCTTGCCCAGAAGCCCCTCGTTGTGAAGCAGCTGGCTCCACTTGTTGCTGTTAGAGCGTCCCTTTGATGGTGTTAGGCACCAAGCGATCTAGTTCCTCTTTTATCAGAGCGATGCATTGTCCCGTCGGCTCTGCCATCAGTGCTCCTTCTGGTGTTTTATTGGTATTCTCACAGACGACGCCAAATTTGTTCCGAAAGGAATCAACGTCGACGGCCAGTCACCAGTGTTTAGCCCACACGGATGCTGACGTTAGAGGAAGAACTTCCACCCTGTGAGATTAATACAAGCGTTAATGGGAACACGCCGGAGGTTGTCCGGCGGAGCCCACTCCAACGCTCAAGTCAGTGCCTTAGTCTAGGAGATGGAAAGAAGCATGGGAAAAGATGCGCAAGTTGGAGTCACACGTGTCTCCACGATCGTCGCCACGCCCCCTCAATCTTCGGTTACTGGATAACCCTTGTAATGGTCGTCGCCACCATTAAATCTAGACCATTGCGAGGATGGAGGAGTTAATGACCGTGTATTACGAGTCAGGATTATCCCGTAATAATTGGTGACGATTACCCGCAGATCCGAAGAAGGGGGGACCGTTACTTTAGGTCGAGTGCTCCTTGGACTCTGCTACCCCGAGGTGATCTCGGGGTCTTTTGGCCTGGGGGGTCCCGAGCGTTTGCCTTCCCGAGGTGGTCTCGGGGACCTAACCTCCCCAGTTGATCTCGGGCGTGTGTCTTCCCGAGTCGGTATCCAGAGTATGCCTGCTCATGGTGTTCCCAGGAATCCACCTCCCGAGGGGGCATCAGGCGCCACATAGAGAGAGTCATCCAGACTCAGTAGATCTCACATAGCTTCTTTAGCCCACGTGTCAGCCACGGGGTGTTCAACCCCATCACTATGAAAAGGTGATTCAGATGTCTCGAAAATATAACTTTAAAAAGGACTTGTTAGCAGAATAGATATAAGAGAAATAAGATAATTTTTAATGCGTGTTTCGAAAAAAGTCGAATTATATAAGAAATGATTCCTTATGTCGGCCATCTAAGTGAGTGAGCCTTGTTGGATAAGACGTGCATTTAGATCTTGCATGGATGCATATCGATCACTTTGCATAGAATGATATCACTTTTAATCATTTAAATAAAAAATATTTTAATCTTTTAATAAACATGGTTGTTTCAGAACCGAATGACGGGATGATGAATCATCAAAGCACAACCTACGACGACGATAACAGGTAGAGGATGTGAACGCCTGTGAGATTAACAGGAGCGTAAAGGAGATGCACCGGAAGATGTTCCTGTGGAGCCCTCTTCGACGCTTAAGTCAACACTGTATCATCTCATGAGAAAAATGAGGAATCAAAGTGCTATAATTCTGGAAAGCTTATCCCCCTTTACCTGAGTGTCGAGACGTCTTATATACCTGATGTCTTCCTCGCACATGTCCCCACGTCCTCTTCCACGTTCCTTAATCATCGGTTACTTGATAGCTATTCTCTTTTGGTAATGACCACTGGGATTATTAAGACCTTAATTACCATGCATTGCGAACAATAATTACCTGATGATTTTCCTGTTCTGGAAGGAGGAATGGGTACATGAAGCCTGACTTTCTTATCCTTACGCTGATCTTTGGGCTCCACTCTCCCGAGTCAGTCTCGGAGTCTTATCTCCCGAGCTGACCTCCGGGCCTTCGTCCATTTTCCAGAGATAGTCTCGGGAGTCTGCTTCCTGGTCAGCCCTCGGGGGCTTTCTTCCATTATCCCGAGATAGTCTCGGGTGTTCGATCCATGGTCTGACCTCGGGGCACTGGTTCGGTGGGCCCTGTCACATAGCTTTTCTGCGCCACGTGTCCACCCCGGGATGCTCATCCCTATCACAAGTCCCCCCTTCAAATCTAATCGAAGGAAGTGTGACTGACTGATTAGGCTGATGGCACGATGAGTGGGAGCAAAGTATCTGCAGGGCCCATATTACCATTCCTTCTCTCTTGACGACTTGTCGGGTCCTAGAAATCGAAACATTCTTCCCTTGGCCCAAGGCGGTCCTTTGAGTTAATCCAAGAGTCCTTATGGGTTCTAAGGCCCGGTAATGATAGATGTCCATCACCAATTAAGAGCGCATGGGGTATCTTAATGGCGAGAGACCTTTCCAACGAATCAGGTGGCAGGTCTTTTCTACGTGATTTCCCTCTAATACACTTAGTAGGATCATGCCAGCCGACAACCTTAATGAACAGTGTTGCCTCGAGATTTGCAGTTATCACCGTTCACGCGTCGTGCCTCTATTCTTCGCACGATAACGACTCCTTCCCTATATAAAGGGAAGGCAAAAGCGGCCTTCCGCCTTCTTACACCACCAATTATCAGAGCTTGCGCATCCCGTTTCTGTTTACTAGTGTTTTCTTTCGCTAGGGATTCTTCTTCACGGGTAAGTCTCGTTCACCTCCATCTTCCCCTCCTCTTCATTACCATGGGCAATGAAGGAAAGGGAAAGAAGGGTCAAGATAGGAAGGAGAGGTCCGAGGGGGAAGGGACATATCTGTTAGGACTGGTAGAGCTAGAGGGGGGGGGGGGGTGAATAGCTCGCTTCATTTGGTTTTTCTTCTTCACAGCAGAAACTAGAATCCAAACACCTCCAAATCCAATATTAACGCTTTGATTTACTTGGTCTCCACCTTGAGGTGACTAATCCAAGGGTCTACACCAACGATCACAGATTCTACTATGAAACAACCTTCTCGGAACAACACCGAAGGTGGAGAAACCTTTTTACAATAACCTTGAAAGCTTTCACGAAAAGAACAATACAAAGGAGAAGAAGAAGAGAAATATTATACTCTAGGGTTGATTCTCCTTCCCTTGGTTGCTTAAAGATGGTGTTGAAAACTTGAGCAGAGAACTTGAGCACCAAGCTTATCAGAAACACAATGGAATAGTTGTCTTTGCTTTTTTGCTTCACCGCCTACTTTTAACGGTCTTCTCTGCTTCTTTGTGGCGTCACGAATCGATTGGTGAAAACTCCAATCGATTACCATATAGCCGTTGAACAGTACGGATCTCAGATGAACGGCTGTGATTATGCTATTTTGAACTTGAATCGATTGGGAGCATGCACTGATCGATTAGTCTATTTAATCGATTCAGCAATCGATTCAGGCCCCTTCTGTTCAAGCGAAGGATGTGTCCCAATCGATTAAGAGGTGCCCTAATCGATTGACCAATCGATTAGGGAGCTTTTTGTTTTCGCACAGAATGTCTCCCAATTGATCGGCCAATCGATTCATAGCTTCTGAATCGATTGACTGATCGATTAGGGAGCATTCTGTTTGCGCACAGAATAGCTCCTAATTGATTCACCAATCGATTACAGGGCTTTCTGTTTTCGCACAGAATGTCTCCCAATCGATCAACCAATCGATTGATAGCTTCTGAGTCGATTGACTGATCGATTAGGGAGCATTCTGTTTGCACACAGAATAGCTCCTAATTGATTCACCAATCGATTATAGGGCTCGTAATCGATTGGCTGATCGATTAGGGAGCATTCTATTTTCGCATAGAATAGCTCTTAATCGATTCACTAATTGATTGATCTCCTTCTAATCTATTGCCTGATCGATTGATACGCTCAGATTTAGGATTCCCAATCCTAAATATCCCTGCGTTGTTCTCAATCGATCAAATTACCTTGTGCCAGCGAAACCTCTTGTTTCCTGAACTTCATGCCTGGAGCCTCCTCATCTCTGGGTCTTCATGCCAAGAGTTCCATCCCTGACCATCCCTTGGACTTCTTGCTTGGAGCTTCCTCATCTCCAGGTCTTCATGCCAAGAATCTGGTCCCCGACCATTCCTTGGACTTCTTGCATTACTGCACGCTAAGCCTTAATGTTAAATCCAATGTATTAACTTAAACTTAAACAACTGTCAATCATCAAAACTTCTTATTTAGGGCATGATAGCATCTACAATCTCCTCCTTTTTGATGTTTGACAATCTATTTAAGTTTAAACTAACTTTCAACATAATATCAACGATATCAATACAATAAGCACATAATGAAGTCATTACAAGCATCAAGCATAAATTTAAATATCAACAATTCTCCCCCTTTGCCAAATATCAAAAATGATGAAGAAACAAGAGCTCCCCCTCAGTCTAAACAACATACAAAATATGAGCACGCACAAGCAAGTGATTAGGACACAAAACTTTAACACACATAAGTAATGTATAAAATGTGAACTTGTCGTACAACCATCAAAAGTCAACATATCCACATATGGAATACATAACAGTTGGCCATGAGTACACAAGTCAGGGTGGAAAGAAAAACTCCACTAGCTCTGAGGTGGGATCTGCAGCCAAGGACCCCGCAACATCGGGAAGATCGGAACTCCCCGAAGTGGTGGCAGTCGCCGGATGTGGAACATCAGGGGGTGGCTGAGGAAGAGGCTGACCACTCATCCAGGAACGCAGCATATCTTGCAGTGAAGCAATGTCTGACCGCGTATCCTGCTAGCAGCGCTCAATAGCCATGAGTCGTGTCTACACCTCGATATGACGAAGTTGCTCTCCAACCGCAGCTCCTTAAATAAGGTGTCCATGGTCTCCTCAAATGCAAGGACCCTAGCCCGAAGGTCCTCATCCGCATCAGCCTTAGGGGCAGCTACAGCAGCCTGTCCCGCCCCGGGTCATGCTCACGACCCCCTCCGACTTGACGTCCATCAATCCATCTAATGGCCCCGAACTCACCCGTTATCCCAAACTTGGAGAAGGAACGTGCTAAAATTCTGGAATACTTGACAGTCATGGGTTCCACCTTCCCCTAGAGACATCGATACGCATGGAGGCATGCCACTCTGTAATGATATGATCGAAAGGCATATGGACTGTACCATACACAAGCTGAGTAAAATGTATGATGGAATGACATCAAGACCCTCTTGAAGAGCATAAGTTAAGAAGAACTGGGAAGATCTGATAGTCGCTATGGCACGTGACACGATTGGCAAAAGATAATTTATGACGACTTTATAGAGAACATAATCCGGACGAGGAAGATGAAAAAAGTGCTAATACATAGTCAAGGTGTTAACGTTGGCATAAGGACCATCCGGACGAGGACGATGAAAAAAGTGCTGATACATAGAGTCGATGGAAATATGCTCAAAGGGTGGAGGTAAAAGCTCAGGATATGTGGGAAAGAATACAAAGTCACTAGTAGAAGGACGACAAGCGAGAAACTCCTGAAGAACCTCACAACTGAAATCTAGATTCTGTTTTGCCACCCTAGTTTTATAATTGACTCCATCTGAGCTATGTAGATTGTTGTAAAATTCCGAAAACAAACCTACATTGACTCCTCTTTCACAATACACAATGGACTCTAGTTTATATGTTTCAATGATCTGAAACACATCAAAACAATGATCATGGAAGTACTGACGATCAAGGGATCAAGGTGCTATGAGTTTGAACACATTTCTACCAAACGCCTGTTGATAAGCGGCATTTGGAAAGCGGGCATCCGTAGGTGGCTGAGGGCGAGAAGACCCTACACCCGCCTCATCTACCCGCTGTTTCTTCCTATTATGATCAACCAAATGCAATCCAATATATGAATACGATGTGAAGACCACATAGTGATGCAATGTGAAATTAGAGTTAGGGTAAATGAGGAACAAGGTGGAATGATGAATGCATGCAAAAGATGGAACACAATGCAAACATATGAACAAAAGAAACAACAAAGACAACTTGATTAGCCAAAACCCAAGATAAGTAAGGAAAAGAAGAAGAAGATAAAGTTAGGGTTTACTTTGGTGGCATTCGGTGAAGAAGAAGCTGGAATAGAGGGAAGAAGTCACGCATGAGTGCCTACGAGTGCCTGTGAGATGCGAGAGTGCAGCGGCAGAGCGTCGAGAGAAGGAGGATGCACGTTGAGAGAGGGAAGGGATGGCTAGGGTTTGAGAGTATGAGCACGCGGGAGAAAGGTTATTGAGAGATTAGGGATGGTGACATGCTTTTAGGGCACGATGTAAATGCAAGGACGGGGGTAGGTGAATCACTTTAAGACCCGTAATCGATTAAGCAATGGATTACGACCCAGTTAAATCGATCCATTGATCGATTACAGGAGTGTGTAATCGATCGGCTGATCGATTACGGGAGTGCGTAATCGATTATTCGATCGATTACGATCATGCATAATCGATCAATTGATCGATTAAGCAGCATTCTGTGCCATCTAGAGAAATTGCTGTAATCGATTAGTGAATCAATTCAGAGAGATTCTGTGGAAGTTTGTAAAGCCACCAATCGATTGATAACTGTCATCAATCGATTTGAATAACTGATAAACGATCGTGGCATCTGATAAGCACCTTGGAATGGATCGCCTTGAAATTCAGATGTAGGGAAGGATATTGACGCCACACTCAAGAAAGATGAGAGGGTGAGTGATAAGTCATGGGGGTTTCGATCGCCACAAGTTGCCTTGATAAGATCACGATTAGTTCTTTGCCTAAGAACCAAAGGAAGCTCTCACAATAGAGAAAACTATGATTTCATTCAAACTTAACATGCCTTGGTCATACAAGAGTTCTCCTATATATAGACTTAGTGGAGGTTGAAACATTAACCTCTACCACACTTCCCACTAAGCACTAATTATGCACCATTATCATGCATGCATGCATGCATGATGTTTATTTCCCACAATTCCCTAATACTAGCTTAGGAACTCCCAAAAGCATTAAAAACCCACCAAAAGACATCAAAAATAACTTCAGAAAATTCCCCCAAAAATACCCACGAAAATTGGACACTTGTAGCCCTTGAATGCATCTTGGATCATGTGGTTTTGGGCCTTCAAGTTTTGTCTTCATGTGGGCTCAATTTCACTTTCAATTTGAAGGAATGTGATCCATTTAGTTGTTGCCTCCATTGTGCATTGATCCTTCTTCTCCTTGAGCTCCATTATTAAGCCTTCCAAAGCTTGCTTCATTCTCTTAGTCTTGGATCTTGTCATGGGTCCTCCAATTCCTTTCAATGCCTCTTCCTCTATGGCTTTGTCTTGTAAGCTTGTATCCCCTCCTTGGTCCACATCATTCCCTCCTTCTTTAGGTGAATTCGTCCTCGAATTTAGATCTTCATCACCTACATCAAATGGACGCAAATCAGCCACATTAAATGTTGCACTAACACCATACTCACCGGGCAAGTCAATTTTGTAAGCATTGTCATTAATTCTTTCCAACACTTGGAATGGTCCATCTCCTCTTGGTTGAAGCTTTGATTTCCTTTGGGCAGGAAACCTTTCCTTTCTCATATGAACCCACACCCAATCACCGGGTTCAAGGACAACTCTTTTTCTCCCTTTATTGGCTCTCTTCGCATATTGCTCCATTTTCTTCTCAATTTGAGCTTTAACTTGCTCATGAAGCTTTTTCACATATTCTGCCTTTGCTTGACCATCCTTGTGAACGAATGGTGATGTTGTTGATAGCTCTACAGTCCGTGCACATCCTCCATGATCCATCCTTTTTTGTAATAACTCCTCCACTTGATTCTGTATCTCCTTTGTTTCTTGAGGGTTGCTCCTATAGGCAGGCCTATTGGGAAGAGAAGCACCAGGAATAAGGTCCATTTGGTGTTCTATTCCCCTCATTGGTGGCAAACCGTGAGGTACTTCCTGGGGAAACACATCCTCAAAGTCCTGCAAAATAGCAACAACATCACTGGGCAAGGAGTTAGTATTAGTTTCCAAGCAAGTTTCCTTGCACAAAAGAAGAAATATAGGTTGCCTTGTCAAATAAGCTCTCTTCACCTCACTTCCTCTTGCAAACAAATTTTCTATTCTTCTCTCTTTCTTTTCCTCGTTCTCTCTTTTCTTTTCCTCATTCTCTCTTTTCTTTTCTTTCCTCATTCTCTCTTTCTTTTCCTCATTCTCTCTTTCTTTTCCTCATTCTCTCTTTTCTTTTCCTCATTCTCTCCTTTCTTTTTCTTAAGCTCTCGCTCTTCTTTTTCTCTTTTCTCTCGCATTTTTTTTTGATCCGCACAAACCTCCCTAGGTGATAATGGTACAAGTGTGACTTTGTGGGAATTGTGAAGAAATGAGAACTTGTTGGAGAATCCATCATGGTGAGCTCGCCTATCAAACTGCCAAGGTCTTCCAAGAAGAATGTGGCTTGCCTCCATAGGTACAATATCACATAGAACTTGATCTTCATATTTTCCAATGGAGAAATTAATCATCACTTGTTGATTCACCACCAATTCACCACTATTACTTAGCCATTGGAGTTTATATGGTCTTGCATGCGGTGTAGTCTTGAGGTTGAGTTTGGTAACCAACCTAGTGCTTGCCACATTGGTGCAACTTCCACCATCAATGATCATAGAGCATGTTTTACCTTGAATAAGGCAACGAGTATGAAAAATATTCTCTCTTTGGTCCTCCTCATGCTCCTTGGCTTGACTTCCTAATAACCTTCTAACCACCAAGAGATCGCCATCTTGCGCATAGGCTGCTCCATCATGTTCCTCATCGCTTGAAGAAGAAGAATGAGAAGAAGTTTCTTCACTAGAGATGCTCCCATTATCCCTAACCACCATAGTCTTCTTATTCGGGCATTCGGATGCGATATGTCCTTTTCCCAAACACTTGAAGCACTTGATATCCCTGCTCTTAGAAGTAGAAGAAGTAGTAGTAGGAAAAGGCTTCTTAGCGCTTGTTACCTCCTTTGAATTAGAAGAGGAACCCTCCTTCTTTGGCTTGTCCTTCCAATTTGAAGAGTAGTTTGAAGAAGATGGTCTTTTCATAACGCCCTTTCTCTTTAATTGTTGCTCCACTTTCATTGCTTGATGAACTAAGTCTTCAAGCTCCACATAATGTTGTAGCTCTACAATGTCTCCAATATCTCGGTTTAGGCCATGGAGAAATCGAGCCATAGTTGCTTCTCTTTCCTCCTCAATATTGGCCCTAATCAAAGCCACCTCCATCTCCTTGTAATACTCATCCACACTCCTATTCCCTTGGATGAGTCTTTGCAATTTGTTGTGCAACTCCCTATGGTAGTGGGAAGGCACAAATCTCCTTCTCATCAAAGTCTTCATTTCACCCCAAGTGTTGATAGGGTGCTCTCCATACCTTCTTCTCTCCTTTTGCATTTGATCCCACCAAATTAAAGCATAATCGGTGAACTCAAGGGTAGCCACCTTCACTTTCTTTGCATCAGGGTAATTGTGGCATGAGAAGATTTGCTCTATTTTCATTTCCCACTCAAGATATGTGTCGGGGTCATTCCTCCCTTGGAAGGAAGGTACCTTGACTTTCACCCCTCTTAGATCGTCTTCATGTTGATGGTTTCTACCTCCTCTTTCGTGTCTTCGTCCCCCTTCACGCCTCCTTCTTTCTCTTGGAGAACTATAGAATAGGTCACTTCCCGGATGAGATTCTTCATGATTAGAATTTCCCCCATGGTTGGAAACTCTTCCTCCTTCAAGTCGGTCCATCCTTTCATGTAAGCCTTCAAGTTGTCTTTGAAGCATTCTCTCAAAGTGTTGAGTAAGCGCCTCCATTTGAAGCCTATTAGGATCTTGCCTAGGGGAGTTTTCCCCACTCATGCTTGCAACAAAAAAAAAAAGATGACAAGGAAAATTACACAAGAAATGTTAGAAAGACCTCACCACTCGCCTCACGTGGTTGCACTCAAATTTATCCACTCAGCTTCCTTTATAAGCCCTTAAGAAAAGAACCTTATCAACGATTTTCTCAAGACAACAAGTAGACAATCAAGTGAGCAAGAAACCAACAAGAGAATATGAGTAGAACAAGAGAAATAAACGGTTAGAACAAGAAATTCAGCAACGATCAAGAGCAATGAGAGAAATATTGGGTCCTTTCAATTCGCCGATCTTCCTTCTTCTTTTTTTTTTTTGTTTTTTTTTCGAATTTCCTTTTTGTCCTTTTTTTTTTCTTCAGTCAAAAAACACAATGACTCAAGTAACACCTTTTTTTTTTTTTTTTTTTTGAGTTTAGGACCCAAATAGAGAAGCGATAAATAGAGTTGGAGAAGGAAAACACCAATGGAATACTATGGATGAGAGATTAACAAAGATGAACAAGAACACAAATGAAGAAGAACAAAACGCAAACCTGAAAATCAAGGAGCCAAGGCTCTGATACCAAATGATAAGCACCTTGGAATGGATCGCCTTGAAATTCAGATGTAGGGAAGGATATTGACGCTACACTCAAGAAAGATGAGAGGGTGAGTGATAAGTCATGGGGGTTTCGATCGCCACAAGTTGCCTTGATAAGATCACGATTAGTTCTTTGCCTAAGAACCAAAGGAAGCTCTCACAATAGAGAAAACTATGATTTCATTCAAACTTAACATGCCTTGGTCATACAAGAGTTCTCCTATATATAGACTTAGTGGAGGTTGAAACATTAACCTCTACCACACTTCCCACTAAGCACTAATTATGCACCATTATCATGCATGCATGCATGCATGATGTTTATTTCCCACAATTCCCTAATACTAGCTTAGGAACTCCCAAAAGCATTAAAAACCCACCAAAAGACATCAAAAATAACTTCAGAAAATTCCCCCAAAAATACCCACGAAAATTGGACACTTGTAGCCCTTGAATGCATCTTGGATCATGTGGTTTCGGGCCTTCAAGTTTTGTCTTCATGTGGGCTCAATTTCACTTTCAATTTGAAGGAATGTGATCCATTTAGTTGTTGCCTCCATTGTGCATTGATCCTTCTTCTCCTTGAGCTCCATTATTAAGCCTTCCAAAGCTTGCTTCATTCTCTTAGTCTTGGATCTTGTCATGGGTCCTCCAATTCCTTTCAATGCCTCTTCCTCTATGGCTTTGTCTTGTAAGCTTGTATCCCCTCCTTGGTCCACATCAGCATCCTTCAATTCTTATGGGTTAAGGCAAGATCACATGGTCTCACAAGATCTGGTAAGCAAGAATAAGTGTGTCCAAAGGATTGAATATTTGTTCCTTTCCTTGAAATGTCCAATCATGATCTTCATACTAAATACATATGAATGGAGTACTAGTCTTCCCCATGATTGGTCAAGTTAATGATATATGATGAATCTAATCTTCTTGCTCAACGTAATGCATCATAACAAGCATTATAAGCAAGAGGATTAACCCTAACATCTTGCTCCCATCTAGAAATGCACAAGCAAGGGAAGACCTAAGTTCTTGTGAGATGCATTTGAAGGCAAGTAAGTTGACTAACTTGAAGTGATCATGTAGGATTATTCAATATGACACATACCTAATTCTCTTTGTAAGTAACTAAATTTAGATTCTGGAAGAGGTTTGGTGAAAAGATCCACAAGCTTTGATTTTGACTCAACATATTTAAGAACAATATCACCACTAGACACATGATCTCTAATAAAATGATGATTAATTTCAATATGCTTGGTTCTTGAATGATGAAACAAATTTTTGGTCAAGTTTATGATACTCACATTATCACAAAAAACTTGCACATTTTTATAGATGAGTTTATAATCTTCTAAGGTATGAGTCATCCATAATAATTGAGACACACATTCACCCATAGCTATATATTCGGCTTCGGTTGTGGAGAGTGCTACACAATGTCATTTTCTACTTGACCAACTCACCAAGGAGGATCCCAAAAATTGGCATCCACCACTAGTGCTTTTCCGATCCAATTTACACCCGGCATAATCGGAATCGGAGTATCCTACAAGATCAAAGGTTTCGGTTCTAGGGTACCACAAACCCACACTTTGAGTCCCTTTCAGATAGCAAAGAATCCGTTTGATTGCACATAGATGTGATTCCTTGGCACAAGCTTGATATCTTGCACACATACCCACGGTAAATAATATGTCAGGTCTACTAGCCGTGAGATAGAGGAGACTATC
Source organism: Boesenbergia rotunda (assembly GCA_024364735.1). Lineage (NCBI taxonomy): Eukaryota > Viridiplantae > Streptophyta > Magnoliopsida > Zingiberales > Zingiberaceae > Boesenbergia > Boesenbergia rotunda. The sequence continues at coordinate 192,692 of JAGFNQ010000939.1, forward strand.
TATAGCACTATGATACAATTTGGGATCAACTTCTTTACCTTCAATATCATTGTCTAACTTAGTGTTAGTTGCCATAGGGATAGATATTTCTTTTGCACTTTCCATCCCAAATTTCTTAATGATTTTTTCACATATTTGGATTGATGAATATATATGCCATCTTTTGTTTTTTTAATTTGTAAACCTAAGAAAAACATTAATTCACCAACTAAGCTCATTTCAAACTCACTTTCCATGTGATTTATGAAATCATTTAGATAGTCTTTGTTTGTGGACCCACAAACAATGTCATCTACATAGACTTGGGCCACAAAAATATCTTCCCCACTAGTCTTTAAAAATAATGTAGGATTAATTTTTCCTCTATGAAAACCTTTTGACACTAAGAATATTGACAACTATTCATACCAAGCACGAGGTGCTTGTTCCATACAATGCCTTCTTAAGCTTGTATACATGGTTTGGAAATTTTAAATCTTCAAATCCCAGAGGTTGCTCAACATAGACTTCTTCTTTGATAAAACCATTTAAAAATGCTGATTTTATATCCATTTGATACAACTTAAATCCTTTATGAGTGGCAAATGTCAACATCATCCTAATAGACTCTAATCGAGCTACCGGTGTATAAGTTTCATCATAGTCCAACCCGTTGACTTGATTAAAGCCTCTAGCAACCAATCTAGCTTTATTTCTCACAACCATTCCCTTATCGTCAAGTTTGTTCCTAAAAACCCATTTTGTATCAATAATTGATTTTCCTTTGGATCTAGGTACTAACTCCTAAACTTGACTTCTCTCAAATTGAGATAATTCATCTTGCATTGCCAAAATCCATTCGGAATCAAGCAACGCATCATCTTTTGGCTCAATTTGTGAGATTAGAGCTACTTGACTCCCTTCATTTCGAAAATAAGATCGAGTTCGTACCTTATGTGTAATATCACCCACTACTTGCTCCAAAGGATGGTTTGCACTTGTCCTTGTGGGTCTTGGTTCTTGAGTTGTAGTGATTACATTCTCAAGTGGTAACTCAACAATACCTTCCGTTTCATTTTCTTCTTTCTCAAGATTATTTTCCTCTTCTAATGTCAATTTCTCCAATTCAAATTGTACTTCCTCCTCTATTGCTTTATTAGAACATAAGCTTGGATTTTCTTTAAAAACCACATTTAGAGACTCTTCAACTATTTTGGATCTCTTATTGTAAACTTTATAGACTTTGCTATGAGTAGAATACCCTACAAGAATACCTTCATCCGCCTCGGCGGAAAATATTTCTAAGTGATCTTTGGTGTTTAAAATATATACTTTACATCCAAACACTCTAAGATGTTTTATTATAGGAGGTTTACCAAACCATAACTCATGAGGTGTTTTGTTCAAAAACCTATGTATTAGAGTCCTATTTTGCACATAACATGCCTTATTAATTGCTTCAGCGCATAGATAACTATGAAGTGAGTATTCATTTAACATACTCCTAGCGGCCTCTTATAAGACTCTATTCATTCTCTCAACAACCCCATTTTGTTGTGGTGTCCTAGGGGTAGAGAATTCATGTTTATATCCATTTTGTGAGAAAATGTTTTCAAATATTTCATTTTCAAATTCACCTCCTTGATCACTTCTTAATCTATTGATTTTCAGATTTTTCTCATTTTCAACTCTTCTACAAAAAACAATCAATGTTTATAAGGTATGATCCTTATGCTTCAAGAAAAACACCCAAGTGTATCTAGTGAAGTCATCTATTATGAGTAAACAATATCTATTATCATTCAAGGAAACATGCTTACTACTATCAAACAAATCCATATGCAATAGTTCCAATGTTGTAGATGTACTTAAATTTGTTTTACCTTTGTGGGTAGCCTTGGTTTGCTTACCCATTTGACATGCATCACATAGATTGTCTTTTTGAAACTTCAATTTTGGCAATCCTTGCACCAACTTGTTCTTTGATAGTCTTTTGATGTGTCTCATGTTGGTGTGAGCAAGTCTCAGATGCCAAAGCCAAGTCTCTTCCTCTTTAGACATGAAACACTTAGCAAACACATTAGTAGCACCAAATAGTGTTAGATCGTGTTCAGCAAGCTAGAGGGGGGGTGAATAGCGTCTTTCGATTTTTCTACCTACAACGTTAGCAAATGCAAGAGAAAATCTAATAAAACAAAGGGAAACAAAGCTAACACAACCTAATTTACGTGGTTCAGATATGATGCTCCTACTCCACGACAGCCTGTAAGGTGGGCGATCCCTAATCCGTCAGTAGATGATTTCCTGGAGCACCTCTGGCTAGATCCCATAGCTCCTTGTGGGTGGAGAAACCTCTCCACAACCTCTGGACACTATCTGAGCAAAGAAGGCTACTAACAAGCTTTGACCAAGCAAGTTTCACTGAGGAAGAACAGCCCTAAACAAGCTCCCTTAAATAGTGGGGCAGTCGACTGACCTCACTTGAATTCGAATTTCAAGCCTGACCTTTCGAATTTCGGCCATACCAGTCGACTGCTCCTGGGGCAGTCGATTGATCCTTCCCTAAACCTAGAGTTACCCTTCCCAACTACATTTCTCTCCGCACTCGAACCCTCCCGGCTTAGTTTCCGAGTACAAACACTCACACTTGGACCCTCACAACCTGGTTGACTCTTCAATCAGCAGTCTTGATCTGTTGCCTTCACGCCCTTTTCATCTTTGGCTCCCGTCCCTTAGATGCGCACATAAGCCCTCGGCTTGCCTCCATGCCATCCTTCATGTATGCCTCGAAGTCCGCGTCCCTCGGCTCATCGTCTCTGCTTTGTCCATGGTCCCTCGGATGCGCACACAAGCCCACGGCTTGCCTCTATGCCACCCTTCACCTGAAGACACCCAACCAAATCTATGTGTACCTGCAAGCCTGCACACTCACATACACATATTAGAATACAATAACACTCTAACTTAACCATATTGACACACACATCAAAACCCATGATCCTCCAGATCATGGGTTTTGATGTGTGTGTCAATTTCCTCAACAAATAGTTCAACTTGGTAAATATTTTCCTTTCTATGACCAATAAGTATGATAGTGTTTAGTTCACTATGCTTAATTAGACAATGAGATGAGTCAAACTCAACTCTATATCCTGAGTCACATAGTTGACTAACGCTTAGTAGATTGAAGGTCATACCTTTTACTAATAGAACATTCCTAATTACAAATTGTTCAGAATTTTTAATATCTCCTATTCCAATAACTTTCAATCACCACTATTGCCAAAGGAAATGGTACCTTTATTTTTGTTTTTGAGTGATTAAAATTTTGATACGTTTCCCATCATGTGCCTAGAGCATCCACTATCAATAAACCATGTTATTGGGTGCTCTCCCTTGACGCATGCCTGTTCAAATGTGATGAACTAAATATTTTGGTACCCAAATGTTGGGTCCAATAGCATCTATAACATATTGCTTGGGTACCCAAGCTTGTGCAGTTTTAACTTTTGAAACAAGATTTCTACTAACAAAGGACATAAAGTTAACTTCCTTATCCTTTGATTTATACACTAATCCTGCCTTGTTATAAATTGCCCGTTGACTTCCTAATATCATGTCCAAATATTTAGAGCTTGAGGTAATTTTTTCCAAAACACTTCTAAGATCCTCTACTTGCAATTTTAAGGATGCATTTTCCTTTTTAAGTTCATCACTTTTAGAATTAGCAACTTTATGATGTGTACATGCTTCACATGACATAGTATCAATTTCGAGTAATTTCATCTTATTTAGTAGTATGGGATCGGTTTGAATTGATAGAGGGGGTGAATATCGATCGATAAATTATCGGAAAAACTAAGAGTAATTGCGCAGCGGAAAAGCAAAACAATCGCTAACACGTTTGTTTTTACTTGGTTCGGAGTCGCAGTCGGCTCCTACTCCAAGGCCAACGGTCCTTGACCATTTACGACGGATAATTCTATATTGCGTAAAAATGTTACAACTTGAGTACAAATATAGAATTTAAAATACAGCAATTTAATCGAAAGTTATACCGACGACCGGAAGATTGGAGTGTCGTAGCCGCGGGTTGTCGTTGGTGCTTGAATCTTGAGCACGGAGTGTTTCAGAGCAGAGCGCTTGTTTAGAATGCATTGAAAAGAAGTTGTTCTGAAGCTAAGGGGGTGAACCCCTATTCATACTCGTAGCTGGGGTGCCTGTGTTGAAGAGGGGCGCCAAACACGTGGCCCTCACTGTGCGAAACTCAATCCGCAGACTCGGTCAGCGCTTATCCCCTCAACCAGGGCGCTTGAGCTGACTGGGGCGCCTGTGTTAACACAAGCACCTCATATGCAGTTCTGAGGCATTGCTTCGAAGTGGCTTGGAATAACCCTTTGTCTGGGGCGCCTGTCTCAACACAAGCGCCTAGTCAAACACGGCTCCTCACACCATTGAGGCTCCTGGGAGCAGAAACCTTCATCCCTTCGTTCCTACAACCAGGGTTAGTTCCAAAACACAAGTAACATATCAATAATATAGATTTAAGCAAGATTTACAGCCTAAGTCATCTTGGTTTTGATTTTGGGCTTCCCAAATGGAACCCTAGGACGAACTGACACCTAATGTTCCCTCCTACGGGGAACGCGTCCTCACCTACTCCTCTCAGGAGAGTTTACCTTTTTGCTAACCGGCTCCTCCGGTTAGACCACGACTAGGACTTATTACCCAACCTTTTGTCAGCACTTAGGTGGTCAGCCCGCGACCAGGACTTAGTGCCCAATTCTTGGAACCAGGACTTCGTGCCAAGTGTACCTAGGACTTTTCCTGCACACATGATTAAGATTGTCAGATCACAACAAAATCTTAACTTCTGAACCCTTTGCCATTATCAAAGCATAGGTTTGTCTTTGGTGCTTCCGGCACCAATAATCTCCCTATTTTTTATTTATGGCAACACGGTTCAAAAAGTCAAGTTAAAAATCATTTAAAGCACATTTGACAAACATGTTAATCTTTAAGAGATACATAAAAATATAAGCTCCCCTTGAAAAAGTTCTCTCCTTGAAAATTTCAATGATACGCAGTTTTGAAAAACTTCTAAATGTTTTGAATTTTGACTAAGTGTTTTGTAAACTGAGCAAAGCATTTTAGTTTTGTCTAAGTGTTTTTGAAAATCCAGTAAAGCAAAATAAACCTTTTATACTTAGACAATTTTTACTTTTGAAAATTTTTGCGAGCCCAAATTAGGAAAAACTTTTACTTCAAAAAGGCTTTGCGAAAATTTAACTTTAAACCAATTTTTGCAAAAAAAAAAAATCCTTAACCAAAAAAATTTCACTTGAGAATGAATTTTTGGAAAAATATTTGTTTACTAAGAAAAGTTTTTTGCACACTAAGAAAAAATTTAGCTTATAACATTTTGTGCATTTTGAAAAAAAAAATTTACTTGGAAAAAACTTTTTAAGAAATTTTTCTTTGTCAACTAAGAAACATTTTTACTTAGAAAAATACCTAAGAAATTTTGCTTAGAGAGAAAAAAGTTTTTGCCAAAAAATTTGTTCACTAAGAAAAATTTTCACTTAGAAATACTTTGCCAAAAATGTTTCAAAAAATTTTGCTCAGGCAAATTTGGTTTCCTAAGAATCAAATTTTACTTAGAAAAAAATGCACTTAGAAATTTTTGAAAGCACTTAGAAATTTTTGAAAACACTTAGAAATTTTTCTTTACTTTTTGAAAGAGAGATAAAAATTTTGAAAATGAACCATTTGAAAATTTGAAAAAAATTTTTACTCTCTTTTTCTCTCTCTCCCCCTTTGCCATATATCAAAAAAAATAACAACCATTGCAAGTCAATTTCGAATTAGAGCTAGTTAAAAGAAATTGTAAGTCCGTATTGAACCAACTCTAGTAAATTCAAGCAAGAAACAAAGCCCAAACCAATTAATCTGAGCTTGTTCGGGTCCTGTCTAATCCAGTTAGTTACTTACTAACTGTTATAAAACAGTAGTTTTCACTACGGTTAGTCAAGTTAAGTGATTTGATAAAGTTAGATTTGCTAAGCTTGAACACTTAACTTGATTGTTGTTCAATTTGTATTTATCGCCCCAATTACTGCAGATACACTGATATAAAGCATCTTGAATCAAGGCATAGACCTAAGCATCTCAACCCAATCTAGGTTATCAATCAAAGTACCCTAAGATGCTTGTGAGATGCTAGCTTCTAGATCTATAGGTGCATGCAGTTCTAGGGTTAAGACCTAAGCTAAGTTCATTTGCGTAAAAAAACCTTAGTTTTGAAGGGGGTATGTTTTTGAAAAATTCTAAGTCGAAAAATCATTTTAAATTTCAAGACTTAGAAAAAGAAATGATAAAAAGAATATCAAATGTTAATTTCAAAAAAAACAAATATGAAAAAGATTTAAAAGAAATAATCAGAATAGTTCTATTCTACTAAGCACAACCCTAACTATGATTCAAATATAAAGTAGGTAATTCAGCAGATAAATAATTAGCCAGAGTATGAAGCAGATAAAATAGCCAACTATATAAACAAGTAAGCAGTAGTAGTGAAAGTCAAACGGTCAACACCAGAATCAAGCCAAGTCAATACCAAGTCAACCATACCATGTAGGGAAAGTCAATCAGTCAGAAATACAGTCAAAGAAAAAAACTCATGTCTAGGAGGATGGGCCAGGGGGTCAAAATGGAACGGGGTTCCACGACCGGAACAAGGACATCATCTCATCGTGTCGGGCCTAGTTCGCATCGCGTTCGGCCTGTAGTGCGTCCATGTACTCGACGTGGTGACCCTCTACCTCCTCTCGGAGACTATGGACCTCCGTCTGGAGATTGTGGACATCCGTCTCAATCCGTGCTAAGCGCTGGTCCGTCATCAGTGGTGGAGGCTCTCGTAACTGCTCCTCGATCTCGACGGCGAGCTCGGCTACGTCAACCTCTACCTCCTCGTCTGAGTCGACCTGGTGTCGAGTCCTCTATCGTCTCCACGATAACACTCCGGTGGCCGTGATATCTATGCCCGCTAAAGAAAAGTTCCTAGCCCCTATCTCATCGAATTCGGTCATCGGGATGACCTCCCCAGCAGTGACGTCGCGACCATGGTGATGTAGGAGGGAAGTGATAATGTGACAGTAGGGCGTGCGTACTTGGGAGTGGGTGGATATGCTCGACGTGTAAATGATCGTCTGGAATATGTGTAGACCAATGTCTATATCCAGATGGTGGATCATTGCGTAGAGTAGGAAGGTGTGGAAAGTCGCATAGTCGCGACATCCCAAGTGGTCAATGGAAGAATGCAGCAGACCAGAACTCTATAGAGAGGTAGTCCTAGATGCAGAGATCGTCGGACTGAAATCTCTGTACCGTCGGGTCTCTCGCATCCCTGAAAAAGTAGGAATAGAGGGTGTCCAAGGTGATGTGAGAATAGGGGGCATCAAAAGGAAGGTCAGTTGGAGGATAACAACAAAAAGTGGACTGAGAAGGTCGTAGTCCATGAAATCAGTTAAACAGAGTGGGTGTGATAGTAAGGGGAATGGACTGCACAGTAGTAGAGTAACAAAAGTCATCAAGTTTGACCAAGTTGTTATAAAACTCAGCACACAGGGTTGTGTTGACTGAGTGGGTACAGTAAACAGTTGGTCGAGTTGATAAAAGTTAATTGTATCTATAGCAGTTGGGCAAGATTGAATAAAGAAGTGTCTATTTAGGTAGCTGGTCTTAATTGGTTTATAAGTGGTTTGTGCGAATTTATTAAATAGGGCCAAGGTGGGGAACCTAGAGTCTGGGCTAGGCTTGGCCCCGGGGATGGTTTTTCTAAACAGGTAGGAAAAAGATTATGCATTTATTAAAAGAAATAAAGAAAAATTAACTAGAAATGCATAATTAAATCATACCGGGGCGGCATTGTGAATGTAGAGTGATTGAGGACAAGCGAAGAGCTTTCGAGCTCCTTAGAAAGAAGAGGAATGGAAGGGGAGTTCGTATGGTGTGGCAAATGAGCATGGGGTAGGTTTCACGAGCGCCCGTGAGGGATCTAGGGCGCCCGTGACCATTAAGGCGCCCGAGAGCTTCTCGAGCGCCTGAGTCAGTGTGGTCAGACCTTTTGGCAGGTTTGACTGCCTTGAAAAACGAGTAGGGAGCCCGTGAGGTCTCGGGCGCCCATGTTGACCGGGTTTGACCATTGACCAGGTTTGATTGTTGACTAGGATTGACTGTGTTGACCAGGTTTGACCAATCAATAATTAAGTCAATCAAGTCCTACATTAAATTCAAGACTTAGTTTGATGAGTTAATTTTGAAAAAAAAATGAAATTCAATTTTTGAAAAAATGTTGAGTGGAAAACATGTAGAGTTAATTTAGAAAAAATTTTGAATTGATCTTGAAAAAAAAATTGAACAGATTTTGAAAAAAGATTGAACTGATTTTGAAAAAAATATATTGAACTATATTATTAGGTCCTAGACATCTCACCCAGTTCTACATGACAAAACAAGTTACCTTATCTGTTTTGTGAGATGTTTTATTTTTATCTTCGAATTAGTGTTCAATCTTAGATTTAATTAAAACTTGTGTTAGATTCAAATTTATCTAATAGTAAATTGAATTTGAGTTTCGATAATTGTCTTCCAGGTCTTAGCGAGGCACAGTGTGTTGGTATGGCTTGGCGGTTTCCAAGGCAACCACAGGGTTGTATCTGAGAGACCTCTCTATGTCTACAGATTAAAAATTTAATCCGAATAGAGACTCATCCCTCTAACGACTGTCTCATCGTCGTGTTAATTAATCCAAGTTACAACTTAGCCAAAACCAAGGTTAAGGCCTTGTAACTTTCCGGATTAATTAACTGCGGAAAAGACGATGATTTGGATCGCCGGTTTTTGTGTTTGTATTCAAGGTCCAGTTAGTTAATTATTGTCTATGATAACAAATCAAAATAACCAACTAACATACATGAAATGACGAGGCAAAGTAACATGACACAATTAAAACATAGTAAATGAAAACGGAGCTCGGGAGAGTTATACCTCACCGTTTCCCTCGCAGTCTTCTACCTTATGACCCTCCTCTCCTGGACGTCGTGTGGGCAACGATCTACCAAGATGCGGAGTCTCCAAAGGCCTCGAATTGATCACCTCTCTTCTTCCTCTCTCTTGCGCCAACTAACCCTAACCCTAGGGTTCACCGCCGGCCACCTTTGCTTCTCCTCCACCTTGCGCCCGGCCACAAGAGCTTGCCAATGATCGCCAGCCACAAAGCAGCTCCAGGAAGAAGCCAATGAGGAAGAAGAAACCAAAGAAGAAAGAAGCAGCAACTCTTCTCCTTCCTTAAACCCGCCGCTTCCACCTCCACTGCCGGCGCCGCAAGGTTGAAGATCCTTGCCACCGGCTGAGCTCCGTTTATCCTGGGGTGATCACGATGAAGAGAAGAAGAGCCTAGGAAGGGAACCAGCAGGAGAAAGCTTTCCTTCAATCTCTCCTTCTTCTTTCTTCACCGCCGCCGACCACCTCCACCGAACGCCTCTTTCTCTTCTCCTAACGCCGCCGACTTCTCCCAATCCTCGCTGTTGCCATGTTCCTCAAGAAGAGGCGAGTCCTCCTTGTCACTGGCCACCACTTGGATCGGAGAAGGAGAGCCAAAGGAGAAGAAGAAGAATCTTCTTCTCCTCTCTTGTGCGTGACCTAGGAGAGAGAGAGGGAGAGAGGCTAGGGCTTGGTTTTGTGGATTAATTCCAAAAATTAATCAAGGATTAATTCGCTTTTAATCATGACTCCTATGGGGTATTTATAGGGCTAAGATAGGGACCATGAGGAGGAGTTGGTTCTTGGCCCACTAATGGATCCAAACCAGATCCATTAATGGTGATCCATTCCACTAAAGGATCCCATTGTACTTCCTCACCAACCCCCATATTTTCATATGGGATACACATATTACGAGTCGTCCATCTCCTCATATTTAAGATATCGTATGTCCGATAATTAATTTAATTTACTAATAATTAAATTAATTATCCTCTTGATCCTAGCTTGATTAGTATTACTCAACCTTTTCATCATGCCGGACCATAGTCCACTTGCAAGATTTGACATGTTGACCTTTTTGAGCTCACCAAGGGGGCATCATCATCCCGACTCACCAGGACACGGATTCCGTCAATAATCAATAGCACATCATATTATTAATATTATCTCCCAACTTACCGGGTCTATCGATCTAACAGAATAGATCTCGCCCATTGGTAAATCAAAGAAATAATAATTAATAATATATGCCCATCATTATTTCGGGATTAAGAGATCGTACTCCATAATATTATCCGAGGTCTAATTCAATTTATGAAGTTAGTACAAAAATTGGTTGACCTCTCTTTTGGTCCTACTTAATGTACACAAAATACACTAGTGTAATTTTATGGTTAAGATAAATCACACCTAATTACACTACAACCATCCCGATGATTTGTCTAACTCCATCTCGGTTGTGAGCCTCTTTCTTATACTTCGGCAAGGAACCTGATAACATGATCTTCTATGCGACACCATGCACCATGTTATCTACAATGCCAAGTACCAAACAGTTTGTGCATATACTAATATAAACATGCACTGTGTGATTTTGCGATTCTCTTTAAAATGTAAATGTGTTTTAACCAAAAGCAAGTCTTTTGATATACATCCTAACACAGAGGCCTTCTTTGGCCATACCTTATTGGAGCAACAATCCTTTCCTTGACAAAGCCTTTTATCGAATTTTTATTTTCAAATTACTTCTTGAAAAATTTTGGTCTAACTAGCTTAAGTTTTGGATCGGTAACTTCGGCTAGTTCCACCAGACTAAAAAGACCAAGTAGGGTACGCCTTACCTTACTTGACCTTATTAGCAGGGCTTCCCTAACGTACTATCATCTCACCTCCACCTAATACTAGGTTGTTCAAGTTTTAAGTAACTCTTTTATCCTTAAACTAACTAATTCTAATTCTAAGCATAATATAAAAAAATAAACTAAAAAATAAGCATGCAATACGCAATTAAAGCAAACAATTATCTAAGTAAAGTCAGAATTGGAGTAATACTCCGGATTTTCGAAATCAGCACGATTGTGAATTAAATTTTCTAGCATATTAACTTTACGTTTCAGTGCTTCATTTTCCTATTCTAATTTTCTGAAATTTGCCTTAACTAATTTATATGATTCAATCACGTTATTTGAGGCAAACATTGGATTTTCAAATAATGTAAATTTACCTTTGTCGACTGTTTGTCTAATACTCTTGAGAGTTCCCCTTGTTGTAGGTGGCGAAGGTCGACTCTTGCGAGTGGGGCACTGATTATTGTAATGTCCGTTTGATTCCTCGTTTGGGATCTCCCCCTTGATTTTAGCCATCTTTCTTTTCTGTTTCTTCAACATCTTGTTGTGGTCACGAGCCAGCCAGACCAGTTCCGATGATCCCCTTTTTCGTCGTCAGACTCCGAATCTGAGTTGGACTCGGGTATGGTTGAGGCTTATTCTTTAGTGGTTCTCCTATAGTTTTCCCTGCACTAGAAACTATACCTTCCTCGACCATTGCAGTATCAGTTTGGTTATTTAATCTTAACTCTAAAAAAGATTCAAAATTGGTTACCGATTTTGTTTCGGCAAACTCGTCTTCTGACTCTGGTTCGATTTCGAAGTCAGGTATGGATTCTATCTCATCTTCTGATCCGAAGTCAATTTCGAAGTCGGGTGCCGAGTCTGTCTGCGCTACTTGTGCTTGAGCCAAGAATGCAAGATAACTTACCTGATCTTCTTCTTCATTTGAGTTCTCTTGATGTAGGTTGATCAGCTTCTCTCAAATTTCTCTAGCACATCCGAATGGATCGACTAGCCTGAGTTGTTCATTGGTTAGGCCACACTGAAGAATTGCAGTTGCCTTAGCATCTGTTTCAATCTTGTTGAGCGTTGGTTCATCCAGTTTGTCCCATGCAATTGATAATCCATTTTCTGCTGGAAAAGAGAATCCCATTTGGATTATCATCCATATGGGTCTTCAGATGGGCTTCCATTTGGCTTCTCCAAGTTTGAGCCACCCGCTCTAATACCACTTGTGGGATCGGTTTGAATCGATAGAGCGGGGGGGGGGGGGGGGTGAATATCGAACGACAAATTTTCAGAAAAAGTAAGAGTAATTGCGCAGCGGAAAAGCAAAATAATCGCTAACACGTTTGTTTTTACATGGTTCAGAGTCGCAGTCGGCTCCTACTCCAAGGCCCATGGTCCTTGACCGTTTACGACGGACAATTCTATATTGCGTAAAAATGTTACAACTTGAGTACAAATATAGAATTTAAAATACAACAATTTAACCGAAAGTTATACCGACGATCGAAAGATTGGAGTGTCGTAGCCGCAGATCGTCGTTGACGCTAGAATCTTGAGTACGGACCATTTCGGAGCAGAGCGCTTGTTTAGAATACGTTGAAAGACGTTGTTTTGAAGCCAAGGGGGTGAACCCCTATTTTTACTCGTAGCTGGGGCGCCTGAGTTGAAGGGGGCGCCTGACACATGGCCCTCACTGCGCGAAACTCAATCCGTAGACTAGGTCAGCGCTTATCCCCTCAACCAGGGTGCCTGAGCTGACTGGGGCGCCTGTGTTAACACAGGCGCCTCATATGCAGTTATGAGGTCTTGCTTCGAAGTGTCTTGGAATAACCCATTGTCTGGGGCGCCGTCTCAACACAGGCGCCTAGTCAAACAATTCATGCCTCACACCATTGGGGCGCCTGGGAGCAGAAACCTTCATTCCTTCGTTCCTGCAACCAGGGTTAGATCCAAAACACAAGTAACATATAAATAATATAGATTTAAGCATGATTTACAGCCTAAGCTGTCTTGGTTCTGATTTTGGGCTTCCAAATGGAACCCTAGGTCAAACCGACGCCTAATATTCCCTCCTACGGGGAACGCGTCCTCACCTACTCCTCTCAGGAGAGTTTACCTTTTTGCCAACCGGATTGCCCAATCCCCCAGATTAGGTCTTCGTGCCTAGTCCTCGACCAGGACTTATTGCCCAGCTTTACTTACCAGGTCTTCGGTGCCCAGTCCTCGTCCAGGACATATTGCCCAGCTTCACTCACCAGGTCTTCGGTGCCCAGTCCACGACCAGGACTTATTGCCCAACCTTTTGTCAGGACTTAGATGCTCAGCCTGCGACTAGGACTGAGTGCCCAATTCTTAGAACCAGGACTTCGTGCCTAGTGTACCTAGGACTTTTCCTGCACACTTGATTAAGATTGTCAGATCACAACAAAATCTTAACTTCTGAACCCTTTTCCATTGTCAAAACATAGATTTGACTTTGGTACTTCCGGCACCAACATGTAGTTCTTTAACTTTAACTTTTGGCCTAGATAAAGCATTTGTCAAGCATGCAATAGTAGCATAGAGTTTATCCAATTTAGAAGAAGTTACCTCATCATCAGTAGATGATGACTCGCTTGAAGACTCAACTTCATCTTCACGGTTTTCCTCATCTTCACTACTTTCAACATCATTTAAAGCCATGAGAGCCACATGTCTTGAAGCCTTTCTCTCAATTTCTTCATCTGATGAGCTAGATGAAGAATCATCCCATGTAGCTTTCAAGGCCTTCTTTTTCTTTGTCTTATCATCCTTTCTTTTTAGCTCAGGGCAATCGGCTTTGATGTGACCTTTTTTACTGCTCTCAAAACAAATTGCATCAACCTTTGCTTTTGATATAACTTGAGACTTACCCTTTTTCTTGTCATCAAGGAACATTTTCTTAACATCTTTCTTGTTGAATTTCCTAGATCGTCTCATCATCTTCCGGACAAAGTTTGCCATCTCACTTGATGATAGTTCCTCTTCACTATCACTATCACTATCTTGCTCGAATTCGGATGAGGAGGATTCTTCCTTCTTCTCCTTCTTCTTCTCTTTATTTTTCTTCTTGCATCTTTCACCTACAACCAAAGTTATACCTTTCTCCTTAAAATAGTTCATCTAACTTAACAATTGATAAATCCCTTGAAACCTTATAGGCATCAACCATTGATGACCATAATGAGTTTCTTGGGAAGGATTTTAGTGCATACCTGATGAGGTCCCGATTTTCCACACTTTCTCCAATCGAATAAAGACCATTTAAAAGCTCCTTAAATCTCCCATGTAATTGACTTACCGTTTCTCCTTCCTTCATTACAAAGTTTTGCAACTAATTTATAAGGTCCCTTTTGGCAATTCTTGAATCTTTTGTACCTTCATTTAGCTCAATGAGCTTATCCCACATTTCTTTAGCACTCTTGAATGGACCGACCTTGTTTAGTTGTTCCGAGCTCAAACCACATTGAAGAGTTACAGTAGCTTTAGCGTTTGCTTGCACCTTCATCTTTTGCTCAACCGTCCATTTCGATGATTCCAGAATTTCCCATCTTGTGTTGGTGTAATAAAACCCTCAGTAACAGAAAACCAATTGTCAATTTCAGTCATGAGATAATTCTCCATGCGACTCTTCCAATATGCAAAGTTGTTCCCTTCATAGTAGGGTGGTCGTGTAGTGTTGTGACCCTCTTTCAAAGACAGCCTCGCAGCTCAACCACTTGCTTCTTTGGGTGTGTGTCCTCCGAAGCAACCTCGCTCTGACACCACTTGTTAGGACCGGTAGAGCTAGAGGGGGGGGTGAATAGCTCGCTTCGGTTGGTTTTTCTTCTTCACAACAGAAACTTGAAGCCAAACACCTCTAAATCCAATGCTAATGCTTTGATTTACTTGGTCTCCACCTCCTTGAGGTGACTAATCCAAGGGTCCACACCAACGATTACAGATTCCACTATGAAACCTCCTTCTCAGAACAACACCGAAGGTGGGGAAACCCTTTTACAACAACCTTGAAAGCTTTCACGAAAAGAACAACACAAAGGAGAAGAAGAAGAGAAATATTACATTCTAGGCTTGATTCTCCTTCCCTTGGTTGTTTGAAGATGGTGTTGAAAAGATGAGCAGAGAACTTGAGCACCAAGCTTATTAGAATCGCAATGGAACAATTGTCTTCACTTTTTACATTGCCGCCTGCTTTTAACGGTCTTCTCTGCTTCTTTGTGGCATCACGAATCGATTGGAGAAAACTCCAATCGATTGCCATATAGCCATTGAACAGTACGGATCTCGGATGAATGGATGTGATTACGCTATTTTGAACTTGAATCGATTGAGAGCATGCACTGTTTGATTAGTCTCTTTAATCGATTCAGTAATCGATTCAGGACCCTTCTGTTCAAGCGAGGGATGTGTCCCAATCGATTAATCAATCGATTAAGAGCTGGATTAGGGAGCTTTCTGTTTTCGCACAGAATGTCTCCCAATCGATCGACCAATCGATTCATAGCTTCTGAATCGATTGACTGATCGATTAGAGAACATTCTGTTTGCGCATAGAATAGCTCCTAATCAATTCACCAATCGATTACAAGGCTTTCTATTTTCGCACAGAATGCCTCCCAATCGATCGGTCAATCGATTAATAGCTTCTAAATCGATTGACTGATCGATTAGGGAGCATTTTGTTTGTGCATAGAATAACTCCGGCGTCTCCCACGATCGCGGAGGAGGATAAAACTCCTCTTTTGAAGTGCCACCAAAGTGTGCCATCTCCTACGGCGGAGCACCGGGTCGAGGTCGAAGCCTCTATCGACTCGCCCAACAATCTCAAAGGCAAGCGGGTGGGATCGACAGAGCCTCTCTTTACGAGCACGCATCTGCGCCAGAAGGTCCAGGCGGCTGAGAAAGCAACCTCCCTGGGACCTCGACCAGTGGAGCTGAAGGAGCCCCTGGCAGAGAGTCATCCTTCTAAAGAAGCCTCCACCACTGAGGAAGACATTCCGGGCTCCTCCATAGTGTAGTTCGAAGCTCCCAGTATCCAGTCCCTCCCTCTCCGCCGCTCCGAAGGCATATCTGGCGTGCCTTCTCCGAGGAGCCGGGAAGCCATGAGAAGGAGGACCATAGGCGATTCAGCTGGGATAATCACTAGCTTACATGAGTCGCTCCTAAAGGTAAACATCTTATCTTCTCTTATTACAATTATTTTCTCTTCTGCCCTTTATTATTTGTTGTGGCAGGCCACTTCCAGCTGCCTTCTCCTCGGTCGCCGCCTGTCCTCCAAGCAGGAAACCGAAGCCCAGCGCCAACAAGTCACCGAACTAGAGGCGGAGGTTTTCCGGGCTCGTGACGAAGGCTTGATGCAGGCGGAGGTCAGTAGGGTTCTTCGAGTTAAGGTGGAGCACTACCTGGACTCCCTGCTGACCTCTGAATCCTCCCTGCACAATATTCCATCAAGAAAGGCTCCTGTCGAAGAAGGCGATGAGCCTCTCGGCTGAGGTGAGTCAACTGACTCAGGAGAACGGGCAGCTCCAAGGTCAGACCAAGGATCTGGCAGGCCAACTAGTGAAATAAGAAACGCCGATACAAGCGGCTGTCGAGCACATGTCCGACCTGCAAGAGGAAATTGAGCTGGCCAAGTCATGCCTCCTAACAACCTCAGAGTAGCTTGAGGAGGCTCAGACGGGCTCGAGACCAAATGCCCTCCGAAGTGGCTGAGTTGAAGATTGTCTGGGACAAAGTCTCAGAAGAACTGAAGACATACAAGGCTAACAAGGAGTCCCAGTAGGCAGATGCAGAGGCAGAGGCGGTTCATGGCCAAATTCCTCCAATCTGAGAAATTTAGTGACCTTCTGGCCAGTCAAGGGATGAGGCGGCTGAAGCAGGGCTTCAATGGAGCTGTTCATCAACTTCGGTAGGTCGATGCAATAAATTTGGACGCCAACCTGAGCTTCCTCAGCGTCGACTGGCCTTGGGAGGAGCTATCGCTGGAGGAGAAAGAATTATAATTCCTCATGTTTTCATACTTTATATTTTATATTTTTCTTTCCTTTTGAATGTACTCCAAATGTAAGCTCCAATTTTGAATGGAATATTTTAATCTTTTGTCACTTTCTTGCATGGTTTATTATCTACATCTTATTTCCTATTTCATGCATTGCGCT
The DNA here is from genome assembly GCA_024364735.1 of Boesenbergia rotunda. Classification (NCBI taxonomy): domain Eukaryota; kingdom Viridiplantae; phylum Streptophyta; class Magnoliopsida; order Zingiberales; family Zingiberaceae; genus Boesenbergia; species Boesenbergia rotunda. The sequence continues at coordinate 209,730 of JAGFNQ010000939.1, forward strand.
TATGTTGCGTGTTGCTCTTCGCTCCCCTTGTATAAACTCCTTTAGACGTGTGAAGTCTAATGTTAAGGAAGAGACAAGAACTTAGTGTGTTGTTATTTGCCTGTGCTGGCAAGAACAGGACTCGGCCTCTTCAACACCTTAGCCAGACTTATATATCTTGGGTATCGTCAACACCTCAAGATGATATAGGCCCGCCTGTTCCCGACCGTGCTTCCTCAGTACCATGCCCGGTCTACATATCTCGAGCATCCTCGGTACCAAGAGATGGTAGGAACTTAGGATGCTCCCGGTCGGGCATCCTCAGCACGACGAGATGGTAGGATCTTCGCCTGCTCCCAGCCAGGCATCCTGGTCGGGCATCCTCAGCACCACAGCCAGGTCTACTCATCTCGGGCATCCTCGGCACCACGAGATGGTAGGATCATCGGTTGCTCCCGGCCGGGAATCCTCAACACCACGACCATGTCTACACATCTCGGGCATCCTCAACACCACGAGATGGTAGGATCTTCGCCAACTCCTGTCCGGGCATCCTCAGCACCACTACCAGGTCTACTCATCTTGGGCATTCTCAGCACCATGAGATGGTAGGATCTTCAGCTACTCCTGGCCGGGCATCCTCAGTACCACGACCAGGTCTGCTCATCTCGGGCATCCTCGGCACTACGAGATGATAGGATCTTCGCCTACTCCTGGCCGGGCATCCTCAGTACCACGGCTAGGTCTAATCATCTCGAGCATCCTCGGCACCACGAGATGGTAGGATCTTCGGCTGCTCCTAGCCGGGCATCCTCATCACCACGGCCAGGTCTACACATCTCGGGCATCCTCGGCACCATGAGATGGTAGGATCTTCTTCTACTCCTGGCTAGGCATCCTCAACACCACAGCCAGGTGATGCGAACCCAAAGAGAAGAAGTCTCAAGAACACACAACAAATGGAATAAAGAGAGAAAGATAGTCTAAATCGAAAAGATGGAGAATAAAAGAAGGAAACCTCGACCCAATGCTTAAGGAAGCACGAACCTTGGTATAGAAGAAGAAGAAGATAGACGCCACATCCTTGGGATGGAGGTTGATAAGTCTTGAACGCCACAAGGGGATGCCTTGATAAGTTCTAGGTCAATGAAGAACCAATAAGTGAGAGCCTCACCATGTAGTAGATTGAATAAGCCAAAAGATACATGTTGTGGCCGCCACCCCCTTAATTTATAGCTATAGGGTGACCTAAAAACCCTAAAAGGCCAAAAGGAAGCTCATTTAGTAGAGGCCTATGTAGACTACATAGCCATATTGAGCTCTTGGCACCATTACAACCCAAATAAAGCTAGAAATTGGGCCTAACTAGAACCCACAAAATTAACATATCCTTCTTAGATAGACGAGAGACTTAAGTGACTAGTTAAGTTCATCTGAGGCTTGAATTAGGTTGACTAAGCCGTATGACTTGCTCTTGGTCAAACCTTCTTCAATGGTAGCTTTGGCTTTTACATCTTCAATTAGCACATTAAGTCCTTTCATCTTTTTAGCCTTAGCCCTTGTAATTGGGCCTCCTTTGATGCATAGTGGATCATCAACAACATCTAGTGTAGGTTGAGCATGATCCATATCATTAGCTTGTTGGGCAACTTATTCACTCCCTTTGACTCCATCATTCCCCCTCTCCTCAAAAGGATTCGTCCTCGAATCTTGATTACGTACATCAAAGGGAGAGAAATCAGAAACATTAAATGTGGAACTCACATTATATTCACCCAGCAAGTCAAGCTTGTAGGCATTATCATTGATTCGTGCCACGACTTGAAATGGTCCATCGCCTCTTGGATGCAACTTGGTACGACGTTTAGCAAGAAATCTCTCCTTTCTCATATGAACCCAAACCCAATCACCGGGTTCAAAGATTATTTTCTTTCGTCCCTTGTTGGCTTGCGTAGCATATTGTTCAGTCTTCTTTTCAATTTGCATCCTTACTTTCTCGTGCATTTGCCTAACAAATTCAGCTTTCCTTGTACCATCCAAACTAGCATGCTCAGAGATAGGCAAAGGTCATAAATCCAAAGGAGTTAGCGGATTGAAACCATATATCACTTCAAAAGGTGAACACTTTGTAGCAGAATGTATAGATCTATTATATGCAAATTCAACATGTGGTAAACAATCTTCCCAACCTTTTAAATTCTTTTGAATGATAGCTCTTAATAAAGTAGCTAAGGTTCATTTTACAACCTCAGTTTGTCCATCTGTTTATGGATAACACGTTGTAGAAAACAACAACTTTGTCCCCAACTTACCCCATAGTGTCTTCCAAAAGTAGCTTAGAAACTTTGCATCACGATCTGAAACTATACTTTTCGGCACTCCATGAAGTCGTACAATGTCCCTAAAAAGGAGATCAGCAATATGGTTAGCATCATCTGTTTTCCTACAAGGAATAAAATGAGTCATTTTGGAAAATCTGTCTACGACCACAAAAATAGAATCCATACACCGTTTTGACCTTGGTAAACCTACAATAAAGTCCATAGAAATATCAACCCAAGGTTCACTAGGAATTGGTAGAGGAATATACAACCCATGAGGTAAAGATTTAGATTTTGCTTGCCTACATGTGATACACTTCTCACAAAATTCTACAACATCTCCTTTCATATGGGGCCAAAAGAAATGCTCCAACAAAACATCTAGTGTTTTTCTCACTCCAAATGTCCCATTAGTCCCCCACCATGGGCTTATTGGACTAATAATTCCCTCAATGAACAGTTAGGCACACATAACCTATTAACTCTAAATAGAAATCCCTCATGCTTATAAAACTTCCCAAATGCAGCATGCTCACAAACTTCAAATACATTTCCAAAGTCAGGATCTTTTGAATATAAATCTTTAATGTATTCAAATCCTAACAATTTAGTGTTCAAAGTAGAGGGCAAGGTATACCTTCGAGATAAAGCATCTGCAACAGTATTTTCCATACCTCGTTTATACATGATCACATAAGGAAATGATTCAATGAACTCCACTCATTTCGCATGATGTCTATTCAACTTACTTTGGCTCTTCAAGTGCTTCAATGATTCTTGATCAGTGTGAATGACAAACTCTTTGGGCCACAAGTAATGTTGCCAAGTCTATAAAGCCCTCACCAATGCATACATCTCTTTGTCAAAGCTGCTCCACTCAATTTCTCACTAAAATAAGCAAGGGGTCGACCATCTTGTATTAGCACAACTCCAATACCTATTCCTGATGCATCACACTCAATTTCAAAAGTTTTAGCAAAGTTAGGTAACGCAAGTAATGATGCAGAACTTAATTTCTCCTTAAGTGAGTTGAAGTCTGAATCCTGCTCACTATCCCAATGAAATCCAACATTCTTTTTAACAATTTCGATCAAGGGTGCAGCTAAAGTGTTAAAATTCTTAACAAACCTTCTGCAGGAACTTGCCAAACCATGGAAGCTACGTACCTCAGTTATTGTTTTTGGTGTTGGCTATCACGAATAGCCTTAACCTTCTTCTCATCAACTGCTATTCCCTTAGCACTAATAATATAACCAAGAAACTTAATCTAATTAATGCAAAAAGAACATTTTTGAAGGTTAGCATACAACTTTTCATTTCGCATAACAATTAGAACATTTTGTAGATGTTGTAGAAGCTCCTCTAAGTTTTTGCTATAAATCAAGATGTCATCAAAATATACTACAACAAAATTTCCAATAAAAGCATGTAAAATATGGTTCATTAGCCTCATGAAAGTACTAGGTGCATTAGTAAGCCCAAATGACATTACTAACCATTCGTACAAACCATAACTTGTCTTAAATGCAGTTTTCCATTTGCCTCCCTCACACATGCGAATTTGATGATAGTCCGACTTCAAATCAATTTTAGAGAAAATGCAAGAGCCATTTAGTTCATCTAGCATATCATCTAATCTAAGAATAGGATGACGATACTTTACCGTAATCTTGTTGATAGCTCTACAATCAACACACATTCTCCAAGTTCCATCCTTCTTAGGTACTAGCAAAACGGGGACAGCACATGGACTCAAACTTTCTCGGACATACATTTTTTTCATTAACTCTTCAACTTGCCTTTGAAGTTCTTTTATCTCAGCAGGGTTCTTTTATCCATCAGGAACCTCATCAGGAAATACATCATCAAATTCCTGCAAAAGAGATTTAACAACACTAGGCAAAGTAGGGTTAAGATCGTTAGTGTTAAAATTAGCCTCCTTGTACAAAAGTACAATCATTGGCTGTAAAGCATAAAACGCTCTCTTAACCTCTCTTTCTTTTGCATAAAAGTTCCCTTTTTTTACTCTCTTGCTTTTGAATTTCTTTTCCCCTTTCATTCTTTTTTCCACTCATCTCATCCTCACCTTTTCTTTTCTCACACTCTTTTTCTTTTCCATTCTTTTTCCTTTTCTCATTTTCTTTTTTCTCACACTCTTTTCTTTTTTCACTCTCATTTTTGATTCTCAATTGATCTTCATATACTTGCTTAGGAGTCAATGGTACAAGAGATGTTTACCATGCATCATAAAAGAATACTGAAATGATAGTCTTAGGGACTCCATGTAGTCTGACGATCTCCTTGAGGTATAACTGAGCTAGTTGTTCCATGGAATAGGAGATCCTGATGGCTAGGAAGTGGGCAGACTTAGTCAATCTGTCTACTATTACCCAGATTGCATCATATCCAATCGTTGTTCTGGGTAGTCCCACTATGAAATCCATAGAAATATCTTCCCATTTCCATTCTGGAATCTGAATAGGTTGCAGAACTCCACCTGGTCTCTGGTGCTCTGCTTTGACTCTCTGGCAGGTCAAGCAGGTACTGATATATCTGGCCACGTCTCGCTTGAGTCCAGACCACCAGAACCTTTGCTTTAAATCTTGGTACATCTTGGTAGAACCAGGATGCATAGACTACGGGGTACTGTGGGCTTCTTCTAAAATATTCTTTCTTAGTTCCTCATCATTGGGGACGCAAAGGCGGTCTCCAAGGTAGAGGATGCCACTATCTGATACTCGAAACTCTGAATTTTCTGCCTCTTGGATCTCCTGCTTGATCTTCTGGATCCCTGGGTCTTGACTTTGCTTTCTTTGTATATCCGCAAGCAGGGTTGACTCTAGAGTCAATGCAGAAAGTTGCCCAATTATTACCTCGACTCCAAAATCCTTTATTTCTTTCTGAAGTGGTAGAGACAGTGATGATAGGGACATCAGTGCTGCACAGGATTTTCTGCTCAGTGCATCTGCCACTTTATTAGCTTTACCTGAGTGGTAGAGGATTTCACAGTCATAATCTTTGACCAACTCTAGCCACCTGCGCTGTCTCATATTCAGATCCTTCTGAGTGAAGAAGTACTTCAAACTCTGATGGTCTGTGAAGATTCTGCACTGCACTCCATACAGGTAGTGTCTCCAGAGCTTCAGTGCAAAAACCATAGCTGCTAGCTCAAGGTCATGAGTAGGGTAATTCTTCTCATAGTCCTTGAGCTGTCTGGAGGCATATGCTATTACTTTACCGTCTTGCATGAGGACAGCTCCAAGGCCCATCTTGGATGCATCACTGTAGATGTCAAAGGCCTTGTCACTCTCTGGAACCGTCAGGATGGGAGCACTAGTCAATCTTTTCTTCAGTTCTAGGAAGCTGTGCTCGCATTTATCTGACCACTCAAACTTCTGATTCTTTCTGGTCAAGGCTGTGAGTGGAGAGGCTATTCTGGAAAAGTCCTGCACAAATTTTCTGTAATATCCTGCCAGGCCTAAGAAGCTTCTGATTTCACTGGCATTCTTGGGTCTACACCAGTTGCTGACTGCTTCTATCTTGGCTGGATCAACTTGAATGCCTTCTTTGGATACAATGTGACCTAGGAAGGTCACATGATCTAGCCAAAACTCACACTTTGAGAATTTTGCATAGAGCCTCTCCTACTGAAGGATCTGCAGCACTATCCTCAAGTGTGTAGCATGGTCCTCTAAAGTCTGTGAGTATATGAGAATATCATCAATAAATACAATGACGAATTTATCGAGATACTCCCTGAAGATGTAGTTCATCAGCTCCATGAAGACTGCTGGAGCATTGGTTACTCCAAAAGGCATCACTACAAATTCGTAGTGGCCGTATCTTGTCCTGAAGGCCGTCCTGGGGATGTCACTTTCTTTAACCTTTAGCTGATGATACCCAGAACGCAGATCTATCTTCGAGAACACTGTAGCCCCTTTGAGTTGATCAAATAAATCATCTATTCTAGGAAGGGGATACTTGTTCTTGATGGTTACCTTGTTCAGAGCTCTGTAGTCTATGCACAGACGCATAGACCCATCCTTCTTCTTGACGAAAAGTACAGGGGCTCCCCAGGGTGAATGACTCGGGCGAATGAAGCCCTTGTCTAGTAGCTCCTGGAGTTGCTCTTGTAATTCCTTCAACTCTGCTGGAGACATACGATATGGGGCCTTCGAGACCGGACCGGTACCTGGCACTAGCTCGATCTCGAATTCCACTTCTCTGTTGGGTGGTAGTCCAGGTAGTTCTTCTGGGAATACTTCTGGATACTCATAGACTACCCGTACATCCTCCTGCTTGCGCTCTTCCTTTGCTTCTATGTCCACTATGCGTGCAAGAAAACCAGCACACCCTTGTTCTAGCATCTGGTGGGCTGCCAAGGCTGAGAGGAATTTCTGAGTCTTCCTCCTTGGGGCTCCTTGAAATTCGAATGGTGGTTCTCCTTCTGGACTGAAAACCACCTTCCTCCGGCGACAGTCCACTGAAGCGCTGTACTTACTGAGGAAATCCATGCCCAGTATGACGTCGAAGTCTTGCATCGCAAGGACTATTAGATCGACATATAGCTCTCGGTCTGAAATCTTGATTGACACAGCCCGGAGCCGCTGGGTGGATTCCATGATCTCCCCTGAAGGGAGAGTTGTCAGGAATCTGGACTCCCAACTCTCTGCAGGCACCTGTAACTTACTAGCAAAAGGTACTGATATGAAAGAATGGGTCGCCCCAGTGTCAAACAGTGTAGTAGCTAAATGCTAAAAAGTAATTATTTAACCTGTTACGACCATGGAGGCGCTGACAGCTTCTTCCTTCGTGAGGGAAAAGACTCTGGCATTGGTTGGAACTGGTGCTGCTTCCAACCTTCCCTGACTGATCTGAGGTCCCTCCAGTATAGTAGGCATGTAATGTAACTGAGGCTTGCCTCCATACTGTACGGACTGCTGAGGAAGTACCTTAAACTTGTTTGGGCAGTCTTTGGATCTGTGTCCCTCTTGTCCACATGAGTAGCATCCAGTTACACCCAAAAGACATGCTCCTGGATGGGTCCTCCCACACTTAGGACAAGGTGGATACCTAGCTTGCTTGTTCTCTGGGTTTCCTTTTTGGCTGCCAGGTCACTGCTTCCTTTTGTGGTTCTTGTTCTTCCAGTTCTGGTTATTTGGCTGAGGCTTCTGGCCTCCTGCTGTCTTGTTCTCAATTAGGACTGGCTTCTGCTGTGTTTGTTGTGCCTTGATGCTATTCAGATAGTGCTATGAGATTAGAGCACTACTGACCAACTCCTCGTTGGTCTGGGGTCGGTGCGTCCCGCTGTTCACGTTGAGTGCTATTTCAGGGTTCAGCATGCGGAGCATCAGTCTGACTCGCTCCTTCTCTGTGCTGACTAGCTCTGGGCAGAGGCGAGCTAGTCTGTTGAATTTCGCGACTGCTTCTCCCACTGGTAGGTTACCTTGTCTGAACTCCATGAAGTCCTCGTAGTGCTTGTTGGTAACCCGCATGTGGAAGAACTCCTCATAGAACTCTTGCTCGAAATCTGTCCAGCTCATCTGGTTGACTATCCTCTTACTCTTGACCCGCTCCCACCACATACGAGCATCTCCAGTTAGGCAGAAGGAGGCACATTTGACCTTCTCGACTTCTGGCCAGTCAAGAAGCTCCATTGTGCTCTCTAAAGTCTTGAACCAAGCCTGGGCATCCCAGGGCTCAGTCGTGCCTGAGAAGCTTTCAGGTTTCAGCCTCTGCCACTGGACGAAGTATGCTTCTTGTCTTCGGTTCACGGCAGGGGTCTCCTGGGTGACTGGTGGAACTTCAGCCACCACTGGAGTTTCCACTCCTGCTGTGGGTGGTGTAGGGGGCACTGGGTGCTGATTTGCCATCAGTGTGGCGATGGTCTTCTGTTGCTCTGAAATCTGAGCTTGCATTTGAGCAATGACTGCTATCAGGTTTGGCTGTTCTGTGCCAGGCTCATTGTTATCTTGAACTGGAGTTCTGTCCCTTGGATTAGGAGCTCGGCCTCTTCTTGCCATCTAACAATGCATAAGGGAACAAGAACTCACTACTACATCTCTAGGTATAAACTTGTCTTCTTACTTAGTAACCTAATATCCATTCTAGGGATTAAACATGATTCCGTGATACTAAGGTATTAAACATGCTTCCTTGTTCTATGCACATATGAGTGAGTACTTAAGCATTTCTCTATACTGCAATTAAATAAAGGAGCGATAAAAAAACTGAAACTTAAAACTTTCTTACTTGAAGACGGCAAGGTTGATGCTGGTGTCTGTGTGATGCTGGAGAATGGGAACGCTCTGATACCAACTGTAGCGACCCGCCTTCTCTACCTTTGACGGACCGTTACTTTATCTACTTCTTGACTCTAATGCACGATTAAAAATGCGGAACTTTCTTTTTAATTTTTTTCTATCTAAAAATGATATTCTAACTTTAATAGTCATGCATGATACAATGGTACATTACTAGCAATCCTAACCATTTAAGCTCATCACACAGGGTTCTATAACATTACTAAAGCATTATGGAATATGAATGCAACTTTTCTAAGCATATTTAAAGCAACAAAACTTAATTCAAAAGGAGACTAGCAACATCCCTATCCAAACTCCACTTATAAAATTCTATAACATTTCTAGAACTTCATAGAATGTAAATCCTACTTTTCTACCGAATTTACAAGCATTTTAAGCAAAATTAGGACCTAGTCCCAAAGGGAATAATAAGCTCAAGAATAAGTCTAAAATGTAATGTATCAACATGCTAAACTACTCATGCCCTTGCTCATCTAGTGCATTCACAAAAGTATGCGTACTAATTGAAATGACATGGAATCTTCATTCTACAAAATTGAGCATGTAAAACTATCCGAAGCATAAATGTTTAATAAACTCCATAACACAATAACTTGGAATTTGGAAACCTATTGCATTTCAAATAAGCTAAACTGTCTCGTCCCAAGGACCTCTCCAAGGTCAGCCACCACACACACATCACCCAGCACCGCCTGGTCGCCTTCCTTCAGAATTGCTTGCCCTTACCTTTACCTGCAGTAGGAGGAAATGCAACTAATAAGCATAAAGCTTAGCAAGTACTATCTAGCTCACAAAATTTCGAAATGTGCAAGCATGCTTTTTAAACAATGTGAAAACACATGAGATACTTTTATGCTTAAAAGAAACACTAAAACATGTATAACTCGAAACATGTATACTCAAGCATTAATAAGTCTTAACTCACTTTTTCTTGGCTTAACTTGAAACTTTAGCCATTCTTTAACTTTAAATCTTTCTTTAACTTTTAGAAAATTTCCTTAGACTTTAGAAAAACTTTGCTAAAGCATATACTTGAAAATAATAACTCACTTGGATCCACTTAAGACGTAAGTACCATCTTATGCGCGTTCCCTAAAAGGTTGGGGTAGCGAGCCACCAATCCTAATAGAGCAGACCTTGGTCTACCAGGGCCAAGACCTTGGAATTGGACTCCTGGATTTCTTTAACGACGCCCTTGGACGCCGGGTACTGGCCTTAGAAAATAAAATAGCTTTTCTCTCTTTTCTTTCTTATCTTTAAATGCCTTGGCATTTTATCGAACACCTTGTGTGCCCAAATCCCTAAGTCTTGACTTTTGGGGATTTCGTAAGGCCTTGGCCTTCTCTTTTCTTCTTCTTTATCTTTCTTTTCTTTTCTTATTGATTTCTTAGACCCTACACTCACATAGGGTACTCTATCAAATATATATAAGCATATAATGGACTAAGACCACATGCAAAATCTTAAACTAAAAGTAAATATCTCTTTTAAAACTTTTAAGAGAAAATTCTTGTGGAAAACCGCCTCTTACTGCAGGTGAGCAGTACTTACCTCCTGCGCTAGGTTTTCCTTACGAATAAAATCTGAAATTCCCGAGGAAACGTCGAATTTCGATGTTCTTCTTGCTCCTTGGTGTTCTCCTCGCGTCTACGAGAATTCTCTTTGATTTACTTAGTATTTATCTCTTTGATTTACCAATGGGCGAGATTTATGTGTTAAATTGATAGGCCCGGTAAGTTGGGAAATAATATTATTTACATGGTGTGCCATTGATTATAGAAGGAAATCGTGTCCTAGTGAGTCGGGTTGATGATGCCCCCTTGAGGAGCTCATAAAGTTCATCATGTTAAATCCTGCAGGTGGACTTGGTCTGACATGATGATAAGGTTGAGTGGTACTATTCAAAGAGTTAGATGTTAATTAATTAAATTATTAGTAATTTAATTAACTAACAGGCATTTGATATCTTAAACACGGGGAGATACTTGTACTCATAATAGGTGGAGCCCATATTTAAATATGGGGGTTGGTGAGGTAGATCAATGAGGATTCTTTAGTGGAATGGAACTTCATTAATGGATTGGGCCTTGATCCATTAGGTGGCCAAGATCCAACTCCTTCTCATGGTCTCTATTGTAGCCCTATATATACCCATGTAGTCATGAGATCAAGGGATCCAATATCATCCAAGAGAACCCTAAAGCCTCTCTCTATTTTCTCTTCTCCCCTCTCTCTCTCTCCTAGGGTTGGAGTGGCGCCGGTGCAAAGGAAGGAAGAAGAGTAGGTTTTCTCCTCTATTCCTTTAGGCGTGGGGCTTCAACAAGGATGACACCACTTGGTGGTGTTCGGCACACAAGAGAGAAGGAGGAGAAGTCACCGACGGTAACTACAATTGGGTGGTTTGCGGCGTCGACGACAAGAAGGAGAAAGGGTTGGAGAAGTAGCTTCATCTTGGAGAAGTAGCTTCATCTTCTTCTTCTTCTTCACTTTCTCTTCATCTTCTTCCCTCTCTTCTTCCTCTTGGTTGTGCACAACAGAGAAGGAGGAAGTTGTTGCAAACCGTCAGTGATTTGGAAGCACATGGCGCCGACGACAAGGGAAGGAAGAAGAGAAGTGTGCGGTTAGGGTTTGGATCAAAGGGAGAATTATTTCTCTCTTTCTTTTCTTCTTCCTCCTTCCTTATCCCTCCTTAGGGTTTGCTAGGGCGAGCAAAGGAGAGGGACTTGTCCTCTCTCTTTTGGCCGGTGGAAACAAAGTGGAGGGTGGTGGCCGGAACCCTAGTGGCTAGGTTCTCCAGCGCAAGGAAGGTGGAAGGAAGAGAAGGCTTTGCTTTGGTCTCGGTGACTTGGGTTCTTGGTAGATCATCGCCCACACGACGTCCAAGAAGAGGTGGAGTCATACAGTAGAAGATCGCGAGGTAAACGGGAAGGTATATCTTCTCTTATGGTTTCTTTCATTTTGATCTTGCTATGATTTCATGTATTTAATTAATTGTATAATTATCATTGCTTGATTAATTATGTCAATTAATTATTTTGGACCCCGATGATAAACATAAAAACCGGCGATCCACTCATCGTCTATTCCACAGCTAATCGGTTGGACGAGATTGACCGCTAGAACAACACGTTTGTTCAAGCGGTCGCTCGAATCGGTTAGTACGATGATGAGACGGTCGTTTGGAAATAGGTCTCCATTCGAATTGAAAATTTTTAATCCGTTGACAGCGGTCATGTTTGTTCAAGCGGTCGCTCAAATCGGTTAGCACGATGATGAGACGGTCGTTTGGGAAATAGGTCTCCATTCAAATTTAAAATTTTTAATCCGTGGACATGGAGAGGTTTCCCATGCGAGACCCAGAATCCCCACAAGGAAACCCCAATAGGATGGTGCCTGGACAAGGCAACAACCATGAGCCGAGGGAAGCGCACTTCAAGGCATATGCGATGGATGACATGGAGACGAGCCACGGGCTTGTATATGTCCGAGGGTCAAGAGCCAAAACGAAGAAGGCTTGAAGGCAATAGTCAAGGCTGCAAAGAAGAGTCAAGTGAGTCCTGAGAGTCTGAGTGAGAGTGAACTGTACTCGGGAAGGGAAACCCTAGGTTTATGGTTTTACCAGTCGACTGGTATGGGATCAGTCAACTGGTTGAGGCCAATTAGTAGTCCAAGTGCTCAAATGTTTTTGGTAAGGTTATGGTTTCTCCATCTACAAGGAGCTACACGAGAATAACCGGAGGTTTTCTGGAGAGTCATCAACCAACAGATAGGGATCATCCACCTTACAAACACACCGTAAAAAAGGAGCAAGCAATCTCCGAACCACGTAAAGAATAAGCATTATCATTGCCTTCTTTGTTATAGTTTTATTTCCGCTAGCACAACTAACTTTATAGAAAGAATCGCGAATTGAGGGTAACTAGCTATTCACCCACCCCCCTATAGCCATGCCATACTATCCAACAATTAGGCCCTCTTTGGGTCTGGTATGATCTCATTTCAAGCCCTCTTTGTGTAGGATCGGTGGCGTCGATAGAGGGGTTGAATATCGACTCTCATTAATTTCCATCTTCTCGTCGTTCGTTCATTCAACTTAATATCATAGTAGTTAGTAGCACAACGGAAATAATTGAAGTAAAAACAAACACAACAACAAGGATACGTGAGATTTATTTACTTGGTTCCCAACCCCCAAGGGTTAGTACGTCCAAGGCCTATATGTACTCGGTGATTCTCCACTAATGATCTCCTTTTCAAAAATTTTGGAGACCGAGAAACCTGTCTTACAATTGGAGAGGTACAAGCAAAAGTAAATGAAAATTAAGTGCAACATGTAATAATAAAAGCAAACCCAAGAAAGAAAATCCCGGCCAATCCGAAAGTCCGAAGCGCAACGTAATTCCTCTTGGAGCCTCCTTGGGCATAGAGCTTCACCTTAACACTTTTGCTTCACAAAGAGTGAGTAGTAGAATGATGGAATTGATGTTCAGAATCCTCGTCTCGAATCTCTATATATATTGGTCACTCGGACGCCCACGTGCCTATAGGGGCGCCCTTAATGTGATCCATATCTTATCAACTTGGCGTGCACATCGCAGGGGATAAGACCCATGGAAAGCCTCTCAGGTGCCTGGGAGTGATGAGTGACTCTCGGGTGCCCTGGTCAATCGAGTGCCCGGGAGCTTCCGAGCGCCTAGGAGTGGTCCTAGGCTGTAGTTTGATAGTCACTTTACTTTTGCTCTGCTCATGCCTCCAGCTTTAGATTCCTGCAAGACAAGTAAACACATAAAGTAAGCAAACATCCTAGCCATCTTATGTAAGTCTACCTGACCTACTAGGCTTTGTTTGGAGTCAACTCTCCAAGACTTTACTACTTAAGGTCAACTCCTTAGGTTTTTCTATTGCCTAGATTTACTCACTAGAACTTTCCCTTACCCATCTTTACTCATCAGGACTTTTACCCAGCTTTACTCATAAGGATTTCATGCCTGATCCTTGATCAGAACTTTAGTGCCCAACACATCTTTCATACTATTATCTACTCGTCTAGTATCTCCACCCACTCGAGAGTTCGAACACCCTATTGCCACATCATGATCGCCCCCTTCTTAGCTTTCGGACGCGACATCTACACTGGCGAGCTTATCCATATGACCAAGTTTGATGAGGTAGGGATTAGTAGGAACTTCTCGTTAACCATGATAGACGTCTCGGACACTAGGTCATCTCTTGGAGACGACATGGAGCTCAACCTTAGGATGATCCGGAGGTCGACGAGGATGACTTTGTTGTCGATCTTGAGGTGCAGATGGAGCATACACCGCCACCTCCACCCCCTCCGACTATAGACGAGCGACTTACCCGGATTGAGCGGGAGATTCACAATTTGCGAGAGGAGGCGAAGGTTCGACATGCAGAGGGCTAGAGGCAAACCAGGCACAACACGTTATCTGCTTCGCTCGTGGCACCCAGGCTCATCTTCTTCATAGACTTAATATGTATTTGTCTTTAGCTAGATTTGGGATTTGACCGACTGTTAACTCTTTTCTTAACGTGATTGACTTTAGTTGACTTCTATATTGACTTGTCTTTATTTGAATGTGCTAAGTAGAATAGTTCTTATTAATTTATTTTTATTTTCTTTCTTCATTAACCCATTTTTCAAAAATCATTTTCTATAATCTGCTTTTCAAAATCATTTTTAAAGGTTTTTTTAAGTTATAAAAATGTTTTACTCTATTTTTTGACTTAGTTTTCAAAAAAGACTTACCCCTCTCAAAACTAGGGATTTCATGGTTATTAGCTTAGGTTTTACCCATAGATTGATGCTCCTATAGATTTAGAAGGCAGCATCTCACAAGCACATTAGGGATACATTGCTTGACAACTAGACTGAGTTGAGATGCTTAAGCCTATATCTTAATTCAAGATGCTTTAAGTCAGTGCATCAAAAGTAGTTGGGACAATAAAGACAACGAACATCAATCAAATTAAGTAATCAAGCTTAGCAAATCTAACTTAATTAGACTATTTAAAATGACTAACCCAAGTGAAAGCTACTATTTTATAACAGTTAGTAAGTAACAAACTGGGTTAGATAGGGGCTCAAGGATTTATATTTTTTTGTTTTTGTTAGTATTATTTTTTAAAATTATTGCTTGTTTACTTTTTCATACTTAGACTCAAATCGTGCTTAAACTCCAATGGGTGAATTAGATTAGTTTTGAAATTCTTTTGTTATTTACATAGCATTAATTATCTACTTCACATAAAATAGTTAATTTAACTTTTCTACATAACCTAAAATAATTTTTACTTTGCATTATCTACTTGCCTCACTTAAAATATTTTTTAAACTTTACTTGCATTTTCAAAACAATCTCATGAGCTCTAATACTAGAATTTTTTTTCCAATTTTTTTTCTCCTTATCCAAAATATATATATTTTTTATATATGGGAAAGGGGGAGAGAAAGAANTGAAGAATAAGGCATCCGATGCCCCTCCTCTTCAGGTATCTTCGTTATTGAATGTCACTCTATTTCCTCAATACCTGGGTACTTGATACTGGGTGTAGCTCACATATATGTAATGACATACAGGGGCTAAGGAATAGAAGAAGACTTGTCAAAGGAGAAGCAAATATACGAGTTGGAAATGGAGCAAAGATTGCTGCTGTTGCCATCGGAACCTATTGCTAAAGCTCCCCACTGGACGTGTCTTAGAATTGGATAATTGTTATTTTGTTCCTTCATTAATAAAGAACATTGTATCTATTTTATGTTTGAATGAAAAAGGTTATCATTTAACTTTTAGTAACAATTGTTGTTACATAACTTTAAATGGCGTTCTTTATGGGAATGGAACTTTGTGCAATGGCATCTACACGTTAGATTTATCCAGTGACGTTTTCAATATCGAAGTTAGCAACAAATGTGCTCGAATAGATAATCGAATAGACTCCTACACGTGGCACTGTCGTCTTGGCCATATAAGTAAGAAACGCATGACCGAATTACACCGATGTGGAATTTTGGAATCATTTGAACCCGGTTCATTTGATACATGTGAATCATGCTTAAAAGGCAAGATGACCAAATTACCCTTTTCCGGAAAAGGTAATCCAGTGGGAGAATTGCTTGGTCTAATACATACCGATGTATGTGGACCAATGTCAACTCTAGCACAAGGAGACTATAGCTACTTCATCACCTTTATCGATGATCACTCACGATTCGGGTATGTGTTCTTGATGAAACACAAATCTGAAGCTTTTGAGAAATTTAAAGAGTTCAGAAATGAAGTAGAGAAACAACTTGGCAAAAGTATTAAAATACTTCGATCCGATCGGGGTGGTGAATACTTAAGTCAAGAGTTTCAAGATTATCTTAGGGACAATGGGATATTGTCTCAATGGACTCCGCCATATACACCACAGCATAATGGTGTATCTGAGAGGCGCAACCGAACCTTGATGGACATGGTTAGGTCTATGATGAATCATGCAACTCTTCCAAAATCCTTTTGGGGCTATGCACTTAAGACAGCTGTTTACTTACTAAACAGAGTCCCGACCAAGGTAGTCTCTACTACTCCATATAAGATTTGTTATAGTAAGAAACCTCACTTAACTCACCTTAAGATATGGGGTTGTCCTGCTTATGTGAAGCGGGTTATATCAGACAAATTGGATGCTAAGTCTGATAAATGTCTATTTATTGGATATCCTAAGGAAACGAAGGGTTACCAATTCTATCATCCCTTGGAGCAAAAGGTATTTGTTTCAAGGCATGCTGTATTTCTAGAAAAAGAATTTCTTTTACAAGAAAACAGTGGGAGTGGGATTGAACTTGATGAAGTTCAAGAAACTCCAATAGACATTACAGAGACACCTAGTCTAGACCCACAACCAATACCTCATAATAATGAGCTATCAGTTGAACCTAAAACAACACCACCTCTTCGTAGGTCTGATAGGGCACGCAATATTCCAGAGAGATACGGATTTCTCGTAAGTGAATCAAACGACGTGTTACTCATAAGCGATGATGAACCTATCAGTTATGAAGATGTTCTGAAAAATTCAGAAAGGGACAAATGGCTTGAAGCCATGAAGTCGGAAATGGATTCCATGTATGAAAACCAAGTATGGGACTTGGTTAACCCACCTGAAGGGATTAAGCCCATAGGGTGCAAGTGGGTTTTCAAGAAGAAAACCGACATGGAAGGTAATGTAGTTACCTTTAAGGCTAGATTAGTGGCAAAAGGATATCGTCAAAAATAAGGAATTGATTATGACGAAACCTATTCGCCAGTAGCTATGCTTAAATCCATTCGGATGCTCCTAGCCATAGCAGCTCATTATGATTATGAGATATGGCAAATGGATGTGAAAACAGCTTTCCTTAACGGAAACCTGCTTGAGGATGTGTACATGATACAACCTGAAGGTTTCACATCGGTTGATAAAACCCAAGTATGCAAGCTTCGACGATCCATATATGGACTGAAGCAAGCATCTAGGAGCTGGAACATCCGTTTTGATGAGACAATCAAAGAGTTTGATTTCTCACAAAATCCTGACGAACCTTGTGTGTACAAGAAGGTTAGTGGGAGTGCAGTCGTATTCCTAGTATTATATGTCGATGACATCTTACTTATAGGAAACGATATATCAGTTTTACAGACAGTTAAAATTTGGTTGTCCAAAAATTTCTCCATGAAAGACCTGGGAGAAGCAACCTATATCCTTGGGATTAGAATCTATAGAGATAGATCAAAACGATTGCTTGGTCTTTCGCAGTCTACATATATAGACCGAGTGCTAAAAAGGTTTAGCATGTCGGAATCCAAGAAAGGGTACCTTCCCATCAGGCATGGGATCAACCTTTCAAAGTCTATGTGTCCACGCACAGAAGACGAGAGGATTTGCATAAATAAGATTCCCTATGCATCCGCAATAGGATCTATCATGTATGCTATGTTATGTACAAGGCCCGATGTATCGTATGCTTTGAGCGTCACAAGCAGATACCAGTCGGATCCGGGAATGGATCATTGGGCGGCTGTAAAGATAATCCTTAAGTACTTAAGAAGAACTAAGGATGTGTTCCTAATATATGGAGAAGGAGATATGGTAATACGTGAGTATACAGATGCCAGTTTCCAGACAGATAAGGATGACTCCAAATCACAGTCTGGATATGTATTTACTTTGAATGGAGGTGCAGTAAGTTGGAAAAGTTCCAAACAAGACACCGTAGCGGATTCTACCATGGAAGCGGAATATATCGCAGCTTCGGAAGTAGCAAAGGAAGCAGTTTGGATCAAGAAGTTTGTCTCAGAACTTGGTGTGGTTCCAACCATTGATGAAGCAGTGCCGGTTTACTGCGACAACAATGGAGCTATTGCACAAGCGAAGGAACCAAGGTCTCATCAGCGATCCAAACACGTGCTTCGAAGCTATCATCTGATCAGAGAGATTATAAGTAGGAATGACATACAAATTGAGAGAGTTCCCACTGAAAGGAATATAGCGGATCCTTTAACTAAGGCCTTGCCTCAAAGCAAGTTTGAAGGTCATGTTAGAGCCTATGGTATTGGATACCGTAGCGATTGGCATTAGGCCAAGTTGGAGTTTGTTAGTGATATGAGAGAAGTGTCCTAAGGCAATCGCCTTATGATGTAAACATTTATATTAATAAATGATAATTCACTATTTGAGTATACATGTTTTGTGTATTTGATTGAGATCTTAAACTCATCTACTGAATGTCCGCAATACAACTCACAGCATAAGAGAATTTGTGATGGGATCACAACTAGTGATTATCTCTAATGTGCAATTGTGAAGTATTGAAATTATCCCTAGTCGATGAATTGATAAAAACAGACACTATCAATTCTGTTGAGACTAGTATGGGTTATTCTCTAATCAGCTGATTTTCACTGGCTAGTGACATTGGGATGTCCGGAGATAAACATGGATGCTAGTTAAGGGAACTAGTTCATTGGAGTGACTAGCTGTAAAACTTCATATGGTTATCTATAAAGATATGTCAATGAAGTTCTTATTGCAGCTTAAGTGCGATGTTCCTTTGACTTGCGGTGTTCAAGTCATCTTGGTCATGGAGACTTATACTTTAACATCTTAAGCAAACATCTCCAAGGAGGTGTGGACCCAGGATGATTGGGTATAAGCCGAAGTGCCCGAAGATGTTTGAACAGCCTACAGAGGATTCACCACTCCTTGCGAGGAGATGTATACCCAGGCCTATCGTCGGATTGTTACTCAAAACCTCTGGCCAGAGTATATCATGTTTAGAGTGCAAGTCTCTTACATGAGAGTAATTAGAAATCCAAAGGACGAGAAAGACACTACTTGGGCTAGGTGTGACGTAGTCAGCCTAGTGGGGACTGACACCATAGACCGTGTCCTGAACCAAGTGGGTATAAGGTGGTGAAGGGAATGGGGCACGATTCATTAGAGCTGCTGAAGGGTTTCAGAATAATTTCTTCTGAGGTCAAACCGTTGATCTTTCGATTAATTGGGGATCATGATGTACTACTAGGTGCCACTCATGATCGTTCTATAATTAGTTGATTATAGACGGCCAACATAAATCGAAAGCCTATTTAGTCACACGCACTACGAGTGATCCGAGGGATTTAAAACGAGTTGAAAATTGGATTTTCCGATCAAGAGAAATAAGTCGAATCTGAGTTAATCAGAGGCGCAATGGAAACTAAAAATGGCTAAGTCTTTTGAAGGCTTTTTGGGCGAATTAAATGAGTTTAATTCGCGATCGGTTCGGGTCGGTTTTGGCCGGCCAAAGAGGGTGTTAACCCTCCTTGGGTGGCCGGCCAATAAAGGGAGAATAAACCAATTTAATTGGTTTAATTAATAAAATAAATCTAGCGCTATTTATTTTATAAATTATGGATGAATAAATTTGTATAAAGAAATTTATATAAATAAATTTGTAGAAATTTATTCTTTTTATGGAAGTTAAAATAATCCATGAAATGGTTTATTTTAATTTTATAAAATCAATTAAGAATTGATTTTTCCATAATAAGAAAGTTTATAAATTTCTTATAAAATTTATTCCATAATTTAAAGAGAAGAGGAATTTGTTTTATTATAAATTAGTTATAATAAGACTCGGCTTAAACGGAATAATTAATAAGAGAATTTATAAGATAAATTTCTTATAACTAATTCCGTTAATTCCGTTAATTCGGTTTAGAGGGAGACTTAGCAAAGGAGTTGCTACTATATAAAGGAACCAAAGGCAAGCCCTTATTCCCAATCAACTAATCAAGTTGTGAAGAGCTCTCCCTCTCTCTCTTCTCTTCTCCCTCTTCTCTTCTCCCCACCTAGGGCCGGCGCCCTCTTGGAGTTTTAGGGCCGGCACCCTCTTGAAGAACTAGGGCCGACGCAACCCTCTCCTCCCCTTGTGAGTTGCCATGAGCTTCAACAAGAAGGAGAAACCAAACAAGAAGAAGAAGAAGCGGATAGCGACTCCTCTCTTCCCGGAATTTAGATTCCGTTTCTTCTTGGTGAGTTTCCTATTTTTCTCTTGTTCTTCTTTGTTGTGCCTATAGAGAATCTAGTAGTTCTCGTCGGCACAAAACTCGTGATTTTGCGAAGTCATCCCGAGAGAACTCGGCGTGGACGCGAATAGAGGCGAAGCTTCCAAGGGACGCTACGGTTGGATCTCGTCCCTTACTTCGAGTTACGAGAGGTATAATGTAAATTAGTTTACTTTTCCGCAAAGTTTTATTTTATGATTATGTCAACACACTATAAGGTTGCATGCTAGATACGAAGTTAAAATAATTTAGGAAATTATTTTATGCAAACTCTTCCGCTGCACGTAAAAATTTAAAATTTTACGAACTCGTATCCTTGTCGACATGCACCCGGTCCCAACAAGTAGGTGCTTTAGGTCCCAAGGTTTGGGTACCTAAATCTTCTATTTTTTGAATTGTGTAGGTTGTGATTGAGGGGGGGGGGGAATCTATCAACTTGGTTCGTTGATATTGGGTGCTCCAAACACATGACCGGGGATAGATCATTATTTACTACCCTTCAATGCAAAAATAGAGGTAATGTTTCATTTGGTAACAATGATAGTCTTAAGGTCATAGGAATAGGAGACATTCAAATATCCGAATGTCTTAGGATTAAGAATGTCCTTCTAGTCAAGGGGATGACATTTAATCTCCTAAGTGTCAGTCAATTGTGTGATGCGGGTTACACAATTGATTTTCAATCAAGTCAATGTCTAGTTAGGCAACATGACAATTTTTGACACGGTACTAGTAGAAACAAGAGTAGATAACATTTACCAAGTTTCCTTTAAAAGTACTACTAATGCTTTTGTTAAGTGTCTCATGTCAAGAGAAGATGAGTCCACCCTTTGGCACCGGAGACTAGCACACGTGAACATGAAGAATATCCAGAAGTTAGCCAACAAGGGTTTAGTTCGTGGCTTACCAAGCATTAAGTATGAAAGGGACAAACTTTGTGATGCATGACAAATGGGTAAGCAAACAAAATCTGCACATAAAGGTAAAAGCACTGTAAGTACTTCTACCACATTAGATTTACTTCATATGGACTTGTTTGATTGTAGCACTATCATATCCTTGAATGGTAGTAGATATTATTTTGTTATCATTGATGATTTTACTAGATATACATGGACGTATTTTCTAAAATATAAGGACCAAACCTTAGATGTTTTTATTTCATTTTGTAGAAGAGTTGAAAATGAAAAATCATCAACCATTAAAATAATAAGAAGTGATCATGGAGGTGAATTTCAAAACCAACGGTTTTTAGAGTTTTGTCAAGATAAAGGGTATAGACACGAGTTCTCCACTCCTAGAACACCACAACAAAATGGTGTTGTAGAGAGGAAGAACCGGGTCTTACAAGAGGTTGCGCGAAGCATGCTTAATGAGTACTCACTACCGAGTTACTTGTGGGCCGAAGCTGTAAACACAGCTTGCTACGTGCAAAACCGAGTCATCATCCATAGGTTCTTAGGAAAGACTCCCCATGAACTTTGGTTTGGAAAACCACCGACGGTTAAACATCTTAGGGTGTTTGGTTGTAAGGTGTTTATCCTAAACACCAAGGACCACCTTGGAAAGTTCACGGCAAAGGCTGATGAAGGGATACTAGTCGGGTACTCCCTTGTTAGCAAAGACTACCGAGTCTACAACAAGTAGTCTAGATTGGTTGAAGAATCTTCTGATGTTGTCTTTGAAGAAATTCCAAAAGCAAATTATCAATCAGAAGATATTGAATTAGCTCAATTTGAACTCAGGCAACTGGGTTTGGATGAAAGTCCAAATGTTGTTGATAATAGTGATGAGTCTGATGACGGTGAGCCTAGACAACCCATCGATCAGCCGGATCCTGAGGCTGAGCCGATGTCTAGTGAAACCATTCAAGAAGCGCCACCAACTCCTAGGACAACTAGGTTAGCCTCTAGCCATCCCCAAGACCAGATTGTTGGAGACATCCATCATGGGGTTAGGACTAGATCATTCTTTAGAAATGAGGCTAATGAAGTTTCCCTAATTTCCGAAATTGAACCTAGAAAAGTTGACGAAGCATTAAATGATCCCGATTGGATCATTGACATGCAAGATGAACTAGGTCAATTCGAAAGAAGTCAAGTGTAGGACTTAGTCCCTAGACCCAAGAAGACCACCATTATTGGAACCAAATGGGTCTTCAAAAATAAGTTAAACCATAAGGGAGAAATCATAAGAAACAAGGCACGCTTAGTAGCCAAGGGCTACAGTCAAGTCGAAGGCCTTGATTATGATGAGACCTATGCTCCCATGGCCCGATTAGAGTCCATCCGATTGATGCTTACATTTGCAGCACATCGTGGTTTCAAGCTATATCAAATGGATGTCAAATCGGCCTTTCTAAATGGTTTAACAAGAGAAGAGGTCTATGTCGAACAACCTCCGGGGTTTGAGAGTACCGAATTCCCAAACCACGTGTTCAAGCTCAAAAAGGCACTTTATGGCCTTAAACAAGCACCCCGAGCTTGGTATGAGCGATTGTCTACATTTCTTATTGAGAATGGTTTTGTTAGAGGTCAAATAGACCCTACACTATTTCTACGAAGAGATGGTGACAATATTTTTGTAGCCCAAGTCTATGTCGATGACATTATTTGTGGCTCAAACAACAAGGGCTATTTAAATGAGTTCATTGGACACATGGAGAGTGAGTTTGAGATGAGTCTAATGGGAGAGTTGACCTTCTTCCTCGGACTCGAAATCAAGCAAACTCGAGATGGAATCCATGTGCACCAATCGAAGTATACTCAAGAAATGCTTCGAAAATTTAACATGAGTGATTTAAAAGAGGTAACCACTCCCATGGCTACAAACACAAGATTAGACAATGATGAGAGTGGTAAATCTGTTGATTTGACTCAATATCGGAGCATGATAGGGAGTCTGCTATACCTCACAGCTAGTCGACCTGATATTATTTTTGCTGTGGGTATGTGCGCTAGATATCAAGTTTGAGCCAAGGAATCTCACTTGATTGCTGTTAAGAGAATTTTGAGATATCTTAAAGACACAATTGGTATTGGTCTATGGTACCCCCGTACCGAATCATTCGACCTAATTGGCTACACCGATTCCGACTATGCTGGATGCAAGTTGGACCGGAAAAACACAAGTGGGGGTTACCAATTTTTAGGATCATCATTAGTAAGTTGGTCAAGTCGGAAGCAACATTGTGTTGCTCTTTCCACGACCGAGGCAGAATATATTGCTATGGGAGAGAGCATTTCGCAATTGTTGTGGATGATTCATATTCTAGAGGACTATGGATTAAGCTACAAGGGTGTGCAAGTGTTGTGTGACAACATTAGCACAATTAACCTAACTAAGAATCCAGTCCATCATTCTAGGACTAAACATATTGAAGTGCGTCACCACTTCATTAGCGATCATGTTGCTAGAGGAGATGTTGTACTCTCATATGTCGAGTCCAAATCAAATCTAGCAGACATTTTCACTAAACCACTCCCCGAGAATGAATTTAGTTTTTTAAGAAGGGAATTGGGAATGTGTCATGCTTCGTAGCATTTAAAAACATACAAAACCCTTTATGATCATTTCGAATTGTTGGGAAAAATAATTGGGTAACTTGGGGACATCTCACACAAACTATAAGGTTTATCAAAATATTTTTGTTTACTAGTAATGGGGTGAGATGCTAGGATCAACTTAATTTCTTAAAATGTCAATGCATCCCTTGAGAAATTTGGTTGACAAGATAACAATCACTAAGTTGACCAAGTATGGGGAAAACCAATGCATAACACATGTGTACTTGGCTCCATGATCATACTTGGACATTCCAATCAAGGAAACCTGATTGGAGACATTATTTGGATACAAACTTGTTGAAATTGCTTGAATGTTTATTGATTGAGTTTGACTCCACTTGGGTGAAGCAAAGTGATTGTCAAACCCATAAGGACCTTTGATCCTTGTTCAGGGATCAATTTTAGTCAAGGGATCACTTCCAAGATCGATAATTTTCATCAGATCTTGTCAGAAATTGAAGGGAAGTCTGAAACTGAAAGTTTCAGATCGTATCAGGAAAATTCAGGGAGCCTGATCGGTCACCGGACTGATCAGGAGTATGTCTGATCAGTCCAACAGACCGATCCAGCTCCTTTGCGAAAAAGTGTCAAAACCCACTGTGTTGGTTTGGATCGGTTGCCAGACCGATCTGTCACTCTGTGGTGATCGGTCCACAGACCGATCAGGGGGCTCACAGTAAGCTTCCCAAATCTACTGATCACTCCCTGATCGATCAGTCGATCGATCAAGGGTCTGCCTGATCGGTCACCCGACCGATCAGGACCAGGCCAGTCCGATCAGGCTGGAGCCTAATCGGTCTGGGCGCTCCCAGATCGTACGGTGATCCGTTCGATCGCATTAAAGTTTGGTTGGTGGATCAGTCCACCAACCGATTTAATCACATATTCTCTTCACTTCCCAGGCCCTAGCGCCGAAACCCCTCAGCGTCGAAACTCTCCTCTTGCGCGTGAGATCCCTCTCTTCCTGTGTGAGTTCTTCCTGCGCGCGTGCGATCTTTCTCGTTTCTTCTGCAAGATTCTGAAGTCTCCTTCTCGCTCAAGCTCTTAAGCTCATTTCCTGTGCCGTGATCTCTCAACCAACTCAATGATGGCACCTAAGTGAGTTTTGTTTCAATTTACCGTACTGATTATTTCAGTTATCATGATTTTTGGGCTAATCATAATGTGTTTCCTTTTTGTGGTGTAACCTTTTCCCTGTCGTGATCTTATCATGACTTTAACCCTACTGATTAAACCTATTTGATTATAATGATCCATGCCTTACTCTATAAATTCAGCCATGTGCCATGTATTTCTTCAATTTCAATTTGTGTCTTGATTTCACTTCATCCTGGTCAAATATTATTGTCATTTGCTTTTTGATCAAATCTTGACTTTGTGATCCTTTAATTTGTGACATGATTGTTAACTTGTGTCATGATTTTATCAATATTCGATTTACTTCATTTGATTCAATTTGCTGTCATGATCAATTCTTCAACCCCTTAGGAAGTCATCCAAGGGCAAGGAACCCGCAGAAGGGTCCGCAAAGGGCAAAAACCCTTCTTCATCCGTGCCCTCTCGAAGGCCTCAGCCTTCGTCGAGTTCCAGGTTCCCGAACGCTGCTTGTGAGCAAGCGTTCCAATCTCGAACCTTCAAGCTGCTTTCTTGCCGATCAATTGACAACCCCTTTTTATCGGAGCATTGTCCCTCCATAGTGGAGATAATTACATTCTACAACCTTGGCTTTCTCCTCTCCCTGGAGCGGACGATAAACTATGACCTTGTTTCCGAATTTTACAATAACCTGCAACAAGGACCTCAAGGGGGCTTTGAGTTCACTACTCGGGTCGCCAAGAGGAATCTTGATTTCTCATATGACATCCTAGCGGAGTATCTGGGTGGGCGTCGGTCGCCTAATTTATATTCCATCTACCCAGAGCTTCCTGACCCCTTGCTGCCTCCGTTTGCGGATGTCACCCCCGACAGCATATATCAACACTTCTTTGGCCATCCACGACCAGCTGGTCTTGACGAGTTAGGGCCCGACTTTCTGACCTTTGCGGCCCTCCGTCTTTCCCCTGTTGATTACATTCTCTTCAAGATAATCACAAACTATATCTTGCCAATAACTTCAAAGCCCTTGACCGAGATCCGACCCTATCATTGCTTGATGCTCTATGGCATGCATCGCCATTTAGACTTTAACATCATGGAGAGCATCTTTCAGTCGATCATTTCCTACCGAGAGCCCAGTCGGCGCACTGTCTATATGCCGTTTGGTCACGTCATCACTGAATGGCTTATGTCAGTAGGTGTTGATGTAACCAAGGGCAGGAAAATGCCCATGGTTAAACAGGATTGCCGACTTGGCAGGCGAGCATTCGCCAAGTCTGGCATCATTATCAGGGATCACGATCGGGCTCTTGTGTGGAAGGACGGGAGGGGTCTTGGAGAGCTTCCTAGGGGAGGCCCACACTTTCAGGCACCAGCAGATGCTGCTGCACATCAGGAGGCTCCTGCTGCTGCTGCTGACTACGACTATGAGCTGGACCCAGACCTGCGCTGGCAGATTTCAGAGCTGGATCGGACCATCCAGCATGATCTTCATTTGAGGGACCTCTGGCGCGAGGAGGTCGGGTCAGAGTTTCGCTCCTTCGATCGACGACTGCATGTGGTGGAGTCTGATGTCTCGGGGGTTCGTACTCTGCAGCAGACTTGGTATGATGAGTGGCGTCGGCACACGTTTCCTGGAGATGCGCCCTCTGGCAGTGCTGCACTTGGGTCTTTCATTCCTGATGACACGACAGATGACCCGATGCAGGACGATGACCCTCCCGCTGACGATTGATTGTACTCTGATCTTGCTTTGTGGTATCTGACTACTTGACGGATATGTCCGTTCTGACTATTTGCCTGTTATGGCTTGGTGTTGACTTTGATGCATTGATATGCATTGCACTATTTGTCTGGTTTGGTTGTATGATGCTTCTGACGCTGTGACTGATTTTTATGTTTGACTTACTATATTATGCTCATTGTCAGTTGATATGATCGTTCATATTATGCTATCGTTATGTATGTTATATTATGCATTGCTATGCTACATGTTCATATGATACATATGATTGCTTTGCCATGACTTATCCTTATCATATGTTTTCATATGCTCTCAAAAATTATTCATATCCTTTGTTGTTTTGGGAAACCCCTAGGGTTGAGGGGGAGTATGTTTAAACTTAACAACCCGTCTACACCCTTTTTGGTGTTTGACAAAGGGGGAGAGTGTTGTTGGTTAAGTTTAGGACGATTATGAGGGTTAATGTTGTAGGGGGAGGATCCTGATTCCCCTATGATTTTGAAATTTGAGAAAATTGATTTCGAATCCCTAAACTTAAAATCAGGTTGTCAAACAACAAAAAGGGGGAGATTGTTGATGCAGTCTGACCCCAATTGTTGTTTTGGTGTTGACACCGATTTTAGTTTAGGTTGATGAGATGATTATGATTGAGATTAAGTCCTGGTCATGGACTAGGCATACCTAGTGGGACTAGGTTTGATGAAATCCTAACTTGGAGGGTTAGGTGTGAGAAAATCCTAGCTTGGAGGGCTAGGTGTGAAAAGTCCTAGCTTGGAGGGCTAGCTGTGGAAAAGTCTTAACCTGGAGGGTTAGGTGTGAAAAGTCCTGGCTTGGAGGGCTAGGTGTTGAAAAGTCCTAACCTGGAGGGTTATGTGTGAAAAAGTCCTGGCTTGGAGGGTCAGGTCCTAGCCTGGAGGGCTAGGTTGATGAAATCCTGACTTGGAGGGTCAGGTGCTAGCCTAGAGGGCTAGGTTGATGAAATCCCGGCTTGGAGGGCCAGGTCCTAGCTTGGAGGGCTAGGTTGGATGAAATCCTGGCTTGGAGGGTCAGGTCCTAGCTTGGAGGGCTAGGTTGGATGAAATCCTAGCTTGGAGGGCTAGGTTGGAGTCCCTGGATCGGTCTGGTGACCGATCAGGGAAGTTGGCATGGTGCTCCTTCATAGATCGGTCTGGTGACCGATCCAGAGATGACTGATCGATCTGGTGACCGATCAGGGAGCACACAGTGACCTTGTTGGGCTACTGATCGACTCCTGATCGGTCTGGTGACCAATCAGGGAGCTTAGAGTTCACTTCCTGCTCAGCACCTGATCGGTCTAGTGATCGATTAGGGAGCATATAGTGGGTTTTTGGGAACCTTACTGCATGGCTCCTGATCGGTCCGGTGACCGATCAGGGATACTGTTCAGATCGGTCTGGTGAACGATCAAGTCTCGCGAGTTCCTCACTATGACCGACCAGGACGGAGCCTGATCGGTCTGGTGACCGATCAGGAGGGTTTGACTGCGAAGCTAAGAAATCACCCTGCAAAGTGGTGGATCGGTCTAGTGACCGATCCACAACCTGGGATCGGTCTGGTGATCGGTCCCGAAGAAATCGCGATTTCTGATTGAGCGTTGGGGACCGATTAGGTTGGAGCCTGATCGGTCTGAACCCACCCTGATCGGTCTGGTGACCGATCAGGAGGCTCTTTGATCGGTCTGGTGACCGATCACTTTAATTCAAAATGCACTGTCAAACGCTCTGATCACGTCTGAACATATCTGATTTCTCTGCGCTTAATCTCTGATACATGATTCTCTGTATGATTTGTTGTGCTAATAATCTGATTAAGTTGTAGGTGACAGGAATGGATTCAAACAATCAAGGAGGGTCAATGGGAGTCTTTCCTTGGAGCAGGTTTGTCCGTTTTCCATCTCAGGTTGCAACGGACGCTGGCGCTGGCTGGAGCTGCTGACTGGGGCTGGTCTGAGGGAAGCTCAGGGAGTCCAGGAGAGCTCAGTGGTAGCTGGCTATTGCAGGAGAGCAGCTGGAGGTTGCAGTGAGGTGCTGTGACCTGGCGATCAGTGGAGGGACTTAAGCGCTTGGTGGCGATGAAGTCTAAACAACAACAAGAACAACGCTGCATACACTTGATTAGTTTTCTGTTCTTGCGACAACTCTTGTTTCTGCTCGTGTGATTACTTCCATCATCTCTTGAGCAAGTGACTGTGATCCTTGAAGCAACCATCTGTTACTTGAGCACTTGGAAGAGAAGCAAGAGGCTTGGCGAGTCCATCAGCGAGAACACACGAAGAAGGGAGTTCTTGCGTGAGATCTGCGTTGAGTGGAGCTCGGGAGAAGTCTGCTTGTGTTCTTGTGGTTCTAAATGCTAAGTAAGATCCTTCTTGTGTTTCCTGTGCTTTATACTTGATTCATTTCGAAACGCTGTGGAGAGGTTACTCCACCGAGAAGGAGGTTGCATTTTATCCGGATTTTCCGGGACTTGATCTGCCGACGATTAAGGGATCACCCACCTTAAGGGCATGCCAAGGAGTAGGGGCAAGTTATCCCCGAACCTTGTAAATCCTCTTTGTTAGCGTTTTGTGTTTGTGCTTAGTTTAGGGTTTAGTTTTCTCCAACTCTGTTTTTCTTGTGCTTCCGCTGTGCTACTAACCCTTGAGGTGCAGAAAATCGAAAAGTGCTAAAGTTCTAGTGTCTGGCTACATTCACTCCCCCCCCTCTCTAGCCATCCAAGTTCCAACAGTCACCTCCCTAGGTGACTCATCTATAATTACAAGGCCACCCCAGTGTACTTCCGGTGACTTTTGGCCTACAACCTTAACCTTCTTAACCTTTGACCCCTTGTCCTTGGTTAAGTTCTTCTTCTTCCCTTGAAATGGCTTTCTCTTGCATTCCTTAATCTTCCATCCTTGGTATAATTATATGCTACCATAGCATATTTTCTTCCATTTGCCTTGGATGCACCTAATTTAACATTTTTGGATTTTTGAACACCCAAGCACATGTCAAGTCCCCTAGGTCCAATAATGTCCCTACCTAGGACTCTTTCCATTTCTTCAAGTCTTGCCCTCAAAACTTGATTTTTCAACTCTAGAGCTCTAATCCTAGAATCAACATATCCACCTTGGGCATTCCTAGACTTACCCACCTTTCTAGGCATATGTCTCCCCTTCTTGGGATTTGTGCCTTGATCATTAACCACTTTCCTTCCCTTAGGCATGGTAGTTTAGGACTTTCTTAGTCTAGCCTTGAGTAATGATTTCTTAGAATTATCTACCTTGTTAACCCTATTCCTATCATTATACCTAAATCCATGATTATTCTTGACAAGCATATAAGAATTGGAAATTGGATTTATTTTCAAATAAGGGATTACCTTCCCCTTTACCTTTGAAGCTCCCCCTTAACTTGATCTCCTCTTCTTTTCCAATTCCTTCAAATACGTCAATTTCTTGATTTCTCTTTTCTTTGGACACTTGGTGTGGTAGTGTCCACGCTCACCACATGTGAAACAAATTATATGCTTCTTCTCCTTCTTTTCCCTACAACCTATGTTAGATTTCGAAGAAATTGACTCGGGTTTAGGGTTTACCTCCTTTTTTTTACCCAATGGACACTTGTCCTTATAGTGTCCATTTTGATTGCACCCAAAGCAAATTATGTGATCCTTTGACTTTGCTTTGATGGAGGTGGACACTTCTTCTTGTTCCGACATTGAGGATGGTCTTTCCTCCCCCTCAATCCTTGACGTGGAGACTTCTTTGATTTCTTCCTCACTTGAGGATGTGGACGATTCCACTTTCTCCTTCTCTTTGGATGTTGAACTTGATTCAACTTCCGATTGGTCCTCCTCCTTCTCTTGGACCAATGCCCTCTGTTTCTTGGGATCCTCTTCTCCTTCTCCTTGTGTCGAATTTTCATGTAGAGCTATCACCTTTCTCCATAGCTCATATACATTCTTTTATTCTCCTACATGTGACACAATATATGAAGGTAATAAATTTAATACAATTCTAGTTACCTCCTTATCTGCCTCCGCTTCCTCTGTTTGATCCTTGGTCTAATATCGAGGTCGAAGGTGTTTTCCCTTCTTGTCCGTTGGAGCTTCAAATGAAACCTCCAATGCGGTCCAATGGTCCCAATCCATTTGAAACCACATCTCCAACCGCTTCCTTCAATAATCAAAGACAACTCGATCGTATGGAGGTGGGATCCGAATATCCCATCCAAGCGGACCTTCCGAATCCATCTTCCTCTAGCACCTTTGCTATTTTGGTGGTTATTCCAACAAGAGCGAACTTTTCTCTGATACCACTTGTTGGGACCTTGATGTACGGCTAGAGGGGGGTGAATAGCCGATCACCCACTTCGATCGTGATTTCTTCCAACAATGTTAGCATGCGCAAGGGGAAATACTAATAACACAAATAAACACAAACGCTAACCCAAACCGTTTATGTGGATCGGAGATAAGGCTCCTACTCTAAAGCTGTCTGTAAGGTGAACGATCCCGATCCGTCGGTGGATGAGTCCCCGGAAGACCTCCGGCTAGCTCTTGTCGATCCTTGTGGGTGGAGAAACCTCATCACAAACTCTCGACAATACCTGAGCACTAGAAGACTACTAATAAGCTTTAACCAAGCTTATTTCGTCAACCCTTTCCTAGCCAAACCGAGATCTCTTAAATAGAGCTTATTGCTGAAAAGAGTCGTTACCAGTTGACTGGTCAAAGCACCAGTTGACTGGTCCAAGCACCAGTCGACTGGTCCACTTGGATTCGAACGTTACAGCCCAACGTTTGAATTTCAGTCAACACCAGTCGACTGGTCACAGGATCAGTCGACTGATGTTTCTGTGCACTTCAACAGTCGATTGATCCAAGCATCAGTCGACAGGTCCACCCCTAAACCTAGGGTTTCCCTTCCTGAGTACAATTCTCTCAGCACTCGGACCCTCACGACTCAGCTGACCCTTCATCCAGCAGCCTCGACCTTTGCCTTCAAGCCTTCTTCGACTTTGGCACTCGCCCCTCGGATGCATGCAAGCCCACGACTCGTCTCTCCATGCCATCCTTTGCGTATGCCTCGAAATGTGCTTCCCTTGGCTCATCGTTCATGCTTCCAGCAGCCTCAACCTGTTGCCTTCAACCTTTTTCGACTTTGGTTCTCGTCTCTCAGATGTTTGTAAGCCCATGGCTCATCTCCTCATGTCATCATTCTTCACCGGACCCGAAGTCATCCAGCTAAGTCCATGTATATCCTGCAAAACCTGCACACTCAAATACACATATCAAAATACAAGGATGAACCTAACTTAAACCCTTTGCCCAAACATCAGAACACATGGTCACTCCGGGCCATAGATTGCCCCAACAATAATTACATAACAGAATAACATTGATCATAAAGAACACACAACTCTATTCTAACTTATAGTGCACAAACCTTGAGCATATCATATAACAACTATGATATGAAAAAATGATACTTTCTTACTAGAATTTGAATATGTGAAAAATTAGAAGTAAATATATTCTTGATAATCTAACAACATAATCGATCTGGTATGTATATGATCATCAATCAGATCGAAAACTAGAAAAATAATAGATAAAAAAACAGAAGCGTCCTTGAACTAAGAAATGGAAGCATGCCATCTAACTACATAATACAAATCTGCTAGAAATTGAAAAACACAAAATCTGTAGATCATAGAAATCTGCTAGAAATCTAAAAGCTCTAAACATAGCTCAGACAACCCGATCGAAAAGGTAGAAGTTTAGAAATTCAAAGAAGGAGAAATTATCGGCAAAGGAGACTTGTTGAGGGAGATCGTGCACAGTGAAGGCGGCTTGGTCGCAAGGAGGGGAAAGCGTAGATCGTAACAACGAGGAAACCCTAGCAGCGGCATTGAGGGAGGGCGAAGCGAGGGTCACACCTCGTAGAGATCAAGGGAGAGGGCACACAGATCCTGTCGGTGAGGAAACCCTAGCAGTGGCGTCGAGGGAGGGCGAAGCGAGGGTCACCGTCGCCTCGTAGAGATCGAGGGAGAGGGAACACAGATCCTGTCGGCGAGGAAACCCTAGCAATGGCGTCGAGGGAGGGTGATGCGAGGGTCACCGTCGCCTCATAGAGATCGAGAGAGAGGGTGCACAGATCCTATTGGCGAGGGAGGGCGAAGGAGGTTATGGCGAGGGAGGTTGTGGGGCGGCGAGGGAGGCTATGGCGAGGAGAATCGGAAGGATTAGGGCTTTTGCGAAGGAGAAATGACGAAGCGGAGGGAGTTTAGGCTTTGCGTGGAGGAAAAAGTTAGACGCGGACCTGCCACGAGGGCAAGTCCACACCGTCGCGCAACAACCATTATTAGGGATCTGCCGTGAACCGTTTGTAGTAGTAAGACCACCGGCCCAAGTGATGGATCAATCCAAGTGTCTAGGTTAATTTTTTTTAATAAATAATTTCTTAAAAAAACTTTAATCCTATAGGATACCGTTAGCGTCTAATTTTTTTTAATTTTGAACACTATAATCTAAGAGGGAAGCCTGACTCCTAAGAGAAAATCTTATCGATTTAAACACCCAATTTCTAAATTCTAAAATTTTAACGCTAAATAAATATAATATACTTTGTAAATATCTAAATTTTTTTATCTTGAACACTATAACCTAAGAGAAAAACTTAAAACTTAGGGGAAACTCATATTAGTTTAAATCCATTATAATCCAAAATCTCAAAATCTTAAAATCTTAAACCCTAAATATACCTTAATTTTTTTAAAAAAAAAGAAAATCTACTGAAATAAATCCCAGACGCATGTATTTAATACAAATGCCTAGGATTTACTCGGGGCACCTGAATTGAATACAAGCGCCCCGAGTCCGGAGGGGCACGCGACATAGTGTCCGTAGCAGAGCGAAATCGTATGTGTATATATGGGATTTGCTATGCTAAAGATCTTACCGTGCAAATCTTAACCAGTTTTTCTGTTAGAAATTTTTTTATACTTAACACTATAACACAACTATTAAACCCTAAAGGTAAAATCTTAAACGATGTAACCACAAGCTAAAAAAAATTAATAAATAAATAAATTCATTGCTATTTGTTACGGATGAGTCTGCACATGACTTGTCTGCAGCATAACATGAATGCGTGTGTATATATCTATATACTTTCGACAAGTTCATCCGGACTCATCCACGATAATGTGCAATTTTTATTTGTTTATTTTTTTTAAGCATTTGGATATGCCAATAAAAGTTTGTCTTTAGAATTTAGAGATTGAGTTATAGTATTAAGCACAGAAAAAATCAAATCGAATATATATATATATACACACACACACACACACACAAAGATACCGTGCGATCTCGTGCAGACCATGTATATTTGTTTTTTTTATTTTTTGCTTTATTTTTTTAACTTGTGATTACGCCGTTTAAGATTTTGCCTTTAGGGTTTCGTAGTTGGATTATAGTGTCAAGTATAAAGAAAAAATTCAAATAGAAAAATTTGTTAAGATTTACACAGAGTTTGACAGTAAAGTCATATAAATATATATATATATATATATATATATATATATATATATATATATATATATATATATATATATATATATATATCGAATAGATTATTTGATTTTATGAAAGTTTTCCATTAGCTATCAAAATAAATCGAAAAGTATTTATAGTGGCACAGACGACCAATATTTTTAGGCTTATCATCTCACTAGACAAAAATGTTGGTGCAGGCAGCACCTAAGTCAAACCTAGGTTTTGATAATGGCAAAGGGTTCAGAAGTTAAGATGTTATTATGATCTAACTTGTTCACTGAGTGTGGAGGAAGAAGTCCTAGGTACACTAGGCAAGAAGTCCTAGCAAAGGGCTGGGCAAAGAAGTCCTGGTCAAGGACTGGGCAAGAAGACCTGACTGGAAGTCGGGCAAAGAAGTCCTGGTTGAGGACTGGGCAAGAAGTCCTGGCAAGGGGTTGGGCATTGAAGACTTGACCGGAAGTTGGGCAAGAAGACCTGACCAGAAGTTGGGCACGAAGACCTAGTCAGGTGGATTGGGCAAAAGTCCAACCGGAGGAGCCGGTTGACAAAAGGTAAACTCTCCTGAGAGGAGTATGTGAGGTTGCATTCCCCGTCGAGGGAACAGTAGGCGTCAGTTCGACCTAGGGTTCCATTTGGGAGACCCAAAGTCAGAACCAAGACAGCTACGGTTGTAACTAATGTCTATTATGTTTTGGGCACTAACCTTAGTTGCAGGGTCGAAGGACTGCTCGTCTGCAAGTGAAGGTACTTCACTGGGCCTAGGCACCCGAATGGAGACAGGCGCTCGAATGGGCTCAGGCGCCCGTATGGATACGGGAGCCCAAGAGTGAAGGCAAAACCCAAAATATAGCTGCGAAGCCTCTGGACCAAGCCGGATCAGGCGCCCGTGAGGTCACGGGTGCCCCCATCAGCTCAGGCGCCCAAGTGGGGGAGAATAAGCGCTGACCGAGCCCGCGGATAAGGATTCGCGCAGGGAAGGCCACGTGTCAGGCGCCCCCAACGTCACAGGCGCCCGTATGAGCACTATAAAAGGGGGCTCACCCCCAAGGCTTCAACAACCATTCTTTCCAACGCTCCAAACACTTTCGCTCACACGCTGCGCTCCGGCAAAGTTCCATTTCGAGATTTCAGCGCCAACGACGACCCTCTGCTCCAGAATTTGATCCATCTCGGGCGTC
This sequence comes from Boesenbergia rotunda, assembly GCA_024364735.1. Taxonomy (NCBI): domain Eukaryota; kingdom Viridiplantae; phylum Streptophyta; class Magnoliopsida; order Zingiberales; family Zingiberaceae; genus Boesenbergia; species Boesenbergia rotunda. Next base: position 245,090 of record JAGFNQ010000939.1, read on the forward strand.
GATAAAGTTTTAATTTACGAAAGTGTTGTGATTTAGTTTTTCAAATTTTATATCTGTATTATCAATCTATAAAAATCTTTTTGAATATAGAATTGCCCAAAGTAAACGGTCAAGGACCGTGGGCCTTGGAGTAGGAGCCAACCGCGACTTCGAACCAAGAAAAAATAGACTTGTGTTCTTGTGTACTTTATTTCTTTCCGCTGCGCATATTCTTTAACTGTCCAAAAAATTTTTATAATGATATTCACCCCCCCTTCTATCGTTTTCTTCGATCCAACAAAAAATTCCTATAGTGCATTGAGAATCAAACCTTATGTTCCAGAAGCAAACGACGGGGATGACGAGTCACTAAAGCGGAGCCATGGCGATGATGACGAGGAGAGGATGTCCATGCCTGTGAGATTAACATGAGTGTTAAAGGGGATGCACTAGAAGATTTTCCAGTGGAGCCCTCTCCGACGCTCAAGTCAGAACTCTCTCTTTTTCGAAGGACAACGAGGAATCAAATTGCTATAATTCTGTAAAGCTTACCCCCTTTACCTGGGTGTCGAGGCATCTTATATACCTGATGTCTTTATCAGATGTGTCCCCGCGTTCTCCTCCACTTTCCTTAATCATCGATTACTTGATAGTTATTCTCTTTTGGTAACGGTCACTACGATTATTAAGGCCTTAATTACCGTGCATTGTGAACAATAATTACCTGATGACTTTCCTGTTCTAGAAGGAGGAACGGGTACTTGAAGTCTGGCTTTCTAATTCCTACATTGATCTTTGGGCTCCACTCTTCGGAGTCAGTCTTGGAGTCTCATCTCCCAAGCTGACCTCGAGGCCTTCATCCATTCTCCCGAGATAGTCTCGAGAGCCTGATTCCCGATCTGACCTCGGAGGCTTTCTTCCATTCTCCCAAAATAGTCTCGAGAGCCCGATTGCCAGTCTGACCTCGGGGCACTAGTTCGGCGGGCCCTGCCACGTAGCTTTCCTATGCCACGTGTCCACCCTGGGTTACTCATCCCTATCACAAGTCCCCCCTTCAAGTCTAATCGAAAGTAGTGTGGCTGACTGATTAGGCTGGTGGCACGATGAGGGGAAGAGAAGCATCTACGGGGCCCATATTACCCTTCCTTCTCTCTTGACGACTTGTCGGGTCCTAGGAATCGAAACATTCGTCCCTTAGCCCACGGCGGTCCTTTGAGGTAATCAAAGAGTCCTTGCAAGTTCCAAGGCCTGGTAATGATAGTTGTCCATCACCCATTAAGAGCGTATGGGGTATCTTAATAGCGAAAGAGCATTCCAGCGAATAGAATACTACCATGTGGCGAGGTCTTTTCAACGTGATTTCCCTCTGATACGCTTAGTAGGGGCATACCAACCGATGACCATAATGAAGGGTGATGCCTCGAGATTGGCAGCTATCACCGTCCACCTGGCGTACCTCTATTCTTCGCACGAGAGCGGCACCTTCCCTATAAAAAGGGAAGGCGAAAGTGACCTTCCATCTTCTTGCACCGTCGACTAACATAGCTTACGCATCTTGTTTCTGCCTACTAGAGTCTTCTTTTGCTAGGACTTCTTCTTCACGCGTATGTCCCATTCACCTTCTATCTTTTTCTCCTTCTTCCATCCAAAGTCATGGGCAAGGAAGGAAAGGGGAAGAAATACCAGGGTAGAAAGGAGAGACCAGAAGAGGAAAGGACTTATCGTCCGGAGTGGTACGAAGCCACTTCGTCTAAGGATAAGTCTGCCACCCTGAGAGCAGCCTGTGAGGCCTATGACATTCTGGCAGAGTTGGAGGTTAAGGTTCTTAGTTTCGACCAGTCCCCCGTAGAACCCCCTTAGGGTTTTACACTTTCTTCTTAGGACAATTGGAGTTTGGTTTACGTTTTCCAATCCCTCCCTTCTTCATGGCCGTCTCCAAATATTTCGATGTTCCCTTACACCAGATGACCCCAAACGCCTTCGCCCAAATGGGTGGGGTACTCATCCTTTTCAAACTGTTCAATATACCCTTGCCCCCCACCTTCCCGTTATTTCCATTACTTTTTCCTTCCGAACTTAGTGTCTAGGGGAGCCTTTAGCTTCACGGTCTGTCTGAGCCACAAGTTCATTAGAAGGCTCCCTTCCTCCCATAATGGGTGGAAGGAGCGCTTCTTCTTTATTCAACTTGTTGAGCGCCTATTCTGTCTAACACGCTAGCGCAAAGACTTACCTTCTCTTTCAAACCTGGGTGATTTCTAGCGAGATAAGGGGTATCAGTGGGCTAGAAGAATTTTGGCCGGGATGGAGTTCCATGGCCCCAATCTGGTTCTATGCGAAGATCTCCTATATCAGGCTGGGATCAACCCTAAAGTCACCCGTCTTAGACCCAACCTTCGTAAGTGCACTGTTTTATTAAGCGCTTATCTATGCTAACTGACATTCTGTTGTTTGTGTTGTAGAGAACATTATGCTCTCCCGGGCCATGAGCAAGCTTCTCAAGTGGGAGCTTGCAGATGAACAACTCTGACCCCTCCTCCAACTTCTCTACCTTCCCCGATCGAGCCTTCTAAAGGCTCCGAGCAGACCCAAGGTGAGGAGCTGACCACCACAAAGCTACCTAGTGTTCAGGAACCCCCCCCCCCTCTCCTATTCTTGCTGAAGTGGGAGGTGGCGATGAGTAACCGCCGGCTCAGGCTTCGATGTTGGCGATAGAGCCAACTGGGAAAGTAGGCCTACTACCTATCAGACAACCACACTTCATCCTGCCCGCTGAGGAGGAAGAGGAGGAGGAGAGCGAGCCACAAGCCCCCTGTCGGAAACCTGTAACCCCTCTGGCTCCTCCAAGGAAAAGGACCCGTTCGGCCAGGGCTACTAAGGAGGAGGAGGATTTTGTTCCTCTCTCCAAGCGTCACCGGAGGGTGGCACCTACCCGCTCATCCAGGGCTACTGAGGAGGAAAAGAATTCTGTTCCTCTCTCCAAGTGCCACCGAAGGGCGGCACTGACTACCGCGGAGTTGGAGGGTGAGGCCGAGTTCCTTCTTAGAGTCCCCGAGGCCTTCAGCAACCCCAAGGGCAAGAGAGCGAGACCAGGTGAGCCCAAATTCACTGGTGCACGACTGCGTCAAAAGGTATAAGCGGCTGAGAAGCACTGACCCGCTCATCCAGGGCTACTGAGGAGGAGAAGGATTCTGTTCCTCTCTCCAAGTGCCACCGAAGGGCGGCACCGACTACCATGGAGCCAGAGGGTGAGGCCGAGTTCCCTCCTAGAGTCCCCGAGGCTTCCAGCAGCCCCAAGGGCAAGAGGACGAGATCAGGTGAGCCCGAATTCACCAGTGCTTGACTGCGTTGGATGGTACAAGCGGTCGAGAAGGTAGTGAATGGAAGCTTCCATCCCAACCAGCTTACGAAGCTACTACATGGGAAATATCCAGCTGACGAGGTGTCCTCCAGCACCGATGATGGCGAGCCCGGCCCCTCAAGCGTACCTGCCACCCCGCCGGGCCTCCTACCTCTCACTCCTCATGACTCTAGGGCTACCTTCAGAATACCTTCCCCATGGAGCCAGGAAGACATGCGGGGGAGAACTGAAGAGCATATTATATCCCTCAGAGGGATGCCTTCGGCTGGGGTAATCACCAACTTGTACGAGTCGCTCCTAAAGGTAAGCTTCTTTGTGTATTTATTTTATTTCATTTTTTCCTTTTGACCCTTATTTTTCTTGTGTCAGGCTACTTCGAGTGCCTCCTCTTCGGCCGACGGATGTCTCCCGAGCACGAAATTGAATCCCTACACTAGTAGGTGTCAGAATTGGATGCGGAGGACTTCCGAGCTCGTGAGGGGGTCGGGTGAGGTTAGCAGGGATCTGCGTGCCAAAGTAGACCATCGCCTGGACGCCCTTATAGACTTTGAAGCATCACTGCTCAGTACCCATGGCCGGGAGCGACTTCTGTCAGAGAGGGTGACAACCCTTTCCGAGGAAGTGAGTCGCTTGACTCAGGAGCAGGGGTGACTATAAGCTTGGGAGATGAAGATATTGGAAGATGTCCACCTCCTGGAGTCATCCGCCGAGGCCTTGAATGGTCAAATTCAAGAGCAAGTGAATTAGCTAGCAGAGAATGAGATTGTGATAGAAGTTGTTGCTGCTCAGATATCCGACCTACAGAAGGACCTCGGCCAAACCAGCTCGCATCTCTTGACCACCTCAGAGTGGCTTAAGGAGGCACTGGTCGTCCAGGATTAGATGTCCTCTGAGGTGATCAGGCTAATGACTGCTCAAGACCAAGCCTTAGAAGAACTGCAGAAATACAAGGCTAACGAAGAGTCCCGACAGGCGGAGGCGGAGGCGGAGGCGGAGGCAAAGGCCGCATTCAAGGCCAAGTTCCTCCAGTCCGAGGAGTTTGGTGACATTTTGGCTAGACAAGTCTTGAAGCATTTGAAATAGGGCCTTAATGGGGTCATCCAACAAGTCCAATGAGCCAATGTGCTGAAGTCAGAGATTGATCTATGTTTTCTCAGCATCGGCCAGGTTTGGGAGGAGCTTCCGGCAGAGGAAAAAGAGCTGTAGTACCCTTTCCAAATCTGTGTTGTTATTTTTCATCTTATATATTTTGCATTTTATCTTTTGCTTTTGAATATACTCCAAATGTAATATCCAATTTTGAGAATGGAATATTTTTATCTTCTGTCACTTTCTTGCATGCATGTACTCCAAATGTAAGCTCCAATTTTGAATGAAACATTTTTGTCTTCTGTACCACTTTCTTTTTATCTTCTATACCTTGTTGAATGTACTTCAATATGAAAGCTCGAATTTTGAATGAAATATATTTATCTTCTGCTTTAATATCTATATTTATCTTCTACTTCAATATCCCGTGTGATCTATTTTCTGCATCGTGTTTCCTACCTCATGCATTGTGTATTGCTCCTCTCCCCCTCTCTCGAATAGACTCCTCTACATGCGTGAAGTCTAATGTTAAGGAGGAGACAAGGACTTGATGGGATGTTATTTGCTTGTGCTGGTAAGGACAGGATTCGACCTCTTCAACACCTCACTGAGGCTTATATATCTTGGGTATCGTCAGCACCTCAAGATGGAATAGGCCCGGGTTGCTCCTGGTCGTGCTTCCTCAGTACCATGCCCAGGTTGTTGGGTATGGCTTGGCGGGTTTTCTAAGTGAATACTTGGTCATTCTTAGAGACCTCTCCATGTCTACGTATTAAAAAAAATTAATCTGAATGGAGACCCGTCTCCCAACGACCATCTCGTGCCGTATCGAACGATCCAAATTACAACTCGGCCAATTACAAAAATCGGCCTTGTAATTTGCTTGACCGTTCGACCGCGAAAAAGGCGACGAGTGGATCGTTGGATTTTGTGTTTATGGTCGAGGTCCAGTTAGTAAATTATTCACTATGATACAAAATCAAAATAATAAACTAACCAACATTAAATGACAAGGCAAACATAACGTGGAACATAATTAAACAAGGAGCTTGGTAAAGAGTTATACCTTCCCGATCACCTCGCGGCCTTCTACCTTATGTTCCTCCCTTTTCGAACGTCGTGTGGGTGACGGTATACTGAGAACCAAGATCTTCGAGGCCTCCAAAAATCCGTTCTTCCTTGACTTGGCCGGAAGACCAAACCCTAGTCCTCTAGGGTTTTTCCGCCGCAAGCCTTGCCTCCTCTTCGTTTGCGCCGCCGACCGTCGGAGCTGCCTTCAGGCCACCGAACCAGCTACTGACCTTGAGAGGAAGGAGAAGAAGATGATGGATGAGAAGAGGATCTTTCTCCCTCTCCCAAAGCTAGCAGAAACACCTCCTCTCCTCTACCTTGCGGCGCCGCTGCAAAGCTCCTTACGCCACTCACCGCCGGTCGCTGGCCCTCCTTCCTTCTCCGCCGAGCACTACAAAAGGAAGAGGACACCTCTTCCTTGTCTATGTTGGCCTCAGACAGCAGATGGTGAAGGAAGGAAGAAGAATAGAGGGAAGGAACTCCCTCTTATTCTTACGCCGGCCGAAAACCTCAGAGAGAGACGGAGATAAGGAGAGGAAGGGGGACACCTTGGGTGTGTTCTCTTGAATCAAGCCTTGGTTTCATGATCTCCTTGGGTATATATAGGGCTAAGGTAAGGACCAAGAGGAGGAGTTGGATCATGGCCCACCAATGGATCTAAACTCGATCCATTAATTAAGATCCATTTCACTAAAGGATCTTAATTGAACTTCCTCACCAACCCCCATATTTTCATATGGGCTCCACATATTACGAGTCATCCATCCCCCCGTGTTTAAGATCTTGAATGCCCATTAATTAATTTAAATTACTGACAATTCAAATTAATTAACTTCTGAATCCTTGACTAGTACCACTCCACCTTATCATCATGCCGGATCAAATTCACCTGCAGGGTTTAGCATGATGAACCTTTTGAGCTCATCAAGGGGGCATCATCAACCCGACTCCCCAGGATATGGATTCCATCAATAATCAACAGTATATCATATTATTAATATTATCTGCCAACTTACCGGGTCTATCAATCTAACAGAATAGATCTTGCCCATTGGTAAATCAAAGAAATAATAATTAATAATATATACCCGTTATTATATCGAGATTAAGGGTTCGTACTTCATAATATAATCTGAGGTTCTATCTAATTATCGAGTCGGTACAAATTGGTTAACCTCTGGTTTTGGTCCTGCTTAATGTACTCAAAGCACACTAGTGTAATTCTATGGTCAAGACCAACCACACCTAATTACACTACAACCATTCCGATGGTTTGTCCAATTCCATCTCGGTTGTGAGCCTCTACTTATACTAGGCAAGGGATTGATAACATGATCTTCCGTGTAACACCATACACCATGTTATCTACAATACGTAGTAAAGGATTTCATGCATGTACTAATATAAACAGGCACCTAGTGTAGTTGTGATTCTCTTTTCAAAATGAAGATGTTCATATAAAGAAGTCATGTCTTTCAGTATACACATCTTACACAGGTCTACTCATCTCGGGCATCCTCGGTGCCACAAGATGGTAGGGACTTGGGCTGCTCCCGGACGGGCATCCTCAGCACTACGACCAGGTCTACACATATCTAGCATCCTCGGCACCACGAGATGGTAGGGTCTTCGGCTACATCTGGCCAAGCATGCTCGCCACCACGGCTAGGTCTACACATCTTTGGCATCCTCGGCACCATTGAATAGTAAGATCTTCGCCTGCACTTGGCTGGGCATCTTCAGCCCCACAACTTGGTTAACTCATCTCGGACATCCTGGCACCACGAGATGGTAGAATCTTCGGCTACTCCTGGCTAGGTATCCTCAGCACCACGACCATGTCTACACATCTCATGCATCCTCAGCACCACCAGATGGTAAGATCTTTGCCTGCTCCAGGCCACCACGGCCAGGTCTACTCATCTCGAGCATCCTCGGTACCACGAGATGGTAGGATCTTTGGTTACTCCTGGTCGGACATCCTCAGCATCACGATCAGGTCTACACATCTCAAGCATCCTCAGCACCATGAGAAGGTAGGATCTTCGGCTACTCCTAGTCGGGCATCCTCAGCACCATGGCTAATTCTACACATCTCGGGCATCCTTGGCACCACGAGATGGTAAGATCTTGGCCTGCTCTTGGCCGGGCATCCTCAGCACCATGGCCAAGTCTACTCATCTTGGGCATCCTTGGCGCCATAAGATGGTAGGATCGTCGGCTACTCCTGGCCGGGTACCCTCAGCACCATAGCCAGGTCTACACATCTCGGGCATCCTCGGTATCACGAGATAGTAAGATCGTCGCCTACTCCTGACTCGGCATCCTTAGCACCACGACCAAGTCTACACATCTCGGGCATCCTCGACACCACGAGATGGTAAGATCTTCGCCTGCTCCTAGCCGGGCATCCTCAGCACCACGGTCAAGTCTACTCATCTCAGACATCCTCGGCACCAAAAGATGATAGGATCTTCGGCTACTCCTGACTAGGCATGCTCGGCACCATGGCCAGGTCTACACATCTCGGGCATCCTTGGCACCATGAGATGGTAAGATCTTCGTTTGCTCCTGGCCAAGTATCCTCAGCACCACGACCAGGTCTACTCATCTCGGGTATCCTCGATACCACGAGATAGTAGAATTTTCGGCTACTCCTGGCCGGGCATCCTTAGCACCACGACTAGGTCTACACATCTCGAGCATCCTCAGCACCATGAGATGGTATGATCTTCGCCTACTCCTGGCCAGGCATCCTCGGCACCATGACCAAGTCTACTCATCTCGGGCATCCTCGATACCACGAGATGATAGGATCTTCGAGCTCTTGCATTGGGTTTTGGGGAAACATTTCCTTTGTTTCTTCAATTACTCAAACTGCAAAGAAATACAAATAGGCATACAAATACATGTATTGCTCACATGGCTCACCGAGTACGATACTACTGGAGGTGATTTGCATGCCATAACCTATCCAGCCTTTTGCCTTCAGCATCTTGTAGATAATAGCTACCCCCGGTGAGCTTTTTGATAACGATGTAAGGTCTATTCCATTGAGTCTCGAGCTTCCTAGCATCGCCGACTGACTTGATTCTTTTCTAGACCTTATCCCTGACTTGAAAAGTCCGAGTGATCACTCGACAATTGTACAGTTACTGCATACGTTGACGATAAGCAACTAGTTGGGCAACTACTTTGTCTCGCACTTCTGTTACCAAGTCTAGGTCGATTAGCCATTCCTGATCATATCTTTACTGTAGTGCTGTCGTTGGATTGACTCATCACCTATCTCTACAGGAATCACCGCTTTTGTTCCATACATTAAATTGAAGGGACTTTGACCGGTCCCTTCTTTTGGAGTAGTACAGTACGACCACAGGATGCTCGAGAGTTCTTCGACCCAATTGCCTCCGACATGGTTTAGCTTTATTTTAAGCCCCCTAATGATCTCCCGGTTGACCACTTCTGCCTGACTATTGTCTTGGGGATATGCGACTAAGGTGAAGGCCTGGTGAATACCTAGTCCTTCACACCACTCCCTGAGTTTGCCCCTGCAAACTATCTGTCATTATCTGATACCAATTTATAAGGAATGTCATACGTACAGACTATGTCCTTCCACAGGATCTTCATCACGGTGGTCTTCATGATGTGCGCAAGTGGCTCAGCCTCAATCTATTTGGAGAAGTAGTCAACCAATACTAATAGGGACTTCTTTTGCTGAGGTCCGATCGGGAAAGGACCACAATATACATTCCCCACTGATCGAAGGGGCATTAGAAGTGGAGGCTCGAAGTAGTTCGGTCGGGCGATGAGTGATATATTGATGCTTTTGACAGGCTTTGCACCCGGCAACAAATTTGATAGCATCTGCTTGCAGTGTGGGCCAAAAATATCCGGCCAAAATAATCTTTCTAGCCATTGATCTCCCCCCAATATGGCTTCCACATATGCCTTCATGAACCTCTCACATGATGTAGTCGACCTCCCGTGGACCAATACACTTGAGCAACGGTCAGGCAAAGACTCTTTTATATAACTGCTCTTCGATCAGCGTAAATTTGGCAGCCCTGCGACAGAAGAGCTGAGCTTCCTTATCACTCGCCGACATGGTTCCACTGCGTAGGAACTCCACATAGGGTTCTCTCCAGTCAGGTAATACAGTGTCAGCAGTTTCTTCTTCGATCTGGGCCATGACTCTTTCCAAAGCGCTATACTCTTCCAGCGTCCATAATGTAATGGAGCTCGCCAATTTGGCTAGCTCATCCGCCTGACATTATTAGCTCGAGATATCTTCTGCAGAACAACTTCAGTGAAAGAAGACCTCAGTTGCTCATATATGGTCACATACCTCTACAGGCGCTCATTCTTAACTTCGAACTCTCCTTTTAGCTGCTGAGCTACGAGATGAGAATCCGAGTGCAAGATACCCCTAGAAGCTCCCACTTGCTTGGCAGCTTGGAGCCCCACTAGAATCGCCTCATATTCGGCTTTATTATTGGTGACTCGGAAGTTGAGTCGGATAGATAGTTGTAGCACATCTTCTCTAGGAGAAATCATCAGAACTCCGACTCCACTATGCTTGTTGTTGGAGGAGCCATCAACATAAATTTTCCATACTTTATCAGCTTCAGGTCCTGGGACAGCTTCGAGCATAAAGTCAGCTAGAGCTTGAGCCTTGATAGCAGTACGGAGGTGGTACTCAATTTCATACTCGCTCAACTCTGTTGTCCACTTGATTAGTCATCATGAGGCCTCTGGATTTGTGAGTATGTGCCCGAGTAGACTATTAGTGAGCACCACAATGGAATGTGCTAAAAAATATGGTCTCAGTCTTCGAGCCATCAGTACTAAGGCATAGGTCAGCTTCTCCAGGGTAGTATATCGAGTTTCTGCATCTTGCAGGCGGTGCCTGATAATTACCATTTTGATAATCAATTTAGGCTTTTAAACTCATTTTTGATTCCTTTTTGTATGCTTGATCTTGTATTTACACTAGGTTCCATGAGTTATTTCTATTTTACCTTTGGATGCAATTCTTTCTATATTTGAGATATTTTGGCATTAAAATTTGAATCTAATCTTGTAGGCTTCGAATGATCACGAACCTAGATCAAATTTGATCGAACTTGAGTTCAGACTTGGCTTCAATCAAGAGGATTAAGAGATGGATAAATGTGGGTCGTCCAATCAAGACATAGGGAGATCTGAGCCATCTTTCAGCTTCTTATCAATTCGAGCTCAAGATAGAGTTAATCAAGACCACAGATCAAGACCTGAAAGTTTGGTCCAAATCAGAAGTCATCTGGCCGTTGGATCAAGCTTAAGAGGAGTCTAAACCATCCATTCAAAAGGAAGGGTAATTTGAGCCATCCGTTGATGATCTGATCAATCCAAGCTAAGGAGAAGCAGATCCTGACCATTGATGAAGATCTGGAAAGTTTGATTCTGATCCGAGATGATCTGACCGTTAGATGAAGCGAGGATGATCACAGCCGTTCAATTTCAATTGGAATTAATTAAAACAGAAACTTCTCTCCTCAGCTCTCGTCGTCGCGAGTTCTTCCTGTTCTTGAGTTTTTTTCTTCAGTTTTCTTCTCCAATCCGCGCAACCACATCAGATCCACGCTCATTTCAAGTTCTTGAATCATAGAGGAAGGTTTCCAGTGAAGTTTGCAAGCAATCTCGTCGCTGAAAGGGCTCAGGTGAGGGTTTCGCCGAGGGCATTGCTTCTTCTGAATCGCTGCCTTTTTTATCGCCATTCTTCATCGACCGAAGCTGTCGAACCAATCGGAGGGGTTCTTCGAGAGCTTCTGAGGGTTCCTGAGCCACAATCGCCATCCAACTCATCAAGAAGGAGGAGATCGGAAGAAGATTTCAGCTAACGCACCAAGCTGCTGATAACTGATCTCGGGAGTGTTGGATCGAGAGAACCGATAGAGGGGGGGTGAATATCGGAAAACGTTCAGATTTAATATGAGAGAAATTGCACAGCGGAAATTAAAAGCAACACACGAACACAAGTGATTTTACTTGGTTTGGAGCCTAGGTCGACTCCTACTCCAAGGCCCACGATCGTTGATCGTTTACTTTGGGCAATTCTATATGAGGCACAAAAGCAGTTTACAAAGATTGATTACAGAATAAGTACAGTAAATTAAAAATCAACTCTTCTTTACCGACGTCCGGAGTATATGGTATTTTCAGAGCAGTTGGACGTCGTCGGCGCTTGTATCTCGAGTCAGGAGGTTTCTGGAGCAGAGCGCGGGAACAGAAGAGCGTGAATGCGTTGGAAAACTTGGATGTTCTGAAGCCTTGGTTCGAGGGCCTTTTTATAGGCCCTGGGGGTGCCCGGAACGTCGGGGGCGCCCCCCCCCCCACGTGTCAGTCGATCCGCCTTGGTCTCGGTCAGCTCTGATCCCTCAAAAATCGGGATCAAGCTTTGACGGGGGTGCCCTGATCGCTGGGGGCACCCGGGTTAACCGGGTCAGCTCTCTTATCTGCTGGCTTCGAGGGGAGCTGCTTCGGTACTTGGCGCTGGGGGCGCCCGGGAGCAGCGAGGGCGCCCGGGAGCAGCGAGGGCGCCCGGGAGCACGGGGGTGCCCCGCCCAGCAGCTGTTCGAAGCCTTCCTTCCTTACATTATTTTGTATGCACCTTGGGGGCGCCCGGGACACTCCGGGCGCCCTACTCAGCCACTGCCTCACTCCTTTGACGCTCTCTGAGCTGCAGACACTCGTTCCTTTGGTCCTACATCCAGGGTTAGTCCAAAACAACATAAAATAATAATGTGTTAGTTTATACAGCCTTAGCTGTCTTGGTTCTGACTTTGTGCCTCCAAAATGGAGCCCTAGGTCGAACCGACGCCTACTGTTCCCTCGACAGGGAACGCGTCCTCACCTACTCCTCTCGGGAGAATTTACCTGATGCCAACCGTTCCTCTGGTTGGACTTTTGCCTCGCGGTCCTTCGCCAGGTCTTGGATGTCAAGCTGTCCTTCGCCCGGTGCCTAGCATTCCTTCGCTAGGGCTTCAATCCCATGCTCTCCTTCGCCTGGCGCCTAGTAGTCCTTCGCTAGGGTTTTTTACCCTGGCATTCCTTCGCCAGTGCCTAACAGTCCTTCGCTAGGGCTTTTTACCCTGGCATTCCTTCGCCAGTGCCTAGCATTCCTTCGCTAGGGCTTTTTGCCCTGGCATTCCTTCGCCAGTGCCTAGCAGTCCTTCGCTAGGGCTTTTTACTCTGCACACTAGAGTGACATGTTAGATAACAAGTAAGACTTAACTTTTGAACCCTGTTGGGTTTGACTTGGGTGCTTTATGCACCAACAATCTCCCCCTTTTTGATTTATGGCAACCCTAGTTCAAAAAGTTAAGTTTAATCAAAGCATGTAAAAACATTTTGTTCCCTCCCCCTGGAAGGACTCTCCCCCTAGATTTTTCAAAAATTCGTGGGGTTCTAAGTTTAAGGAAAGAAATTTTTTCTTAGAGTTCTTCAACAGAAGGCTTTTGTATTTTCAAAAAAAATGATTTTTGCACTTTTGAAAACTTAAGTTTAGGTACTTGGAAATCTTTTGACAACTTAATTTCTAAAAGTACATAGAAGAGTTTTTTGGAAGCATGAGTTTAGAGTACTTAAGAAATTTTAATGCCTTAAGTTTTAAAGTACTCAAAAGTCTTTGAAAGCTTTAACTTAAGTACTTAGTAAATTTTTGACAAGCTCTAGTACTTAGTAAGTTTTGAGAAGCTTAAGTACTTGGAAAATCTTGAAAGGCTTAAGTACTTAGAAAATTTTTGAAAAGCTTAAGTACTTTATTTGAAACTTGATACTTTTTGAATAAAGGATAGAGTTTTTTAAGAAATTTTGAGCTAGAAAATTTCTTTGAAGACAATTAAGTTTATTTTGAAGAGAAATGTTTGAATTTATACCTAACTGAAAATTTGTGTTAGATTTGAATTTGACAATGAATAATTTGAATTTGAAATTCAAAAATTGGCTTCCAGGTCTTGGCGAGGCACTAGGCCTTCTTTGGCCGTAGGCTTATTGGATCATCAACTCTTTCCTTGACAAAGCCTTTTAATGAAGTTTCATTTTCAAAATTAATCTTTAAAAAATTCTGTCTAACTAGTTTGAGTTTTGGATCGGTAGCTTCGGCTAGTTTCACCAGTCTAAAGAGACCAAGTATACTTGATCTTATTAGAATTGGTTTCCCTAACGTACTATCATCTCACCTCCACCCAATACTATGTTGTCAAATTTCAGTTAAGTTTGTTCAGTCCTTATACTAACAATTTCTAAGCATGGTAAATTGCAGAAATTTAAATAAACAATCAAACATGCAATTTGCAATCAAGAATTAAATTTTATCTAACAATAAATATAGTTTTCAGTTTGGCTCCCCCTGGACTAAAGCCACGATGATGGTTAGGCAAGATATGAATCTTGTCCTTGGGGATCCAATACTGATTTGATCCAGTTGGTTTGTTCAGGCACAGTTTGGGTACCCATGCCTGAACTTTACTTCTGGACTGATTCAGTACAACAAAGTAAGATCTTTGTCTAGATTTGGTTCTATAGCCAAGTTCGGATCAATTTAGAACTGATTTCTGCTTTCCAAGAATCATGTCAAGACCCTTGGAACCAGATGTGAATCGTTCTAAAGCTGATCTAAGATCCTTAACCTGAGTTTTCAGGGAGGAGTTCTCCTTCTCAAATTTTTCAACATGAGTAGGAGTTCCTTCTTGATCCTTCTCGGTTAAGGGTTTAGAGTCAACTCCCTCTTTCAGGAGTTTTACTTCCTGTCGGAGGGATTCGACTCAGAGTTTGGCTTTCGCCAAATCTCGAGAAAGATACGAAATAAGTTCATTTAACTGACTTCTATTGAAACCACTTACCTTGATTTCGCCGTCTTCTGAAAAGGTTAGTCTGTCGTCGTCCTGTTCAGACTCCGACTCGGTCTCGACTTCTTCTGAGGTGGTCAGGGCTAGTAGGTTTGACTGGGATGCTTCTTCTTCTTCTTCTGAGGAAGATTCGTCCCAGGTTGCTTGGAGTGCTTTCTTTCTTCTTGTCTTCTTGGTCTCCTTTAGGTTTGGACACTCCGTCTTGTAGTGGCCCTTCTTCTTGCACTCGTAGCAAGTCACGTTGGGCTTGTTTTTGTCATTTGTGAGTTCAGCTGGTTCGTCCTTTCTTCAGCTTGTTTTTCGTCTGTTGGTTTGGTTCTTCAATTCTTTATAGTAGCTTCGGGCCAGTCGGACCAGCTTAGGTCGATCTCCTTCTTCATCTTCTGAGTCTGAGTCTGAGTTAGACTCGGGTTCAGGTTGTGGCTTTTTCTTTGTTGTCCTTCCAGTTTTACCTGCAATGAAGGCAATACCTTTCTCGGCCATATTGCAGTTAGTCTGTTCATGAAGTTCTAATTCAGAAAATAATTCATCTAGTTTAATTTTTGAGAGATCCCTTGAAACCTTGTATGCATCTACCATAGATGCCCACAAGGTGTTTCTAGGGAAAGCATTTAAAGCATACCTTATTAGGTCACGGTTTTCTACCATGTGACCAATAGTGTGAAGACCGTTCATTAGTTCTTGAATCCGGGCGTGAAGCTAAGCAGCTGTTTCGTTGTGGGCCATTTTGATGGTGTACAGCTTGTTCAGAAGCAGGTCTGTTTTGCTGATCCGAATGTCTGATGTTCCTTCGTGCAGCTCGATCAGTTTTACCCACAGCTCCTTGGCACTGTTGAAGGGGCCCACCCGGTTCAGCTCCTCTTTTGTTAGGCCGCATTGTAGGGTTTGTGTTGCCTTTGCATCGGCTTCGATTCTTCATTTCAGAGCGGTGTCCCACTCTGTGTAGCTTTGAGGAACTCCTTCAGCATTTTTGGGTATCTCCAGTCCGGACTGGATGATTATCCACATGTCCACCTGAGTTTTCAGGTGGACCTCCATTCGACTTTTCCAGTAGGAAAAGTCTTCTCAACTGAAAAGTGGTGGTCTGGCTGTACTGAATCCTTCTTACATGGCCATTTAATCTGAAAAAAATTACTAACAAAAAGAAATTCCCAAGACTTGGTCTTGGATTAGTAGTGCGGGATAAGGAAAATAAAATATCGATGGGTGTTGCACCAACCTCGATTAACAAAAAAATTTTGAACGAAAAATTTAGAAGAAATTCGAACGAGAAAAAGAAAATAAAAATTTGAAAAATTTTCAAACTGGTGGTTGCACCAAATTTGAACTTCCCCGCTCTGATACCACTTATTGGATCAAGAGAACCGATAGAGGGGGTGAATATCGGAAAACGTTCAGATTTAATATGAGAGAAATTGCATAGCGGAAATTAAAAGCAACACACGAACACAAGTGGTTTTACTTGGTTCGGAGCCTAGGTCGACTCCTACTCCAAGGCCCACGATTGTTGATCGTTTACTTTGGGCAATTCTATATGAGGCGCAAAAGCAGTTTACAAAGATTGATTACAGATTAAGTGCAGTAAATTAAAAATCAACTCTTCTTTACCGACGTCCGGAGTAGATGGTATTTTCGGAGCAGTTGGATGTCGTCGGCGCTTGTATCTCGAGTCAGGAGGTTTCTGGAGCAAAGCGCGGGAACGGAAGAGCGTGAATGCGTTGGAAAACTTGGATGTTCTGAAGCCTTGGTTCGAGGGCCTTTTTATAGGCCCTAGGGGCGCCCGAAACATCGGGGGCACCCCCCCCCCCCACGTGTCAGCCGATCCGCCTCGGTCTCGGTCAGCTCTGATCCCTCAAAAATCGGGATCAAGCTTTGACGGGGGCGCCCTGATCGCTGGGGGCGCCCGGGTTGACCGAGTCAGCTCTCTTATCCGCTGGCTTCAAGGGGAGCTACTTCGGTACTTGGCGCTGGGGGCGCCCGGGACGCTGGGGGCGCCCGGGAGCAGCGGGGGCGCCCCGCCCAGCAGCTGTTCGAAGCCTTCCTTACTTACATTGTTTTGTATGCACCTTGGGGACGCCCGGGACACTCCGGGCGCCCTACTCAGCCACTGCCTCACTCCTTTGAGGCTCTCTGAGCTGCAGACACTCGTTCCTTTGGTCCTACATCCAGGGTTAGTCCAAAACAACATAAAATAATAATGTGTTAGTTTATACAGCCTTAGCTGTCTTGGTTCTGACTTTGTGCCTCCAAAATGGAGCCCTAGGTCGAACCGACGCCTACTGTTCCCTCGACGGGGAACGCGTCCTCACCTACTCCTCTCGGGAGAATCTACCTGATGCCAACCGTTCCTCTAGTTGTACTTTTGCCTCGCGGTCCTTCGCCAGGTCTTGGATGCCGAGCTGTCCTTGGCCCGGTGCCTAGCATTCCTTCGCTAGGGCTTCAATCCCAGGCTGTCCTTCGCCTGGCGCCTAGCAGTCCTTCGCTAGGGTTTTTTGCCCTGGCATTCCTTCGCCAGTGCCTAACAGTCCTTCGCTAGGGCTTTTTACCCTGGCATTCCTTCGCCAGTGCCTAGCATTCCTTCGCTAGGGCTTTTTGCCCTGGCATTCCTTCGCCAGTGCCTAGCAGTCCTTCACTAGGGCTTTTTACTCTACACACTAAAGTGACATGTTAGATAACAAGTAAGACTTAACTTTTGAACCCTGTTGCCATTATCAAAAACACAGGTTTGACTTGGGTGCTTTCTGCACCAACAGGGAGTAAATTCTCTGTTGATTTGTCGAGCTAGAGGGTTTCTAGCTGGTTCTTGTGTGACGGCAAGAAGTAGATCTTGGTGAAGAATCTGATCTGGTGTTAATTTTCTGCAAAATTCTGTTTCTGAATTCTCATTTCCTTCGTTGATTCAATTTGTATCAGTTTTCATCAGGTATCTGATCGGTCTATTTGACCGATCAGGCTAGTATCTGATCGGTCTGTTGACCGATCAGGTAAGTATCTGATCGGTCTGTTGACTAATCAGGAAGAGGTTTCAGACTTATTTACGTTTCAATCATGTTTTGTTCCAATTTACATTTCAGCCTTGTTTCTTAGTAAGATTTGTTCTAGATTATACAATTCTGCAAATTTGCTACAGATTTCTTACATCCAATTTTAGTTCTTGAATTTCAATCTTATAATTTCAAATTGAATTGCTTTGTTTTCAAATAGTGATAAGTATAGTTTTCAAACTTTCCAGTTAGTTTTCGATTTAGGTTCATTTTGTTTCCAACTGTTATTTCATCAATTATCGCAAAAAAAACCCCATCTTACTTGAAAACCCAAATAGAAAATGACAAATTCAAGCTTGAGTTAAACATTCTTAACTAGTCCTTGGAAAAATACGACTTGAGGCCCCTATACTACACTTAGTTTTGTGAACTAATGGGTTTTCAATTTATAAATTCAAATTTGAGGCTCATTGTGACACTCGTTGTGGGCTATCATCAAATTTTTGGCGCCATTGCCGAGGAATTATACTAGTTGAGTTTGTTTAATTAGAGCTTGTGCTTATTTTCATATTCTTTGATTTTATTTCTTGTGCTTTATCTTTCTATATACATTTGCTGCCATTTTGTTTGGTTTATGACCAGGATTGCAGGTGGTGATATTTGTGAGTTTGATCCTGAGATTGAGAGGACCTTCAAAGCTAGGAGAAATCAAGGAAGATTTTTAGAAGTTATTGAAAATTTTTTTACTCATTCAAGCAGTCTCATGGCAGAACATCAGAAGACTATGAAGGAGCTTGCAGCCCCTGATGATGCATTTCAGTATTCTTGTGTTGCCGATCCAGAGTTAGTTGGAGATTTTGAGCTGAGATCAGGCCTTATTCATCTATTTCCCAAATTTCAGGGACAATCAGGAGAGGATCCTAATAGACATTTGCATGAGTTCCATGTAATGTGCTCCACTATGAAGCCTCAAGGGATTTCTGAAGAGGACATCAAATTAAGGACATTTCCATTTTCTTTGACTGGAGCAGCTAAAGATTGGTTTTATTACTTGCCTACTGGACATGTTGCTAGTTGGATTGCCATGAAAAAAGCATTTTTAGAGAAATATTTTCCAGCTTCAAGAACTGCTATTATCAGAAAGAGCATCTGTGGTATTCAACAAGTGGTGGGAGAGACCTTATATGACTATTGGGAGAGATTCAGTAAGCTGTGCTCAAGTTGTCCACAACATCAGATAAGTGAGCAGCTTCTTATTCAGTATTTCTATGAAGGTCTACTTCAAATGGATAGAATTATGATTGATGCTGCAGCTGGAGGAGCTCTAGTCAACAAAACTCCAGAACAAGCTAGAGAATTGATTTCAAATATGGCAGAGAACTCTCAACAATTTGGAAGTAAGGCTCTTACTACTAGAGGGGTGAATGAAGTTCAAATGGTTTCAAATGAACAAAAAGAGATCAAGAGTTCTTTGATGGAGCTTACTTCTTTGGTGAAGCAAATGGCATTGAATAATGTGAGCCAAAATCAAAACTTTTCAGTAGCTTCACCTACAAAACAAGTGATGAGGTTGTGTAGCATATGTTCAAGTCAAGAGCATAATTCGGATTTGTGCCCAAATTTACAACAAGATGAATCATTGGTCGATTTGACTAGAGGACAATATCAATCAAGGAATGACCCTTATTCATCTACCTACAATCCAGGTTGGAGGAATCACCCTAATTTGAAGTATGGTAATTCTTTCTATCAACAAAACACTTCACAACAACCCCTACAACAATTCCAGCCTCAATTACAGCAAAATCAGTCTTCTTTCCAACCATTCCAGCAGCCTTATTCGCAATTTCAACAACCAAGTCAACAATATCAGCAAAATCAACCTTTGAATCAGCCACAACAACAATTTCAGCAGAATTTCAAGAATTTCCAGCAACCATTTCATCAAAATCAGCAAGGAAATCAGAATTTTCAGCCCCAACAATTTCAGCCTTCACACCAATAATTTCAGCCTCAAAATCAGAATTTTTAGAGCCATAATTTTTAGCAACATCCACCTAGTTCTCAACCAAATTTTCAGCAATTTCAACAGCTCATTCAACCATTTAATCAGCCCCAACAACCTCATTTTCAGAATTCACAGCCTACTCATAATATTCAGCAACCTAATGTTTCAATTCAAGGCCAACAAAAGTCCCATGCTAATCAAAGAGGTTTTGGGAGCTCTAGTGGGTTCAGTGCACAACAACAAAGGCTTGAGGAGATGATGCAACAAATCCTTCAACAATAACAAATTTTACAACAACAACAAGGGCAACACAAGAATGATTCCACTCTTCAAAACATTGAAAGACACATTGGACAACTAGCTAGTGGAATGAATCAATTACAAACCCAAGGATCGAGTCAATTACCTTCTCAAGCTACTCCTAATCCTAAGGGAAATGTTAGTGTCATAACTTTGAGGAGTGGGAAAGTTGCTTCAAGTCTAAACACTCAAAGGGATGATTTTTTTGAAAAATTTTCAGCACCAAGTTTTCTAGTTCAGAACAGCCCAAAAATGGATTCTACATCAGTTGAAAGTGATCCTAGTTCAAGCCTAAGTGTTGGTGCAGGCAGCACCTAAGTCAATCCTGTGTTTTGATAATGGCAAAGGGTTCAGAAGTTAAGGTGTTATTGTGATCTAACATGCTTACTGAGTGTGCAGAAAAAGTCCTAGGTACACTGGCAAGAAGTCCTGGCAAAGGGCTGGGCAAAGAAATTCTGGTCGAGGACTAGGCAAGAAGTCCTGGCAAAGGGATGGGCAACGAAGTCCTGGTCGAGGACTGGGCAAGAAGACTTGACCGGAAGTTGGGCAAAGAAGTCCTGGTCGAGGACTGGGCAAGAAGTCTTGGCAAAGGGTTGGGCACCGAAGACCTGACCGGAAGTTGGGCAAGAAGACCTGACTGGAAGTTGGGTAAGAAGACCTGACCGGAAGTTGGGTACGAAGACCTGGTCAGGTGGATTGGGCAAAAGTCCAACCGGAGGAGCCGGTTGGCAAAAGGTAAACTCTCCTGAGAGGAGTAGGTGAGAACGCGTTCCCCGTCGAGGGAATAGTAGGCGTCGGTTCGACCTAGGATTCCATTTGGGAGACCCGAAGTCAGAACCAAGACAGCTATGACTGTAAATAATAACTAACATATTTGCGTGTTGTGTTTTGGAACTAACCTTGGTTGCAGGGAACGAAGGAATGTTGCTTCTGCAGCTCAGGTGCCTCACTGGGGCTAGGCGCCCGTATAGATACGGGCGCCCCAGTGTAAAGGCAAAAACCAAACCACTGCTGCGAAGCCTCTGGACCAAGGCAGCTCAGGCGCCCGTGAGGTCACGGGCACCCCCATCAGCTCAGGCGCCCAAGTGAAGATGGATAAGCATTGACCGAGCCTGTGGATAAGAGATCGCGCAGGGAAGGCCACGTGTAGGCGCCCCCATCAACACGAGCACCCCCATGGGTGCTATAAAAGGGGGTTCACCCCCAAGGCTTCGAAGAACATCCCTCTCTACGCTCCAGACACTTTCGTTCAAGCGTTGCGCTCCGACAAACTTCGACTTCGAGATTCTAGCGCCGACGACGACCCTTTGCTCCGAAATTCAATCCACCTCGGGTGTCGATAAACTTAAATTACGAAAGTGTTGCTAATTCAATTTCCAATTCTATATCTGTACTATCAATTTGTAAAAGATTTTCCAAATATAGAATTGCCCAAAGTAAATGGTCAAGGATCGTGGGCCTTGGAGTAGGAGCTGACCGCGACTCCGAACCAAGTAAAATCAATCTGTGTTCGCGATTGATTTATTTTTCGCTGCGTATTTTCTCTAGTATTCCGAAAAATTTGAACTCGATATTCACCCCCCCCCCCTCTATCGAGTTTCTACAATCCAACAAGTGGTATCATAGCGGGTGTCTCAAATTTGGTGCAACCACCAATTTGAGAGTTTTTTTCGGATTTGAAATTATTTTAATTTTTTTTTAATTTTTCTCGTTAATCGAGGTTGGTGCAACACCACTCGATCGTTTTCATTTCTATTAATTTTCTTCCGCACTACTAATCCAAGACCAAGTCTTGGAACAAGTTTTCTCTATTTTTTTATTTTTCAGAAAATATTATGGTCATGCTAGAAGGATTCAGCATAGTCAGACCACCGCTTTTCAGTGGAGAAGATTTCTCCTACTGGAAAAGCAGGATGGAAGTCCACCTGAAAACTCAGGTGGACATGTGGATAATAATCCAATCTGGCCTTGAGATCCCCAAGAATGCAGAAGGAGTGGTACAACACTATTCTGAATGGGACGCCTCATTGAAGAAGAAGATCGAGGCTGATGCAAAGGCAACTCAGACGTTGCAATGCGGATTGACCAAGGAAGAACTGAATCGAGTGGGTCCTTTCAGTAGTGTTAAAGAACTCTGGAGCAAGCTGATTGAGCTGCATGAAGGTACCTCCGACACCAGAATCAGCAAAAGGGATCTGTTGTTGAACAAACTCTACATGATCAAGATGAATGAAGGCGAATCAGCAGCACAGCTCCACGCCAGAATCCAGGAGCTGATGAATGGGCTGCATACAATAGGTCACAAGGTAGAGAACCGTGATATAATCAGGTATACCCTAAACGCGTTCCCTAAGAACACACTGTGGGCATCTATGGTAGATGCTTACAAGGTTTCTAGGGACCTTTCAAAAATTAAATTAGATGAACTTTTTTCAGAGTTAGAATTGCATGAACAGACTAACTGCATTATGGTCGAGAAAAATATTGCTTTTCTTGCAGGTAAACCCCAAGGAAAAGTCGCCAAGAAGAAGCCTCAACCTGCACCCGAGTCTGACTCAGAAACAGACTCAGAAGATAGTGAAGGGGATCGACCCAAGTTGGTGCGGCTAGCTCGGGACTACTACAAGGAGCTGAAGCACCAGACAAACAGAAAGAAAGCAAGCCGACAAAAGGAAGATCCAGCTGAACCTTCAACTTCAAAAGGCAAAACAAATGTCACCTGCTACAAATGCAACAAGAAGGGACACTACAAATCAGAATGCCTCAATCTGAAGGAAGCCAAGAAGATTCGAAAGAAGAAGGCTCTCCAAGTCACGTGGGATGAATCTTCCTCCGAAGAAGAAGATGAGGCCCCACAAGCAAATCTTCTCGCTTTAACCACTTCGGAAGACATCGACACCGGATCAGAATCGGAGCCAAACGACGGAAGGCTCACAATCTCGGAAAACGGCCAAATAACGGTAAGAGGTTATTCCGAAGTTGAATTATCTAAATTAATTGCTTATTTATCTCGTAACTTGGCGAAAGACAAAATCCGAGTCGAGTCCCTCCGACAGGAAGTAAAACTCCTGAAAGAGGAAGCCGACTCGAGATCCTTGACCGAGAAGGTTCAAGAAGGAAACTCTACTCAAGTTGAAAAGCTTGAGAAAGAAAACTCCTCCTTGAAAACTCAGGTCAAGGAGCTCAGAGTGGCTTTAGAATGATTCACTTCGGGTTCCAAGGGTCTTGACATGATTCTTGGAAAACAGAAGTCCGTTCTTAATCGATCTGGATTAGGGTATTGAACCAAGTCGAGACAACGGTCATACTATGCTGTATTGACCCAACCTAGAGCCAAAATTCAAGCATGGGTCCCCAAGCTTTGCTTGAACAACCAAGCTGGACCAAACCAGTATTGGATCCCCAAGGACAAGATTCACATTTTGCCTAATCATTATCAAGGATTTAGTCCAAGGGCAGCCAATTTAAAAACAATTTTCATAATTAGATAAAAAAAATTATGCTTACTTCTTTAATTTTATTGCATGTTTGCTTGTTTATTTCCTTCTACAATTTATTATGCTTAGACCTAGGACTGGTTAGACTAAGGACTAAAATGACTTAATTGAAATTAAAAACAACATAGTATTGGGTGGAGGTGAGATGATAGTACGTTAGGGAAGCCATTTTGGTGGAACTAGCCGAAGCTACCGATCCAAGACCCAAACTAGTTAGACCAAAATCTTTCAAGAAGTAACTTGAAGATGAATTTTCAATAAAAGGCTTTGTCAAGGAAAGGGTTGATGATCCAATAAGGCTACGACCAAAGAAGGCCTAGTGTCTCGCCAAGACCTAGAAGTCAGTTATTGAAAGTCAAATTCACTTTACTATTGTCATATTTAAATCTAACACAAATTTCAATTAATCTTAGATTCAACACAATTTTTCAAAATAAACTTAAAACATAATTAAATTTTTTTAAATTAATTTAAACTTTTAAAATTTAACCATGCCTTGTCCAATTAAAATGTTTTTAACCCATCTCACAAAACTTATAAGGTTAACATGCTTGATCACGTAGAACTAGGTGAGATGTCTAGGATCTGATAGATTTTTAAAAACTCGAACTATTGTCAAAATGTGTTCAAAATTAACTCTAATTTTATGTCAGTTTGAATATAAGCTTGCTTGGTTGAGCCAACTGAGTCAAACCTAGTCAACATAGTCAACTATGGTCAACAGTCAAACCCTGGTCAACACGGGGCGCCCATGACCTGTTGGGTGCCCTAGACTTTATCTTCGACCAAGACAGCCAAAGCTGTCAACCCCGACACATCTGACCCGGGCGCCCGTAACCTATCGGGCGCCTATAGCTTTGTCTTCATCCAAGGTAGTCAGGTCTGCCAAAAGCAGACTACTGACTCAGGCGCCCGTGACCTTACGGGCGCCCCAATGAACACGGGCGCTTAACCCCTCACAAGCGCTCAGGTAACCCTATATAAAGCCATCAATCCTTCTTCATCTCCCACACCAAACGAAATCCTCCTTCATTCTTCTTCTTCCCAAGGTGCCCGAATGCTCCCTCCTTGTCTTTGAGCGTTCCGCTTCGACAATGCCTCCCCAGTACTATTTTAATTATGCATTTAGAATTAATTTTTCTATTATAGCACTTAGTAAATGCATAATTTTTCTTTATCTATTTAGAAAACATCGCGTCACTCAACCTAACCCCGTGGCCGAACCTAGCCCCGACCCAAGGTTCCCCAACTTGGAATTGTTTAACAAATTTGCCCAAACAACCTATAAGCCTATAAAGACTAGCTTCCTAAATAGACAATTCGTTATCCAATCTTACCCCTTAGTTATGGATGCGATCAACTTCTATCAACTAGACCATCTCATCTTCTGCACACATCCAGTAAACTCGGCATTGTGTGCCGAATTTTACAATAACCTAGTCAAAATTGATGACCTGCTCTACTCAACCACCGTACAAGGCACTCCTCTTACTATTTCTCCAACTTTGTTTAATCGGTTTCTTGGACTATGACAGTCGCAGTCCATCTTTTGCTGTTATCCTCCGGCTGACCCTCCTTTCGCTCCCCCCTATTCACACATCAACCTAAACACCCTTTACTCCTACTTTTTTGGAGATGTATGGAACCCGTTAGCACGGCGGTTTCAGTCTGTTGACCTCCGAGTCCAGGATTATGCCCTCTACCGAGTTATAGTTCGTTGTGTTCTCCCACTCACCACCCGAGATGTCGCGACCATGTGACCTTTTCACACTTTTCTACTCTACGCCATGATCCATCAGTTAGATATAGACATAGGCCTTCACATATTCCACACCAACATTTACGCATCGAGCGTATCTACTCATGATCTAGTACGTACGCCCTACTGTCATATTATCACCGCCCTCCTTCACCACCATGGTCGTGACATCACTGCTGGGGAGATCATCTCGATGACTGAGTTTGATGAAATCGGATTTAGAAACTTCTCTTTAGTGGGGATAAACATTTCGGCCACGGGGGTCCTATCATGGAGACGAGAGAGGGCTAGACATTAGGATGACTCTGACGAGGAGGTGGAGGTAGACGTAGCCGATCTCGTAGCCGAGATCAACGAGCACCTACAGCAGCCTCCTCCACTGACCACCGATCAGCGCATTACACTATTGCAAACGGAGATGCACAGCCTCTGGGAGGAGATGGAGGCCCGTCACGCAGAGTATATGGAGGCCCTACAGAATGAACACAATGTGAACGAGGGCTACCACACTGAATACTTAGACATTCTTCACACCGAACATCAGGCAAACGAGGCCCGTCACATTAAGCACATGGACACCCTCCCAGTCGATCGAGAGACAAACGACGCACGATACAATGAAATGATGTCCTTGTTTCGGTCTTGGCAGCCTGGCCCATTTGACCCTCCTGACCCTTCTTCATAGATCAGAGTGATATTTTCAGCTATCTCATTGTATTGTTGACTATTTGACTATCCCTATTGAGTAGGGTTGACTTGTGCCTGACTATGGTTTAACTTTGCTGGTCCTACTGTTGACCAGATGACTCTTATGCATTTATTAGATTAACTTGTTGATTACTTGTTTGATAAGTTATTAGTATTATGACATTTTAATTAGTATGCTAAGTCAGATACTTCATAATTAAAATATTATGCTTAGTAGAATAGGACTGCTCTACATGTTCTTTAGATTGCTTTATTTCTTATCTATTATTTAATATGTTTGAAAAATTATTTTTGCATTGAAATTTAAAATGATTTTCCGAATTAGTTTTTTCAAAAACTTACCCTCCCCCTTCAAAACTAGAGCTTTTTTCGCATATGGACTTAGCTTAGGCCCTAACCCTAGAACTGCATGCACCTATAGATCTAGAAGCCAGCATCTCACAAGCACCTTAGGGCACTTTTGATTGACAACCTAGACTGGGTTGAGATGTTTAGGTCTATGCCTTGATTCAAGATGCTTTAAGTCAGTGCATCTGTAGTAATTGGAACAATAAATACCAATTGAACAGTAATCAGGTTAAGTGTCAAGCTTAGAAAATCTAACTTGATCAGATCACTTAACTTGACTAACCCTAGCAAAAGCTACTGTTTATGACAGTTAGTAAGTAGCTAACTGGATAGACAGGACCCGAAAAAGAAGATTTAAATTGGTTTGGTCCAGCTTATGCATAAAGTTTTTAGAGTTGGTTCAATACAGAACTTTACTTTCTTTACTCTAATTTTTTTTTTTTTTGCTATAATAAGTTTTTTTGATATATGGCAAAGGGGGAGAGAAAAGAAGTTTCTTTTCAAATTTTAAAATTTTTTTTATCTCCCTTTTTAAAAAGTAAAGTAACGAAAATACTTACAAATATTTGTTTTCAAATCTAAAGCATTTCAAAAATGAAAGTTTTCTAAGTGTTTAACTTAAAAATCTTTTTGAAAAAAAATTTCTAAGTATCTAACTTGAAAGTCTTTTGGAAAATTTTCTAAGTATCTAACTTGAAAGTCTTTTGGAAAATTTTCTAAGTGGGTTACTTGAAAAATCTTTTGGAAAATATTATTTTGAGTTTCTCTAAGAATAGTCAAGGACGTAGAAGTTTTTCAAAAACCCCACATATCTTTGAAAAACTCAGGGGGAGAATTTTCATTTCAGGGGGAGGAAATTAATACGTTGCTTATTATATGTTTATTTAACTTAACTTTTTGAACCGTGTTGCCATAAATCAAAAAGAAGGAGATTGTTGGTGCAGGCAGCACCTAAGTCAAACCTGTGTTTTGATAATGGCAAAGGGTTCAGAAGTTAAGGTGTTATTGTGATCTAACATGCTTACTGAGTGTGCAGGAAAAGTCCTAGGTACACTAGGCAAGAAGTCCTGGCAAAGGGTTGGGCAAAGAAGCCCTGGTTGAGGACTAGGCAAGAAGTCCTGGCAAAGAGCTGGGCAAAGAAGTCCTGGTCAAGGACTGGGCAAGAAGACCTGACCGGAAGTTGGGCAAAGAAGTCCTGGTCGAGGACTGGGCAAGAAGTCGTGGCAAAAGGCTGGGCACCGAAGACCTGACCAGAAGTTGGGCAAGAAGACCTGACCAGAAGTTGGGCACGAAGACCTGGTCAAGTGGATTGGGCAAAAGTCCAACCGGAGGAGCCGGTTGGCAAAAGGTAAACACTCCTGAGAGGAGTAGGTGAGGACGCGTTCCCCGTCGAAGGAACAATAGGCATTGGTTCAACCTAGGGTTCCATTTAGGAGACCCGAAGTCAGAACCAAGACAGCTACGACTGTAAATAATAACTAACATATTTGCGTGTTGTGTTTTGGAACTAACCTTGGTTGCAGGGAATGAAGGAATGTTGCTTCTGCAGCTCAGGCGCCCCAATGGAGTCGGGCGCCTCACTGTGGGCTAGGCGCCCGTATGGATACGGGCGCCACAGTGTAAAGCCAAAACCCAAACCACTGCCGTGAAGTCTCTGGACCAAGGCAGCTTAGGCACCCGTGAGGTCACAGGCGCCCCCATCAGCTCAGGTGCCCAAGTGAAGATGGATAAGCGCTGACCGAGCCTGCGGATAAGAGATCGCACAGGGAAGGCCACGTATAGGCGCCCCCATCGACACGGGCGCCCCCATGGGTGCTATAAAAGGGGGTTCACCCCCAAGGCTTCGAAGAGCATCGCTCTCTACGCTCCAGACACTTTCGTTCAAGCGCTGCGCTCCAACAAACTTTGACTTCAAGATTCCAGCGCCGACGACGACCCTTTGCTTCGAAATTCGATCCACCTCGGGCGTCGGTAAACTTAAATTATGAAAGTGTTGCTAATTCAATTTCCAATTCTATATCTATACTATCAATTTGTAAAAGATTTTTCGAATATAGAATTGCCCAAAGTAAACGGTCAAGGACCGTGGGACTTGGAGTAGGAGCCGACCGCGACTCCGAACCAAGTAAAACCAATCTGTGTCCACGATTGATTTTTATCCCGCTGCGTATTTTCTCTAGTATTCCGAAAAATTTGATCTCGATATTCACCCCCCCCCCCTCTATCGAGTTTCTACGATCCAACACTAAGTCCTTCTTCTATTGATCATGCGAATTTGGTGGAGGAACAAGAAGAAATCAGTAAAAAAAAAAGTGCACCTACAGCAGCTACTCCAAAAGAAATCCCTGCTCAAGACTCACATCCGAAAATTTCAGCTCAAGTGGAGGAACCGAGAGTCCCTTTACCTTTTCCACGGCGTAAGACTCAAGCTAAAAAGAATGTGGAGGAGGAGAAGGCATAGGAGTATCAAGAACTTGTGAAACTTTTCACTAAGATGGAAATTAATGTGCCATTGTTGACCATGATCAAGCAAATACCTAAGAATGCTAAATTTCTTAAGGATTTGTGTGTGCACAAGAAGAAGCTAAAGGAGAATGAATTGGTCATTTTAGGAAAGAATGTCTCAGCCCTTATTCATTCAATTCCTCAGAAATGTGAAGATCCAGGAGTATTGACTGTGTCCTGTGAGATTGGGAGGACTCTTTTTCATGATGCTATGTTAGATTTGGGAGCTTCTATTAATGTGATGCCTAGATCAATTTTTCAGATGCTTGGCATTGGACCTTTGTAGCCTATAGGAGTGGTTATTCAGCTAGCAGATAGGAGTCAGACTCACTCAGCTGGAATCATTGAAGATGTATTAGTGAAGGTGAAAGAGTTGATTTTTCCTGTGGACTTCTATATCATGGACATGAAGGGGGATTATCTAGCACATAGATCTCCACTTATTCTTGGGAGACCATTCTTGAAGACTGCAAGGATGAAGATTGATGTATATGCAGGCACACTTTCTATAGAGATAGGAGACACAGTGGTATAATTTAGTATTTTTGATGCTATGAAGCACCCCAGAGAGGATCATTCTATCATTAGCATGGATATTTTAGATGAGTTAGTTGATGCAGATTTATTTGCTGACAAAGTTTCACTTGGCATTCATAGAGGATATTTTAGCTCAGAGGAGGCTGAGGATGCATTAGCGATAGAGGCAGCTGAGTTGGAGGTTGTGTCCGATTCACTTTCAGTTGGAGACGATTCTATAGGTGTAGGGGATTGCACTGAGCCCCAGGGATCACCTAAATTGATTGACATATCAGGAGATTCAGAGGATAGGTGTGAGAGTGTAGGGGATTGCACTGAGTCCCAGGGATCACCCATACCTACTGAGCAGTCACAGATTGAGTTAAAATCATTGCCAGAACATTTGAAGTATGCTTATTTGGGAGAGGAGAAGTGTTTACCTGTTATCATTGCCCAGAACTTAGATTCAGAGCAAGAGGACAAATTATTACAAGTTATGAGGCAGCATAAGAAACCTATAGGGTGGACATTAGCTGACATACCTGGTACTAGCCCCGTCATTTGTATGCACAGGATATTTTTAGAGGAGAATATCAAGCCAGTCAGGCAACCACAGAGAAGGTTAAATCCACTAATTTTAGATGTTGTAAAGAAAGAGGTGACTAGACTTTTATAGGCAGGCATTATATACCCTATTTCTGACAGTAAGTGGGTTAGCCCTATCCATGTGGTTCCTAAGAAGCCAGGAGTGACAGTGGTGGCTAATGAGAGTAATGAGTTAGTACCTACCAAAGTGAAGAATTCATAGAGAGTTTGCATTGATTACAGGAAGTTGAACCAAGTAACGAGGAAAGATCACTATCCCTTGCCTTTTATTGATCAGATGTTAGAGAGGTTGGCAGGGAAGTCTCATTATTGCTTCCTAGATGGATATTCAGGATATTTTTAGATTTGTATAGATTCGGAGGATCAGGAGAAGACCACTTTCACTTGTCCTTTCAGTACATTCACTTATAGACGTATGTCATTCGGACTTTGCAACACCCCAGGGACTTTCTAGCGGTGTATGGTGAGTATTTTTGGTGAGTTACTAGAACACTGCATGGAAATATTCATGGATGATTTTTCTATATTTGGCACATCATTTGATACTTGTTTGGATAATTTATCTAGAGTTTTACATAGATGCATTGAAACTAATATTGTCTTGAATTTTGAAAAATGTCATTTCATGGTAGAGCATGGGATTGTTTTAGGACATATAGTCTCTAGGAAATGCATTGAAGTAGATCCTGCTAAAGTTAGTGTTATATCTTCTTTATCTTACCCCGTATGCGTACGGGATGTTCGAGCTTTCCTTGGCCATGCAGGATTTTACAGGAGGTTTATTAGAGATTTAAGTGAGATTGCTCGCCCGTTGACTAGACTTTTGCAGAAGGATGTGGAATTTTGCTTTGATGAAAAATCCAAGGAAACTTTTCAGAGATTGAGGGAGGCTCTTATTTCAGCTCCTATTATTAGACCCCCTGATTGGACTTTACCTTTTGAGTTGATGTGTGACGCTTCGAATTTTGCTGTAGGAGCTGTACTGGCACAGAGGGTAGATGGAGCGTCACATGTCATTTGCTATGCTTCCAAGACTTTAGATGCTGCCCAGGCCAACTACACCACCATAAAAAAAGAGCTTCTTTCTATTATTTTTGCTTTGGATAGATTTAGATCATATTTGTTATGTTCTCATGTGATTGTATTTTCTGATCATGCAACCTTAAAGTATCTTCTGAAGAAGCCAGATGCAAAGCCCAGATTGATTAGGTGAATGCTGTTGAGGCAATCGGCCCTTGAATGATTGGAAGATCATGGTTTTGATGAGTGGGCGAATAGGTTTAAAGTTAGAGTGTTATGTTGTATTTGATTTGTGTGATTGAGTTTGCAGGACTTGAAGAATCACACTTGGTGGACCTATCCGAGGGACGAGAGCCGAGGGAGGAGAGCTCCAAGGGCAAGCCAGGAAGTGGACTTCAAAGGGCACACGTGAAAGGTAGCATGGAGGCAAGCCAAGGGAAGGCTTGCGTGCGCATCCGAGGGACGATAGCCAGAGGAAGAGGACTTCAAGGGGCGAGCCAAGGGAGCAGACCTGAAGGCACACGCGAAGGAGAAGGTTTGGAGTGGCTGGAGCTGAGCTGGGAGGCAGGGCAGTCGACTGGCCCGAAGGTAGTCGACTGCCAAAACCCACAGAGAGTTCGCAGCTTCGGACCAGTCGACTGGCCTTGGGGCAGTCGACTGGTATACCCCAAAACTAGCCGTTGGATAGCTGTTTGCTAGCCGTTGGCTAGCCTTTGGCCGGCATTTAATGCCGGGCCAGTCGACTGCCCTAGGGGCAGTCGACTGGTGCGTGTCTGGACAGACTGCGAATCTGTCCTTTTCACCTATAAAAGGAGCTCCTCGTTACACGTGTATGTACAGTTTCGTACAGTAACGAAGTGCTGCCAAATTGTAGAGTGACTTTTTGCTTCCTCCATCATTTTTCTACATCTGTAAAGAGGAAGCTTTTGCTGTAAAGGTTTCTCCACCTCAAGGAGACTTTTCGATAGTGAAAAGTGGTGCTCGCGGCGTGGATCCTTGGATTAGTCACCCATCTGGGTGGATACCAAGTAAAAGAATTTTTGTTAGTATTGTTATTGTCTTTGCATATTATTTCCGCTGCGCTAACATCTGTGTAGAGATCAAACGATCAAAAGAAAGTGCATTCACCCCCCTTCTGCACGCCCACATCGATCCTTCAGTTGGTATCAGAGCGAGTGCGTTTTGGAAGATCTAAGAATCAACCAGAACATTTGTAATGGCGTTTCAAGAGGGATACTCCACCGCACGACCACCATTCTTCGATGGCAACAACTTCGCGTACTGGAAAAGTAGAATGCAGTACTATCTTATGAATGACATAGAAACTTGGATAAGTGTTGCAGATGGCTTCGAGGCACCCGTCGATGAAAGAGGAGATCCTACACCTATGAGAACATGGTCTAAAGAAGTGATGAAAATGGCGCAGTCAAATGCCAAGGCCACCACTACTCTGCAATGCGGGCTCTCGAGTGAGCAACTGAATAAGGTGGGGCCATTCAAGAGCGCCAAAGAGCTATGGGACAAGTTGGTAGAACTGAACGAGGTGTCAAACGAGTCCAGAAGAGCTAAGAAGGACTTGTTGATGGCCCAACTGCAATCCCTCTCCATGAAGAGCAACAAGACCGTCAGTCAGCTGCATGGAAGGGCAAAGGAAGTGATCAACGAGCTCCATATAATTGGAGAGAAAATTGAAAACCGGGACATTGTCAGGTATGTCTTACAAGCCTTCCTGAGAACCACCCTGTGGGCATCCATGGTTGATGCTTACAAGGTATTGAGGGACTTATCTTTAGTTAAATTAGACGATCTATTTTGTGAATTTGAACTGCACGAGCAAGCTAACATTTCAGCAAAAGAGAAAGGTATTGCTTTTGTTGCAGAAAAGGAGAAGAAGAGGAGAAAGGAGAAGAAGAAGGTGATCTACTCATCATCCTCAGACTCAGAAGAGTCAAGTGCCTCTATGGACAGTGACCAAGAGGCCTTTATGGTAAGGAAATTTTGTAAAGCATTTAAAATTTTTTCTAACAAATCATATGCTAGGAAAGGGGCCAAAGGTAAGGGTAAGGCCAAGGAGATAATCTGCTACAACTGTCATCAAGAGGGACATATGAAGAACGAGTGTCCCCAGTTGAAGAAGAGGGAGGACAAGAAGGAAGAGAAGAAGAAGAATGACAAGAAGAAGTCAAAGGGAAAGGAGAAGAGTGCGACGAACCTCAAGGTGACTTAGGACGATCTCTCATCCTCAGAGGAAGAAGAAGAGCAAGTCTCCCACTTCGCTCTTATGGCACAAGATGATTCAGACTCTTCAGACGATGAACGAAGCTCAAGCAGTGAAGATGAGAGCTCCTCCACCTCATCATCATCAGAGTCAGAAGCTTCGGTAAGTGAGGTATACCACTTACCCTCCTCTACCTTAGTGAAAATTATTTCTAGTACTAACATAGACTTAGCTAAGGCTAGAAGTAAAATTAAGGATCTTAAGGAACAAATTGTCATGCTTAGAGTAGAGGCTATTAAACTTAAGGATTTGCATGCTAGCTCTACCTCTTCACATGTTTCACATATTGAAAATGAAAATAAGGAGTTAAGGAAACAAGTAGATGACCTCACAAAGGCCCTTAGGAAATTTCAAGTAGGATCAAGTAACCTTGATATGATCATTAACAGCCAAAGGGCGGTATATAACAAGGCAGGATTGGGTTATAGGCCTAAGACCAAGGAGATAGCCTTTGTTTCACTTACCGGTAGGATTGGTGCATCTAGGAGATTAGAGGCTAGGGGTACCACAAAGAAGGCATGGGTACCTAAGAAATTTTTAAATGATGCTTATGGATCTAAGATATGGGTACCAAAAGAGTATGTTTTCCATGTTGTCTAGGTAAAGGTGAAGGAGGCCCCAACCTTGTGGATAGTAGATAGTGGATGCTCAAGACACATGACCGGGGATGTGAGCAAGTTCACCACTATTAGCTACCTAAGAGAAGGGACGGTCTCCTTTGGGAACAGTGGAAAGTTAAGGATCATTGGTAGGGGTACAATTGAGGTATCTCCCACTATTTCAATTCATAAGGTACTTTTAATTAAGGATATGAAGTTTAATTTATTAAGTGTAAGTCAATTATGTGATGTCGGCTTTAGAGTAGAATTTCATGCTAAGAAATGTGTAATAAGACAAAGTGAATCAAACACTATCATATTAGAAGGGTTTAGAGAGGCAAACTTGTATTATCTTGATCTATCTTATGCTACTAACAATGTTGTTAAGTGTCTCATGTCCAAAGAAGAAGAAGGGTGGTTATGACACCGGAGACTTGGACACGTCAACATGAGGAACATTGCAAGAGTGGCCAAGGAAGAATTGGTGAAGGGGCTCCCAATGATCAAGTACGAAAAGAACAAGTTGTGTGATGTATGCCAAGAGGGTAAGCAATCCAAAGCATCACACAAAGGTAAAACTTTAATTACGACTTCCTTGCCTTTAGAACTTTTACATATAGACTTGTTTGATTGCCATAGTACTCCATCACTTGTAGGGAGTAAGTATTGCTTAGTGATAGTAGATGACTTTTCTAGGTTTACTTGGGTCTATTTCTTGAAACATAAGGTGATATCCTAGATATATTTATAGGATTTAGTAAAAGGGTAGAAAAAGAAAAGAATATCAAAATAAACCGAATTAGGAGTGACCATAGTGGGGAGTTCCAAAACGCTAGTTTCACATAATTTTGTGTTGAAAATGGGTACAAGCATGAGTTTTCATGCCCTAGGACTCCTCAACAAAATGGGGTAGTTGAGAGGAAAAATCGAGCCCTACAAGAAGCTGCTAGGACTATGCTTAATGCATACTCTCTTCCTAGCTACTTTTGGGCCGAAGCGGTTAACACCGCTTGCTATATCCAAAACCGGGTGTTGGTACATAAGTTTTTAGGAAAAACACCCTTTGAACTTTGGAATGGAAGGGTACCCCAAGTCCACTATTTTAGGGTCTTTGGATGTAAAGTTTACATCTTAAACACCAAAGACGACCTAAGAAAATTTGAGTCAAAAGCCGATGAAGGAATCTTAGTAGGGTATTCATTGACTAGTAGGGGTTATAAAGTGTACAACAAGAGGACAAAAGTGATTGAGGAGTCCTCAAATATCAAATTTGATGAAACCACTAGTACTTACCCTAGAAAGGCTTCCATTGATAAAGATATAGAAGAAGTCCAACCCCTTGCCCAAAGAACCCAAGACCTACATTTGAAGGGCAATGATCAAGGAGGAGTAAGAAGTACCCTAGAGGATGAGGAAGAAGGAGCAAATGAACCTACAACCTCTAGACCCTTGAGACATCATCATGATTATCCTATTGACCAAATTGTGGGTGATGTCACTCAAGGAGTAAGGACTAGATCATACTTTAGAAACCAAACGAGTCAAATAGCTCTAATCTCCCAATTAGAACCCAAGACCATTGATGAAGCATTGGGAGATGCCGATTGGGTTTTGGCCATGCAAGAAGAGCTAAACCAATTTGAGAGGAGTGAAGTTTGGGAGTTAGTTCCTAGGCCCACTGATTGTACCATTGTAACCACGAGATGGGTCTTTAGGAACAAATTAGATGACCAAGGTAAAATCACTAGGAACAAGGCTAGATTGGTAGCTAGGGGGTTTAACCAAGTTGAGGGATTAGATTATGATGAGACCTACGCCCCCGTAGCTAGGTTAGAATCAATTAGAATTCTACTAGCCTATACCGCTCACATGGGTTTTACACTCCACCAAATGGATGTGAAGTCGGCATTCCTTAATGGGATCATTAAGGAAGAGGTTTATGTAGAACAACCCCCCGGATTTGAGGATCCCAACTATCCGAAACACGTATTCAAATTAAGGAAAGCCTTGTATGGATTGAAATAAGCTCCCCGGGCTTGGTATGAAAGGCTTTCTTCATTTTTAGTGTCTAAGGGGTTTAGGAGAGGAACAATTGACCCTACATTGTTCCTAAAATCTAAGGATAAGGACATATTTGTTGCCAAAGTCTATGTAGACGATATCATTTTTGGGTCAACAAATAATGACTTCCTACAAGAATTCATCAAGTGTATGGAAGATGAATTTGAGATGAGTCTTGTAGGAGAGTTAACCTTTTTCTTAGGCCTTCAAGTTAAGCAAACTAATGAAGGTACACATGTATTTCAAACCAAATATGCTAATGAGATGCTAAAGAAATTTGGTTTAGAACATGCTAAGGAAGCATCTACACCCATAAGAACTAATGTGAAAATGGATAGTGACCTTGAAGGCAAAATGGTAGACTCTAAACAATATAGGAGCATGATTGGTAGCCTCCTATACCTAACCGCTAGTAGACCCGACATACTTTTTACGGTAGGTATGTGTGCAAGGTACCAATCTTGTGCCAAAGAGTCCTATTTGATTGTAGTCAAAAGGATCCTAAGGTATGTGAAAGGAACCCTAAATGTCGGACTTTGGTATCCTAGAACCCCAAATGTTGACCTAATTGGATACACCGACTCGGACTATACGGGTTGCAAGTTAGATAGGAAGAGTACAAGTGGAGAGTGTCAATTCCTTGGGTCTTCTTTAGTTAGTTGGAGTAGTAGGAAACAACCATGCGTTGCCCTATCAACAACGGAAGCAGAATATGTGGCAATGGGTGGATGTGTTTCCCAACTCCTTTGGATCATGCACTCCTTAGAGGACTATGAGCTACATTACACCAAGGTCAAAGTCTTGTGTGATAATGTAAGCACGATCAACCTAACTAAAAATCTGGTTCACCATTCTAGAACAAAACACATTGAAGTGAAACATCACTTCATTAGAGACCATGTGGCAAGGGGAGACATAGAATTACACTATGTTGAATCAAAGTCGAACCTAGCCAACATCTTTACCAAGCCTCTTCCCGAATCGGAGTTTACATCCTTAAGAAGAGGCCTTGGAATGTGTTTTGTGGAAGTATAGAATGAACTTGGACACATTAGCTTTGAAAAGGAGTGCTTGATCCATTAGGGTGATACATTTGGCTAACTTGTGCTTGTGGCACATTGTTGAACCATTAAAAGTATCAAAATATCAAAACTAGACCAACTATGGGGGAGGCAAGTGTTTAATCAATGGACACTTTGCCAAAAATCATAGTTGGACATTTTAAAACTTTGAAAACCATTTTATGTTTTACATACTGTGCCATGCTTTTAAAAGTCACATATTTGCAAAATTGGTTTCAAAGGTTGATACAAAATGCAGTGTTTTTCAAAACTTTTGGATTTTTATCAAAAGATGTGCATGTTTAAAGTTTTATATGGTTTAATATTTTTCCCTGATAGAGTATAACATTTCAAACATGTATGCAAAATTTTACAATTTTTGAAATTTTCTGGGAGTTTCTGAAATTCGACAGAAAAGCTGAAATTTCAGACTGATAGCGTATCAGTCGACTGCCCTATGAGCAGTCGACTAGCACAGCTATTTTCAGCTGCTGTGAGAAAATTCAAAAATCAATAATCCTCGCATTTGATAACCTAGGGTTTGGTTGCTTGAGGCAATCATTTTGATGGTGTCAAAGGGAGAGAATGGGCGGTTTAAGTTAGAATTTTGACTTTAAATAGATGATTTTAGGTATTTTGTCTAACTTAGACCTTGAAAGGTTAAAATTTGGAGAGAAGACATGGATTAAGGGGAAGGTACCTCTTAGGTTCGGATATGTCTTACATTCTTATTGATGTTGTTAAGTGGAAACTTAACTTGGAATATGATTAGAATTGAAACTGTGAAGAGGACATAGGTTAAGGGGGAGGTTACCTCTTAGGGTTATTATGTCTCATAATGTTTCAATTGCTATCTTTTGCTATTGTTATTGCTATTATTTATCTCTAACTTAAACATATTGCCACACATCAAAAAGGGGGAGATTGTTGAGGCAATCGGCCCTTGAATGATTGGAAGATCATGGTTTTGATGAGTGGGCGAATAGGTTTAAAGTTAGAGTGTTATGTTGTATTTGATTTGTGTGATTGAGTTTGCAGGACTTGAAGAATCACACTTGGTGGACCTATTCGAGGGACGAGAGCCGAGGGAGAAGAGCTCCAAGGGCAAGCCGGGAAGTGGACTTCAAAGGGCACACGTGAAGGGTGGCATGGAGGCAAGCCAAGGGAAGGCTTGCGTGCGCATCCGAGGGACGATAGCCAGAGGAAGAGGACTTCAAGGGGCGAGCCAAGGGAGCAGACCTGAAGGCACACGCGAAGGAGAAGGTTTAGAGTGACTGGAGCTGAGCTGGGAGGCAGGGCAGTCGACTGGCCCGAAGGCAGTCGACTGCCAAAACCGACAGAGAGTTCGCAGCTTCGGACCAGTCGACTGGCCTTGGGGCAGTCGACTGGTATACCCCAAAACTAGCCGTTGGCTAGCTATTTGCTAGCCGTTGGCTAGCCGTTGGCCGGCATTTAATGCCAGGCCAGTCGACTGCCCGGCATTTAATGCCAGGCCAGTCGACTGCCCTTGGGGCAGTCGACTAGTGCGTGTCTGGACAGACTGCGAATCTGTCCTTTTCACCTATAAAAGGAGCTCCTCGTTACACGTGTATGTACAGTTCCGTACAGTAACGAAGTGCTGCCAAATTGTAGAGTGACTTTTTGCTTCCTCCATCATTTTTTTACATCTGTAAAGAGGAAGCTTTTGCTGTAAAGGTTTCTCCACCTCAAGGAGACTTTTCGATAGTGAAAAGTGGTGCTCGCGGCGTGGATCCTTGGATTAGTCACCCATCTGGGTGGATACCAAGTAAAAGAATTTTTGTTAGCATTGTTATTGTCTTTGCATATTATTTCCGCTACGCTAACATCTGTGTAGAGATCAAACGATCAAAAGAAAGTGCATTCACCCCCCCTCTGCACGCCCACATCGATCCTTCAAATGCTTCTACTTCAAGAGTTCGATTTGGAGATTCGAGATAGGAGTGACAAGGAGAACATTGTGGCAGATCATTTGAGCAGGATAGAGGGAGATGGACACCTTACCACCATTAATGATGATTTCAGAGATGAGAACCTTTTATTGATGGATGGTGAGTCGCCATTGTATGCAGATCTAGTTAACTATTTAGTAGCTAATATTTTTCCTGCACAATTTACTAAGGCTCGGAATGATAAATTTAGGAGTGATGCTAAATTTTATGTATGGGATGATCCTTACTTGTGGAAATTTTGTAGTGATCAAATAATTATAAGATGCATACCTGATCATGAGTTTCATTCAGTTCTTACACTTTGCCATTCGTCAGCCTGTGGAGGACATTTTGGTCCACAGAGGACCGCTAGGAAGATACTGGAGTGTGGATTATTTTGGCCTAATTTATTTCATGATGCTTATATATTTTATAAAAACTGTGATAGATGTCAGAGGACAGGAAACATAGGAGCTAGAAATGAAATGCCCCAATAAACTATGCTTTTTTATGAAATATTTGATGTATGGGGGATAGACTTTATGGGACCTTTTCCTGCATCTTGTGGATTTTTGTGTATATTATTTGCTATTGATTATGTATCTAAATGGGTGGAGGTCATTCCCTCCAGGACTGACGATTCTTGTGTTGTTGTGTTTTGTTAGGTCACACATTTTTTGTAGGTTTGGAATTCCAAGAGCTATCATAAGTGATCAAGGTTCACATTTTTGCAATAAGCACATGAAGGCTTTACTCAACAAATATGGGGTTTGCATAAAGTGTCTACTTCTTACCACCCCCAAACTAATGGACAAGCCGAGGTATCAAATAGAGAGATTAAGGTAATTTTGGAAAAGAACGTGGGGCCTAGTAGAAAAGATTGGAGTAAAAGACTTGATGATGCATTGTGGGCCTATCGGACGGCATATAAGACACCCATTGGAATGTCTCCCTACCGGCTTGTTTATGAGAAAGCTTGTCACTTACCCGTGGAGATAGAGCATAGAGCTTATTGGGCAATGAAAGCTTACAATTTTGATGCTAATAAAGTGGGAGAAGAAAGGAAGCTACAACTTCAAGAATTTGAGGAGATAAGATTAGAAGCATATGAGAACTCAAGGATTTACAAAGAGAAGACTAAGAACTTTCATGATAAACATATAGTGAAGAAGGAGTTTCAAATTTGTGACAAAGTTCTTTTGTACAAATCAAGGCTCAAATTAATTAAAGGTAAGTTGAGGTCTAGATGGGAAGGTTCATTTCTTATTACTAATGTTTTTCCTTTTGGTGTTATTAAGATTAAGGATGAGGCTAATGATTTTAGTTGGAGAGTTAATAGCCATCGGCTCAAGAAATATTTTGAAGAAGTGGAGCTAGATGTGGATGGATTGGATATCAATAATGCTATCTACCCAACTTAAAGGGGAGTTGATCTTCTTACGCTTTTATTTCATTGTATATACCATTTTTATGTTTTCTAGCAGTAAATTTTTCTTTTAAAGTGAGTTCTTACTAATAAATGCTTAGGTAGTGTAGAATGAATGAAGATTCATCGTAGAAACCATTTTATCCTTTTTGGCACCTTGTTTCTTGCATGATTTGGAATAAATGTATCCCTCTAGATTTTCTTTATGTCATTTTAGAATCCTTTGAAAGTGAGTTAAATTTGGTTGTTAAAACTTAGGATTTTAGCTCATGGATGAAAATTCTTGGATACTTGAGTTACTACTTAGTTATGAACTCTAGATTGATAATTTGAGATGAATTTTTTTTACCTATTGAGGATTTGGCCTTATTTTTGAGATACACACATGTGATTATACTCTAGAACTTGCTTAGGTTCTTTCAAAACTATAATTCTATGATTGGACCACATTTATAAATGTGAATCACTTTGTCTCCTTTTTCATATCAAATTTTGAAAACTCCATATTCTATTTTTCCCTTCCCTAATCTTCATGTTCATAATCATATTTTCCATGGACTTGAGTGCTTTGATGTTTCTTGATGTTACTTTGCCCGAGATGGTCAAAAAGTTAAGTGTGGGGGAGGTTGCTAGTGTTTTGAAGTGTTTTGGTAAGAAATGATGCATTTTGGAAGCTTATTTTTAGCTGAATGATAGTTGGCAATCTGTTTTGATGGATC
This sequence comes from Boesenbergia rotunda, assembly GCA_024364735.1. Taxonomy (NCBI): domain Eukaryota; kingdom Viridiplantae; phylum Streptophyta; class Magnoliopsida; order Zingiberales; family Zingiberaceae; genus Boesenbergia; species Boesenbergia rotunda. The sequence goes on from JAGFNQ010000939.1 coordinate 285,825, forward strand.
TAAAGGAATGAAGGAAGTATCAAGGTTGCAACTCAAAAAGAAAGAAAAAAAATAGAAAAATGCAGTAGAAGGAAAATGTGCCAATTTGAAGGAGTTTTGTATCAAGAGTAAATTGCAAGAATTGGTTAGTGAAGGTAACATTTGAAGCATCTAAGTTCTTAATTATAATTTGATATTTCAAGTTCTATGAGGCAAATTCCGAAAGAAAAATCAGTGACCTTAGGAAGCAAAATATGCCAACTCCTCTGACACAAAATCTGAAAATTGAAGCATTTGGCAACCTACATGCATTCGATCATATTTTCCATGAAGTGGACTACTGGGGAATCGGCATCAGATTTGGCTGGAAATGATGGCAGTGAAAAGAGTGAAGGAATAAGTGAAAAAAAAAAACTTGGCTGGAGAAAAACAGAGCAGCAACTGAAAAAAACAGAAAAAAAAAAAGAAAAGAGCATGAAGTGGAAGTCAAGTGTTGGATTAGTTTTCTGAATTGGAAGATGTGAACAAGGTACTAGCTGAATTTAAGATGTAGTTATTGATTGAAAGAAGTGAAATCTCGGCAGAAACAGTTTCAGATTCTGCTCAGTTCAGATTTTGATCGTGCTCTGATCGGTCTCCAGACCGATCAGGGAAGTGTCTGATCGGTCACCGTTGTTGGTGCAGAAAGCACCCATGTAGAACCTGAATTTTGATAATGGCAAAAGGGTTCAAAAGTTAAGTCTTATGTGTTATCTAACATGCTACTCAAGTGTGGAAGAAAAGTCCTAGCGAAGGACTACTAGGCACTGGCGAAGGAATGCCAGGGTAAAAAGTCCTAGCGAAGGACTGCTAGGCACTGGCGAAGGAATGCCAGGATAAAAAGTCCTAGCGAAGGACTGCTAGGTACTGGCGAAGGAATGCCAGGGTAAAAAGTCCTTGCGAAGGACTGCTAGGTACTGGCGAAGGAATGCCAGGGTACTGAAGCCCTAGCAAAGGACTGCTAGGCACCAGGCGAAGGACAGCTTGGGACTGAAGACCTGGCGAAGGAATGCTGGGCACCGGGCGAAGGACAGCTTGGTATCCAAGACCTGGCAAAGGACCGCTAGGCAAAAGTCCAACCGGAGGAGCCGGTTGGCATCAGGTACATTCTCCCGAGAGGAGCAGGTAAGGACGCGTTCCCCGTCGAGAGGGAATAGTAGGCGTCGGTTCGACCTAGGGCTCCATTTTAGAGACCCAAAGTCAGAACCAAGACAGCTAAGGCTGTATAAACTAACATATTACTACTTTATATTGTTTTGGACTAACCATGGATGCAGGACCGAAGGAACGAGTGTCTGCAGCTCAGAGAGCCTCAATGGAGTGAGGCAGCAGCTGACCAGGGCGCCCGGAGTGTCCCGGGCGCCCCCAAGGTGAACACAAAACAAAGCAAAGCAAAGTGAGCTTCTGCAGCTTATGGGCGGGGCGCCCCCGTGCTCCCGAGCGCCCCCAGCGTCCCGGGCGCCCCCAGTGCAAGCCTACAAACCAGAAGCCAGCAAAGCCAAGGGATAAGATTTGACCCGGTCAATCCGGGTGCCCCCAGCGTCCCAGGCGCCCCCGTCAAGATCTGATCCCGAGTTTGAAGGGATCAGAAGCTGACTGAGTTAAAGTCGGATCGGCCGACACGTGGGGGGGCGCCCCCGACATTCCGGGCGCCCCTAGGGCCTATAAAAGGGCCCTCAACCCCAAGGCTTCGAACAACACTACTTCCAACGCTCTTACGTTCTTCTGCTCCTGCGCTTTGCTCCAGAAACCTCTCAACTCGACACACAAACGCCGACGACGTCCCTCTGCTCCGAGAAACATCCCATACCGGACGTCGGTAACGAAGAACTGTCATTTCATTTCTGTTATACTACTACTGTAATCTTTTTGTAAGAATTATTGCGCACATATAGAATTGCCCCCAGTAAACGGTCAACGACCGTGGGCCTTAGAGTAGGAGTCGACCTAGGCTCCGAACCAAGTAAAACTACCTGTGTTAGCGATTGTTTTTATTCCGCTGCGTACTTGCTCTAGTTTTCATCCGAAAAGCGTTTAACGATATTCACCCCCCCCCCTCTATCGTTTCTCTCGATCCAACAAGTGGTATCAGAGCGGGGAAGTTCAAATTTGGTGCAACCACCAGTTTGAAAATTTTTCGGATTTGTTTAAAAATTTTTTTAATATTTTTCTTCGTTCGAAATTCTTCTAATATTTCTTTTTCGTTCGAATTTCTTCTCGTTGATCGAGGCTGGTGCAACATCCCTCGACAAATATTTTTTTTCCCTTTATCCCGCACTACTAGTCTTGGGATATTCCTTTTTTTTTGTGTGTCAAGTTTACATTTCAGATAAAATGGCCATGCAAGAAGGCTTCAGCATAGCCAGACCTCCTCTTTTCAGTGGAGAAGACTTTTCCTACTGGAAAAGTCGAATGGAGGTCCACCTGAAAACTCAGGTGGACATGTGGATAATCATCCAGTCCGGACTGGAGATTCCGAGAAATGCTGAAGGAGTACCTTAAAGCTACACAGAGTGGGACACCGCTCTGAAACGGAAAATTGAAGCAGATGCAAAGGCGACCCAGACCCTTCAATGCGGCTTAACAAAAGAAGAGCTGAACCGGGTGGGCCCTTTCAACAGTGCCAAGGAGCTGTGGGGAAAACTGATCGAGCTGCATGAAGGAACATCAGACACTCGGATCAGCAAAAGAGATCTGCTCCTGAACAAGCTATATACCATCAAAATGGCCGACAACGAAACAGCAGCTCAGCTTCACGCCCGAATTCAAGAACTAATGAACGGGCTACACACCATTGGTCACAAGGTAGAAAACCGTGACCTAATAAGGTATGTTTTAAATGCTTTCCCAAGAAACACCTTGTGGGCATCTATGGTAGATGCATACAAGGTTTCAAGGGATCTTTCAAAAATTAAATTAGATGAATTGTTCTCTGAATTAGAGTTACATGAACAGATTAACTGCAATCTGGCCGAGAAAGGTATTGCCTTTATTGCAGGTAAAACTGGAAGGACAACTAAGAAGAAGCCTCAACCTGAACCCGAGTCTAACTCAGACTCAGACTCAGAAGACGAAGAAGGAGATCGACCTAAGCTGGTCCGACTGGCCCGAAACTACTACAAAGAATTGAAGAACCAAACCAACAAGCGAAAAGTCAGCCGAAGAAGGGATGAACCAGCTGAACCCGCAAACGAAAAGAACAAGCCCAACGTGACCTGCTACGAGTGCAAGAAGAAGGGTCACTACAAGACGGAGTGTCCAAACCTAAAGGAAACCAAGAAGAATAGAAGGAAGAAGGCACTTCAAGCAACGTGGGACGAGTCCTCCTCCGAAGAAGAAGAAGAGGTCCCACAGTCGAACCTACTAGCACTGACCGCCTCAGAAGAAGTCGAGACCGAGTCAGAATCAGAACAGGACGACGGCAGACTGACCTTTTCAGAAGATGGTGAAATCAAGGTAAGTGGATTTACTAGAAGTCAATTAAACGAGTTAATATCTTATCTTTCTCGAGATTTGGCGAAAGTTAAACTCCGAGTCGAATCCCTCCGACAGGAAGTAAAACTCCTGAAAGAGGGAGCTGACTCTAGACCCTTAACCGAGAAGGTTCAAGAAGGAACCTCTACTCAAGTTGAAAAACTTGAGAAAGAGAACTCCTCCCTGAAAACTCAGGTTAAGGATCTTAGATCAGCTTTAGAACAATTCACTTCTGGTTCCAAGGGTCTTGACATGATTCTTGGAAAACAGAAATCAGTTCTAAATCGATCCGGACTTGGCTATAGAACCAAATCTAGACAAAGATCCTATTTTGCTGTACTGAATCAGTCCAGAAATAAAGTTCAGACATGGGTACCTAAACTGTACCTGAACAAACCAACTGAATCAAATCAGTATTGGATCCCCAAGGACATGATTCACATCTTGCCTAACTATTACCGTGGCTTTAGTCCAGGGAGAGCCAAATTAAAAACTATATTTATTGTTAGATAGAACTTAATTCTTGATTGTAATTTGCTTGACTGATTGTTTATTTAATTTTTGCAATTTACCATGCTTAGACTTAGGAATGGTTAGTTTAAGGACTGAACAAACTTAACTGAAACTTGACAACATAGTATTGGGTGGAGGTGAGATAATAGTACGTTAGGAAAACCAATTCTAATAAGGTCAAGTATACTTGGTCTCTTTAGACTGGTGAAACTGGCCGAAGCTACCGATCCAAGACTCAAACTAGTTAGACCAGAATTTTTCAAAGATTAATTTTGAAAATGAAATTTCATTAAAAGGCTTGGTCAAGGAAAGGGTTGATGATCCAATAAGGCTACGGCCAAAGAAGGCCTAGTGCCTCGCCAAGACCTGGAAGCCAACTTTTGAAATTCAAATTCAAATTATTCTTTGTCAAATTCAAATCTAACACAAATTTTCAGTTACTTGTAGATTTAAACATTCTTTTCAAAATAAATTCAATTGTTTTCAAAATTAATTCAAGTTTTTCAAAATAAATCATAAGTTTTTAAAATAATTTTACCTACCAAAACTTGTCTCACAAAACCTATAAGGCTAACATAATTGCTAACCCTAGATTGGGTGAGACAGACTAGGTTGTGAAAATTAATTTAAGATATTCCTAATTCTAATTGGATCCAAATCGACAAAACTCTTTATGTGTAGGAACATAAAGATTTGGACCAATGGATGCTGGATAGCAGTTTCTTCAGACACATGACTGGAGATAAATTGAAATTCACCAAACTCAAGTTCAAGAACCTAGGCTCAGTGGCATTTGGCAACAATGCTACACTAAAGGTAATTGGGTCAGGTAATATTGAACTTAAGTCTGACTTTATTATTAAGAAAGTCTTTTTGGTTGAAAATTTCAATTTTAACTTGCTTAGCATAAGTCAGTTGTGTGATTCTGGTTATATAGTTACCTTTAACAATTCTAACTGCCTGATTAGAAACCTACAAGACTCTGAAATCATGCTTAAAGGCACTAGGAAAAATAATGTTTACACTATAAACCTACCCCTAGTAGCCAAATGTATGTTAAATCAGTTAGAACAATCAACCCTCTGGCATAGGAGATTAGGTCATACTAATCTGAGAACTATCTCAAAAATCACCCAACTTGGCTTAATCAAAGGAATCCCCAAAATTAAAAATAATGAAAACCTAATATATGAATCATGTAATCAAGGTAAACAAACCAGATCTAATCACAAACTAATTCAATCTGATCTAACTCAAACCACACTTGAGCTCCTGCACCTTGACCTATTTGATTCACATGGAGCCAAGTCACTAAGCGGGAACCGATACTGCTTAGTAATAGTTGATGATTACTCTAGGTTTACCTGGGTTAGGTTTCAAAAAATCAAATATGAAACCCTAAACCTATTTAATGAATTCTGTAAGTTAATTGAAAATCAAAACGATACCAAAATTAAAAAACTTAGGAGTGACCACGGGGGAGAATTTGAAAATCAATGGTTCGAGGAATTCTGTAAGGTAAATGGGTATCTACATGAATTTTCGTGTCCTAGAACCCCCCAGCAAAATGGGATAGTCAAAAGGAGAAATAGAACACTACAGGAAGCCGCTAGGGCTATGCTCAACGAATTCAACTTAGTTAACCAATACTGGGCAGAAGCAGTTAGTACGGCTTGCTACATCCAAAATAGGGTCCTGATTAACAAGCAGACCTGACATCCTTTTTGCAGTAGGAATGTGTGCTAGATACCAAACCTGTGCTAAGGAAACGCACTTAGCAGCCCTAAAAAGAATACTAAGATATGTTAAGGGCACCCTAAATGTAGGGATTTAGTATCCTAGGACTTCAACTTTTGATTTGTCAGGATATTCGGATTCTGACTACGCTGGTTGTAAATTAGATAGAAAGAGAACAAGTGGAAGCTGCCAACTGTTAGGAAATAGTCTAGTAAGTTGGTGCAGCAGAAAACAACACTGTGTAGCTCTATCCACAACTGAAGCTGAGTATGTAGCCTTAGGGGAGTGTGTAGCACAACTTTTATGGATGATGCACACTCTTAAGGACTTCCAGCTCAACTACACCCAAACTCAGGTCTACATTGACAATATTAGCTCAATCAACCTGACTAAGAACCCAATCTAACATTCCAAAACTAAACACATAGAAGTTAAACACCACTTTGTAAGAGATCATGTAGCCAGGGGTGAGATAGTCCTTAATCATGTAGACTCTAAATCCAACTTAGCTGACATATTCACCAAACCCCTACCTGAGTCTGAGTTCAGCTCACTAAGAATGCAGTTAGGATTATGCTTGGTAGAATAGGTTAAGTCTACTTTTGGTTTTCTTACTACTTTACTCATTTCAAAATCAGCTTTTATTCAGTTTTGAAAAGTTTTAAAATAAAATTTTCGACTTAGTTTTGTTTTCAAAACACCCCCTTTCAAAACTAGGGCTTTTTCGCAAATGGACTTAGCCTAGGCCCTAACCCTAGAACTGCATGCGCCTATAGATTTAGAAGCCAGCATCTCACAAGCACCTTAGGGTACTTTTGATTGATAACTTAGAAAGGGTTGAGATGCTTAGGTCTTTGATTAATTCAAGATGCTTTAAATCAGTGCATCTGTAGTAATTGGGGCACTAAATACAACTTACACAGTAATCAAGTTAAGTGTCAAGTTTAGAAAATCTAACTTGAACAGAACACTTAACTTGACTACTGTTTATAACAGTTAGTAAGTAACCAATTGGGTTAGACAGGTCCCTAAAAGAGGAAAGTGAAACTGATTTGGTTTAATTCTCAGCATGAATTGGTTCAGTACAGCAAAATCATGCAAGTTATTTTCCTTTATGTAATTTAATTATTCTGTTTCTGCTATATTTATTTGTGTTTGATATATGGCAAAGGGGGAGAGATAGGAAAGGAGAAAGTTTTAAAAAAAATTCTAAGTTTAAAATTTTTTTCTAAAATTTTTTTCAAAATTTCAAACTCTATCCTTTATTCAAAAAGTACTTATACTAAGTTTTTCAAAGTACTATGTTTTTCAAAGTACTAAATTTTTCTAAGTAAGTAAGTTTAAAAAAAATAAAACTTTCCTAAGTACTTAAGTTTTTCAAAACTTCCCTAAGTACTTATGTTTCTCAAAACTTCACTAAAGTACTTAAGTCTTTCAATCTTTCCTAAATACAAACATTCCTAAGTACTTAAAATGAAAGTTTTTTCCTAAGTACTTAAAACTTAATTTTTCAAATTTTCCTAAAGTACTTTGAACTGAGATTTTCGAATTTTTCTAAGTACTTCGAACTGAAACTTTCAAAAAAAATTCTAAGTACTTTGAACTGAAGTTTTCACTCAAAAATTTTCCTAAGTACTTTGAACTGATTTTTCTAAGTACTTGAACTTAAATTTCTCTAAGCACTCAAACTTAAGCTTTCAAAAACCCTCTAAGTATTTTAACCTTAAGTTTTAAAAAAAAAACTTTTTGAGTACTTAAACTTAAATTCTTGAAATTTTTTTCTTAGTACTCAAACTTAAGTTTTCAAAATCCTTCTTAAGTTTTCAAAATTGTCTAAATATTTAAATCTAAATATTTTACAAGTTTTCCAAAATACACAACCAAAATTATTTTGGAAAATATAAAGTTTCTGTTGAAAATTATTCTAAGTAAAATCCATCCTTAAACTTAGAATTTATTTTCAAAAACCCCACGAAGTTTTGAAAAATCTAGGGAGAGATTCCTTCCAGGGGGAGGGAATAAAATTTAATTTTTACTTGCTCTGATTAACTTAACTTTTTGAACCAGGGTTGCTATAAATCAAAAAGGGGTAGATTGTTGGTGCAGAAAGCACCCAAGTTGAACCTGAATTTTGATAATGGCAAAAGGGTTCAAAAGTTAAGTCTTATGTGTTATCTAACATGCTACTCAAGTGTGCAGGAAAAGTCCTAGCGAAGGACTGCTAGGCACTGGCGAAGGAATGTCAGGGTAAAAAGTCCTAGCGAAGGACTGCTAGGCACAAGCGAAGGAATGCCAGGGTAAAAAGTCCTAGTGAAGGACGGCTAGGTACTGGCGAAGGTATGCCGGGGTACTGAAGCTCTAGCAAAGGACTGCTAGGCACCAGGTGAAGGACAGCTTGGGACTTAAGACCTGGCGAAGGAATGCTGGGCACCGGGCGAAGGAGAGCTTGGTATCCAAGACCTGGCAAAGGACCGCTAGGCAAAAGTCCAACTGGAGGAGCCGGTTGGCATCAGGTACATTCTCCCGAGAGGAGTAGGTGAGGACGCGTTCCCCGTCGAGAGGGAACAGTAGGCGTCGGTTCGACCTAGGGCTCCATTTTGGAGACCCAAAGTCAGAACCAAGATAGCTAAAGCTGTATAAACTAACATATTACTGCTTTATGTTATTTTGGACGAACGAGTGTCTGCAGCTCAGAGAGCCTCAAAGGAGTGAGGCAGTAGCTGACCAGGGCGCCCGGAGTGTCCCGGGCGCCCCCAAGGTGAACACAAAACAAAGCAAAGCAAAGTGAGCTTCTGCAACTTATGGGCGGGGCGCCCCCGTGCTCCCGGGCGCCCCCTATGCTCCCGGGCGCCCCCAGTGCAAGCCTACGAACCAGAAGCCAGCGAAGCCAAGGGATAAGATTTGACCCGGTCAATCCAGGCGCCCCCTGCGTCTCGGGTGCCCCCGTCAAGATCTGATCCCGAGTTTGAAGGGATCATAAGCTGACCGAGTGAAAGTCGGATCGGCCGACACGTGGGGGGGGCGCCCCCGACGTTCCGGGTGCCCCTAGGGCCTATAAAAGGGCCCTCGCCCCCAAGGCATCGAACAACACTACTTCTAACGTTGTTACGTTCTTCTGCTCCTGCGCTTTGCTCCAGAAACCTCTCAACTCGACACACAAGCGCCGACGACGTCCCTCTGCTCCGAGAAACATCTCATACCGGACGTCGGTAACGAAGAACTGTCATTTCATTTCTGTTATACTACTACTGTAATCTTTTTGTAAGAATTATTGCGCACATATAGAATTGCCCCCAGTAAATGGTCAATGACCGTGGGCCTTAGAGTAGGAGTCGACCTAGGCTCCGAACCAAGTAAAACTACCTGTGTTCGCGATTGTTTTTATTCCGCTGCGTACTTGCTCTAGTTTTCATCCGAAAAGTGTTTAACGATATTCACCCCCCCCCCTCTATCGTTTCTCTCGATCCAACAACCGTGACCGATCAGAAGAAAGCCAGATCTATCAGAAGGAAGCTAGAACAATCAGGAAGAACCTGATCAGTCTCTTGACCGATCAGGAGGAATTGGCACAAAACAGTAACCTTGGCACACTGAATTCAGTAATGTTTCTCATCCAAATCAGAGTCACTGTCTGATTCTTACTTACCTTGGCTCTGATCTATGCAGAATAATACAAAAAGAGAGGGGCAAAGTTCATTTAGTTACATTTTTAGTACCCAAGTCTTCCACCTTCTTAAATTTTTCATCTACTAAACTATTATTTCATTTTTATCATTTCATATTTCCTAAACTTATTCAAATAAGCCTTTTTAGGTGTGGATCCAACTCAAGAATGATGGTGGAGAGTAGAGCATAAGCAAGCTTATGGTAGTACATGAAACATGATGTATTTGAGTGAGCTCCACTTTCATCAAAATTTAGAACTTAGGAAAAGAACCACAAAAAAAAATCCTTGAGAGGATTTGTGTGTTTAATTCATCTCAATTAGTTATGAAGGATGAAGTATACTTTGTTGTTGACTAAGGACAAGACACAAGTCCATTGAGCTTAGATTTTTGAGAATTGACAACCCTAGGTAATTCCCTTTCAATTGCTTCTAACTATGATTGAGAAAATCTAGGGGGCTACATGATTAGTTCACTAGTTAATTTGTGTGAGACGCCCAAGAGCAAGTGTGGGGGAGTTGATAATTACCATTTTGATAATCAATTTAGGCTTTTAAACCCATGTTTTGATTCCTTTTTGTATGCTTGATCTTGTATTTACACTAGGTTCCATGAGTTATTTCTATTTTGCCTTTGGATGCAATTCTTTCTATATTTGAGATATTTTGGCATTAAAATTTGAATCTACTCTTGTAGGCTTCGAATGATCATGGACCTAGATCAGATTTGATCGAACTTGAGTTTAGACTTGGCTTCAATCAAAAGGATTAAGAGATGGATAAATGTGGGCCGTCCAATCAAGACATGGGTAGATTTGAGCCATCTTTCAGCTTCTGATCAATCCAAGCTTAAGATAAAGTTAATCAAGACCACAGATCATGATCTAAAAGTTTGGTCCAAATCAGAAGTCATGTGACTGTTGGATCAAGCTTAAGAATAGTCTAAACCATCCATTCAAAAGGAAGGGTAATCTGAGTCATCCATTGAAGATCTGATCGATCCAAGCTAAGGAGAAGTAGATCCTGACCGATCCTGACCATTGATGGAGATCTGGAAAGTTTGATTCTGATCCGAGATGATCTGACCGTTGGATAAAGCGAGGATGATCACAGCCGTTCAATTTCAAGTGGAATTAATTAAAACAGAAACTTCTCTCCTCAGCTCTCGTCGTCGCGAGTTCTTCCTGTTCTTGAGTTTTTTCTTCAGTTTACTTCTCCGATCCACGCGGTCACATCAGATCCACGCTTATTTCAAGTTCTCGAATCATAGAGGAAGGTTTCCGGTGAAGTTTGCAAGCAATCTCGTCGCTGAAAGGGCTCAGGTGAGGGTTTCGCCGAGGGCTCTGCTTCTTCTGAATCACTGCCTTTTTGATCACCGTTCTTCATCGACCGGAGCTGTCGAAGCAATCGGAGGGGTTTTTCGAGAGCTTCTGAGGGTTCATGAGCCACAATCGCCATCCAACTCATCAAGAAGGAGGAGATCGGAAGAAGATTTCAACTAACGCACCAAGCTGCTGATAACTAATCTCGAGAGTAAATTCTCTGCTGATATGTCGAGCTAGAGGGTTTCTAGCTGGTTCTAGTGTGACGGCAAGAAGTAGATCTTGGTGAAGAATCTGATCTGGTGTTAATTTTCTACAAAATTCTATTTCTGAATTCTCATTTCCTTCGTTGATTCAGTTTGTATCAGTTTTCATCAGGTATCTGATTGGTCTGTTTAACCGATCAGGCTAGTATCTGATCGGTCTGTTGACTGATCAGGTAAGTATCTAATTGGTCTGTTGACCGATCAGGAAGAGGTTTCAGCCCCATTTACGTTTCAATCCTGTTTTGTTCCAATTTTCATTTCAGCCTTGTTTCTTAGTAAGATTTGTTCTAGATTATACAATTCTGCAAATTAGCTACAGATTTCTTGCATCCAATTTTAGTTCTTGAATTTCAGTCTTATAATTTCAAATTGAATTGCTTAGTTTTCAAATAGGGGTAAGTATAGTTTTTGAACTTTCCAGTTAGTTTCCGATTTAGGTTTATTTTGTTTCCAACTGTTATTTCATCAATTATCGCAAAAACCCCCATCTTACTTGAAAACCCAAATAGAAAACGATAAATTCAAGCTTGAGTTAAAAATTCTTAACTAGTCCATGGAAAAATACGACTTGAGACTCCTATACTACACTTAGTTTTGTGAGCTAAAGGGTTTTCAATTTATAAATTCAAATTTGAGGCTCATCGTGACACTCGTTGTGGGCATTATCAAATTTTTGAGGTTGCTAGTGTTTTGAAGTGTTTTGGTAAGAAATGATGCATTTTGGAAGCTTATTTTTAGCTGAATAATAGTTGGCAATCTGTTTTGAGGGATCTAAAGGAATGAAGGAAGTATCAAGGTTGCAACTCAAAAAGAAAGAAAAAAAAATAGAAAAATGTAGTAGAAGGAAAAGGTGCCAATTTGAAGAAGTTTTGTATCAAGAGTGAGTTGCAAGAATTGGTTAGTAAAGGTAACATTTGAAGCATCTAAGTTCTTAATTATAATTTGATATTTCAAGTTCTATGAGGCAAATTTCGAAAGAAAAATCAATGACCTTAGGAAGCATAATATGCCAACTCCTCTGACACAAAATCTGAAAATTGAAGCTAACGCACCATGCTGCTGATAACTGAGCCACAATCACCATCCAACTCATCAAGGAGGAGATCGGAAGAAAATTTCAGCTAACGCACCAAGCTGTTGATAACTGATCTCGGGAGTAAATTCTCTACTGATTTGTTGAGCTAGAGGGTTTCTAGCTGGTTCTTGTGTGACGGCAAGAAGTAGATCTTGGTGAAGAATCTGATCTGGTGTTAATTTTCTGCAAAATTCTATTTCTAAATTCTCATTTCCTTCGTTGATTCAATTTGTATCAGTTTTCATCAGGTATCTGATCGGTCTATTTGACCGATCAGGCTAGTATCTGATCGGTCTATTGACCGATCAGGTAAGTATTTGATCGGTCTGTTGACCGATCAGGAAGAGGTTTNTTAGTTTTCAAAAATAGGGTAAGTATAGTTTTCGAACTTTCCAGTTAGTTTCCGATTTAGGTTTATTTTGTTTCCAACTGTTATTTCATCAATTATCGTAAAAAAAAAACCCCCATCTTACTTGAAAACCCAAATAGAAAACGACAAATTCAAGCTTGAGTTAAACATTCTTAACTAGTCATTGGAAAAATACGACTTGAGACCCCTATACTACACTTAGTTTTGTGAGCTAAGGGGTTTTCAATTTATAAATTCAAATTTGAGGCTCATCGTAACACTCATTGTGGGCTATCATCAATGCCCAATGAAATAGATAGGGTACTGAGTAGTACCCTCTTCCCGTATAAGCATAGAACCCATGGCTTGCTCAGCTGTGGACAGGTAGACAAACAGCGTTTCTCCGTCCAGCGACTTATATAGTATGGGGAGTTCAGAAAGATATGCTTTTAAGTCTATAAAAGCTCTCTCGCATTGATCATCCCATTCGAATTTGAATGCTTTCCTTAGAATTTTAAAGAATAGTAGAGTTCTGTCAGCAGATCTGGATATGAACCTGGACAAAGTTGTAATTCTGCCATTAAGCCGTTGTACGTCTTTGAAGTTGTGAGGGGATGACATGTTGAGAATGGCTTGCACTTTCTTTAAATTAGCCTCAATTCCTCTTTCTGTCACCATGTACTCGAGGAACCGATCACTTTTCACCCCAAATAAACATTTAGTGGGGTTTAGTTTCAGCCCATTGGCACTCAAAGTAGCGAATATCTCCTCTAGGTCGGCTATCATGCCCTTCCCCTTCTCCATCTTGACTAGGATATCATCTACATACTCTTCAATATTCCTCCCGATCTGGTGGCGGAAGACATTATCCATCATTCGCTGATAGGTTGCCCCTGCATTGCCCAACTCAACGGCATGACATTGTAGCAGTAAGTGTCATCTGCCGTTACAAAACTGACCTTCTCTAGGTCTTCCCAAGCAAGGGGAACCTGGTGGTATCCCTGATATGCATCCAACATTGAAATAAATTCACAACCGGAAGTTGAATCTACCAGTTGATCAATGCGCAGCAAAGGGTAACAGTCTTTAGGGCATGCTTTATTTAAATCACGAAAATCAATACAAACCAGCCATTTACCTCCAGGCTTAGGGACTAGTACAACATTCGCCAGTCAGGTCGGGAATTAAACTTCTCTAATATGCCCGGCCTTTAGCAACATTGTGATCTCCTCCCTGATTATCTTGTTTTGCTCGGGTGCAAAGTGTTTTCGCCTCTCCTTCACCGGTCAGGCTCCAGGGGTGATATGCAACTGATGCATGGCCAAGGCTGTTGGGTATTGCTTGGCGGGTTTCCTAAGCGAATACTTAGTTGATCCGAGAAACCTCTCCACGCCTACGTATTAAAATTTTTAACCCGAATGGAGAGCTATCTCCCATAAACCGTCTCGTGTCGTATCGAACGACCCAAATCACAACTCGGCCAATTACCAAAATCGGCCTTGTGATTTGCTTGACCATTCAACTGTGGAAAAGGCGACGAGTTGATCGCCGACTTTTGTGTTTATGGTCGGGGTCCAGTTAAGAATTTATTAAATATATTTAGCAAGCAAAACATGAAATTCATACACATAAAATGGCGAGACATATCCACACAACACATGCACTGCATAAGGAAATACAAAGGAGCTTATGGAAAGTTATACTTTTTTGATCACCTCGCAATCTTCTACCTTATGACCCTCCCTTCGCGGGCGTCGTGTGGGCGACGATCTACCGCGATCTGAGATCACCAAGAACACCCACCAAACCGCTTCTTCAAACCGGCCGCAACCCCTAAACCCTAGGGTTTGCGCCGCCGGCACCTCCTCCCCTCTCTTTGCGCCGCCGTCCGCCGGAGCAGACTCTGAGCCCTCCGAATCAGTGGTACACCTTCAGAGGAAGGTGAAGAAGAAGAAGAAGGCAAAGAACAGCCCTCTTCTCAGCCACAAAATCCCTCAAGACCCCTTCTTCTTCCTTCTTGCGCCGCCGCCGCAAGGCACCCCTTGCGCCGCCTTCTTCACCTTGCCGGTGCCTCCTCAGCCTTTCCCAAGCCTCAAACAAGATAGAATAGATTCCTACCTTGCTCCTTTGAGTCTCGGCCGAAGCTTGGTTGAGCAGGAATCAAGGAAACCGAAGGGAGAGCCCCTTCTCCTAGGCGGCGCCGAGAGAAGAAGAGAGAAGGAGAGGGGGAGGGTTTTTCCTTGGCTCTTAGGTTTGATTAATTGGTTTGGTTTCTTGATCTCATAGGGTATATATAGGGCTAAGGCAGGGACCTAGAGGAGGAGTTGGTTCTTGGCCCGCTAATGGATCCAAACCCGATCCATTAATTAGGATCCATTCCACTAAAGGATCCTAATTGAACTCACCTCACCAACCCCCATATTTTCATATGGGCTCCACATATTACGAGTCGTCCATCCCCCCATGTTTAAGATCGTGCATGCCCATTAATTAATTAAATTACTGACAATTTAACGTAATTAACTTCTGGATCCTTGATTAGTACCACTCAACCTTTTTTAGTGTGCCGAATCAAATCCACCTGCAGGGTTTGGCACGGTGAACCTTTTGAGCTCATCAAGGGGGCATCATCATCCTGACTCTCCAAGACACGCATTCCGTCAATAATTATCAGCACATCATATTACTAATATTATTTCCCAATTTATCGGGTCTGTCGATCTAGCAGAATAGATCTCGCCCTTTGATAAATCAAAGAAATAATAAATTATAATATATGCCCAATATTATTTCGGGATTAAGGGATCGTCCTCCATAATAACAACTGAGGTCCTATCCAATTTATTTAGTCAGTACAAAATTAGATAACCTCGGGTTTCGGTCCTACTCAATGCACTCATAGCACACTAGTGTAGTTCTATGGTCAAGACCCACCACACCTGACTACACTACAACCTTCCATATGGTTTGTTCATTTCCATCTAGGTTGTGAGCCTCTATTTATGCTAAGTAAGACACTGATAACATGATCTTCCGTGTGACACCACACACCATGTTATCTACAATGTTAAGCAATGCGACTTCGTGTATCTACTATTATAAACAAACACCTAGTGTAGTGTGATTCTCTTTTTATAACAGATGTTCATATAAAAAAAAGTCATGTCTTTTAGTATACACATCTAACAATCTCCCACTTATACTTAAAGACATTGCTGTTCTCCTACTGCCATACATCTGACTCTCATTCCCTCCACATGCCTGTCAATAGCTCTAGATGGAAGAGCTTTCGTGAAGGGGTCTGCCAGGTTGTCCTCCGATGCAATCTTGGCGACAGCCACTTCTCCTCGCTTTACGATTTCTCGTATCAGGTGGTACTTGCGCTCTATGTGTTTACTCACTTTATGGGCTCGTGGTTCCTTCGAGTTTGCAACTGCACCGTTGTTATCACAAAAGATTGTGACAGTTCTGGGTAAACCAGGACTCACATCCAAGTCCATCATGAAGTTTCTGAGCCATACAGCTTCCTTGGCTGCCTCTGAGGCTGCCACATACTCAGCTTCCATGGTGGAGTCTGCCACGCACTTCTGCTTGACACTCCTCCAGACAATGGCTCCACCTCCTAAAGTAAACACAAAACCTGAGGTAGACTTACGTTTGTTCCTATCTGACTGGAAATCTGCGTCCGTATAACCCATAGGGATTAATTGGTTTGCCCGGTAAACCAACATATAATCCTTAGTCCGTCTCAGGTATTTCAATATATGCTTTACCGCTGTCCAATGTCCCTGTCCAGGGTTACTCTGATATCTGCTAACCCTGCCCACGACAAAACAGATATCAGGTTTCGTGCACAACATAGCATACATGAGGCTCCCGACCGCTGAAGCATAAGGAATAGCCTTCATCTCCTCTATCTCCTCTGATGTCTTCAGACACATCTCTTTGGAGAGAGGGACTCCATGTCTGTAGGGTAAAAATCCTTTCTTGGAGTTTTCCATGCTAAAACGAGACAAGACTGTGTCAATATATGAAGCTTGGGATAAGCACGACATCCTTTTCTGACGTTCCCTTATGACCTTGATCCCAAGGATGTGTGTTGCTTCTCCTAAGTCCTTCATATCAAACTGCTTTGATAGCCAGACCCTTACGTCTAATAACACTTTGGCATTGTTGCCAATTAACAAAATGTCATCTACGTAAAGTATAAGAAACACCACGACGATTCCGTCACATCTCTTATACACACACGACTCATCCGGACTTTGAGTAAACCCATATGATTGGATTACTTCATCAAAACAGATGTTCCAAGATCTTAAAGCTTGCTTCAACCCATAGATAGATCAATTAAGCTTACACACTAGATGCTCTTTGCCCTTGGTAATGAAACCTTCTGGTTGCTGCATGTAGATGGTCTCGTCAAGACTCCCATTAAGGAAGGCTGTCTTGACATCCATCTGCCAAACCTCATAATCCATATGAGCTGCTATAGATAAGAGAATATTCCGGATAGACTTGAGCATAGCTACTGGCGAAAAGGTTTCCTCATAATTGATACCCTCTTTCTGAGTGTACCCTTTCGCAACAAGCTTTGCCTTGAAGGTCTCAACCTTCCCGTCTAATCCTCTCTTTCTTTTGTAGATCCACTTTCATCCAATGGCTTTTATACCATTGGGTGGTTCTACTAGCTCCCAGACATGGTTAGAATCCATTGATTCTATCTCAGATTTCATTGCCCTTTACCAAGAATATACATCTTTGTCTTCGAGGGCCTCGTCATAGGTCCAGGGATCTAGTTCCTGTTTTCCTGGGATCAAGTCCGAAGACTCTCCCAAAAATATGTACCTTTCAGGCTGTCTCACAACCCTCCCACTGCGACGAGGTACTACTGGTGTGTCTTGAGTGACACGTGGTGCAGTAACTTATGGTGTGTCCTCTTGTACACTTGGTCCTGAAGTTGGAATGTCCCCCCTTAACTCATCTAGCATCAGTCTACTCTTTGGCTTATGGCTCATCATATAGTCCTCTTCCAAGAATCTGGCATTGGTGCTAACAATTACCTTCTGATCCTTAGGACTATAGAATAGACCACCGTTCGTTCCCTTGGGATATCCTACAAACAGACGTACCTCCGTACGAGATTCCAACTTATCAGTATTTCCTTTCAGCACTTGTGCTGGTGATAACTACCATTTTGTTGGTAAATTTAGGTTCTTTAATCCATGTTTTGATCCACTATTATATGCTTAAGTTTGTATTTACGTACGGTTTCATGAATTACTTCTATTTGAGCTTTTGATTCAAATCTTTATATATTTGAGATATTTTGACACTTAAATTTAAATATCATTTTGTAGGCTTCAATTGACCATGGACCTAGATCAGATTGGATCAGACTTGAGCCAGAATTGGATCCGGATCAAGGTGATCAAGCATCGGATTAATATGGGTCGTCCATTCAAGAGAACGGTTAAATCTGAACCATCTGGCAACTTCTGATCAATCCAAGCTCAACATAGACCTAATCAAGTCAATGGATCAAGATCTGAAGTTTTGAGCTTAATTGGAGGTAATCTAGCTGTTGGATCAAGCTCGAGAGAGCCTAAGCCGTCCATTCAATTATCAGGGTAATATAAGCCACCCGATCTAGATCTGAACCATCCGAGCTAAAGACAGGTAGATCAGGACCACAGATCAAGATCTGGGGAGTTTGGTTCAGATCGGACTTGATCTGACCGTTGGATCGGATCGGAACAATCTCAGCTGTCCAAAATTGAAGTGGAGGATTTAAAACAGAATTCCCTCTTCTTCTCCAGGGGTCGTTGTCGCAGCTATCGCCAGATCCAGTTCTGTTCTTCGTTTGTTCTTCATTTACTTCACCGATTTTTATCTCGTTTTCTTCATTAGATCGCGCGCGACCCATCAATTTGTTTGTCTCCAAGATCTCAGATCATCCAGGTAATCTTTCCAGATCAGTTCTTGCTAACTAAATCTCGCAACTGAGAGGAGCAAAGGAGAGGGTTTCGCCTGAGCTCCACTACACCGATTGCTTCACTTGATCGCGGTTTTCATCAACCGAAGCTGAAGAATTGATAAGAGGGGTTCTCCGACACAGCTCTGAAGGTTTCTGGCTCGATCGCGAAGCAGTGCGTCAAGAGGAGTTCGGCGTTCAGCTACTGACCGATCAGGTTGATCGGATAGAACTAACTCTGATCAGTCCCATGACCAATCAGAGGAAGGCCTAATTAGTCGGGTTGACCGATCAGGGAGAGCAGAACAGCAAAATCGACAGCAAGCTGAGCAGGGGAGTTTTCTTTAATGGTTTTTAAGCTAGGGGGTTCATAGCTCATCCTTTGTGTGACGGTGAAGAGAAGTCTTGTGATGATAAACTGGATTTGATGTCCTAATTAGGATAATTTTGTCCAAGCATTTGTGTTCTTCAAGTTGTTCTAATTGTTCCTTTACACTTCAAGCCAAGTGCTTAAGCCATGTTTGTTTTCATTTTCTTTATCTGCAATTAATTCTCTTGCAAATCAATTTTCTGCAATTTATTACCTGCAATTAGTTCTTTGAGTTCAATTCTATAGTTTGGATTTACTTGTTCAATTGTCAATCAGGTTAAGTTTAGTTCTTACAATTTCCTTATTCATTCCATGCTTTAGTTGAGTTCATTCCAGTTTATTTCATATTGTCATTTCATCTTATTGCCAAAAACCCCATTTTATCTAGAAAACCCAAACATCAAACGACAAATAAACTCTCAAGCTTGAATTAAACATCCATTCAACTAGTTCTTGGAAAAATATGACCTGAGACCCCTCTACTACATTTCTATCTTGTTAGCTAAAGGGTTTTCAGCTTTATAAATATCTAAATTTGAGACCCACATTCGTGACATCTATTCTGGGTAGCATCAGCTGGGCTACCCCAAATCCGAACATATCCTAGACTGGGCTTGCGCCCAGTCCACAGTTCTGTGGGAGTATGAGGTACTGACTTAGATGGAACCAAGTTCACTATGTACGCTACTGTTTCCAGAGCATATCCCCAAAATGAATCAGGTAAGTCTGAATAGCTCATCATTGACCTAACCATTTCCATAAGTGTCCTATTCCTTCTTTCTGCAACTCCATTCTGTTGGGGTGTGCCGGGTGCAGTTAGCTGGGACTGGATCCCAGCTTCTGACAAGTAGCTCCTAAACTCCCTAGAGAGGTATTCGCCACCACGATCAGATCGTAGTGTCTTGATACTTTTACCTCGATGTTTCTCCACATCAGCCTTGAATTCTTTGAACTTGTCAAAGCATTCAAACTTGCGGCGCATCAGGTAAATGTACTCATACTTTGAATAATCGTCAATAAAAGTGACGAAATATTCAAAACCTCCTTTCGCCTGGATTGACATAGGGCCACATACATCTGAATGAATCAGCTCTAATACTTCTTTGGCCCTGTACCCCTTAGCCTTAAAAGGTCTCTTGGTCACCTTCCCTTCCAAGTAGGACTCACAGGTAGGGAGATCCTCCACCACCAATGAACCCAAGGGCCCATCAGCTATCAACCTCTGAATCCTACTAAGGTTAATATGACCAAGCCTAAGGTGTCAAAGATATGTCTGATTCATCTTAGAAGGCTCCTTTCTCTTATTTAAGTTAGATGATTAGCTATTTACTTCAGTAAGCATCGTGGGAGGTTTAGGTTCTAGAGTGTACAGATTGCCTACCAACATACCCGAATAGATAATCTTCATGTTTCTCTTAATAACAACTTTATTATCAAAAGTAACAGAATATCCATCCTTAAACAATTTAGAAACTGAAATTAAATTCTTTCTAAATGATGGTACATAAAGGCAATCTCTCAGAACTAACACTTTATTTCTCTCAAATGATAAATGAAAGACTCCCACTGCTACTGCTGCTACCCTTGTAGTATTTCCCATGTAGACCATTATTTCTTCATTCGCCAGCCGTCGAGTTTCCTGGAACCCCTGCAGAGTATTGTAGACATGGTCAGTGGCTCCTGTATCTACACACCAGGTACTGGTAGATAGCACCGCTAAACATGTTTCAATGACTAGGGCTGAAGAAATACCTTTGCTTTTACGATGGGGACAGTCCGGCTTCTAGTGCCCTATTTCCTTGCATGTGAAGCACCTGCCCTTTGGCTTCTTCACACCAGTCCGGGGTCCTTGCGATGCACCTGCCTTCTTGAACCCTCCTCGTTTCTTCTTCTTCCTGCCTTTCGGCTCAGAAGTAGAAACCTTTTGAGTTACCAAGGCATGTGTGTTCTTTTGAAAAAGTGCCTCCGCTGCCTCGAGTTCTCCTAGCAGTTCTCCCAACGTATAATTCTTCTTATTCATGTTATAGTTGAGGTTGAACTGCTCAAAACTCTTTGGTAGAGACTGGAGTATGATATCGACCTGGGATTCCCCGTCGATTTCAGCTCCAAGAACCTCAATCTAATTGAGATGAGCCATCATCTTTAGGACATGCTCCCTAACCGGTGTCCCTTCAACCATAGTGGTTGACATTAGACTTTTCATTGCACTTTGCCTGGCAATTCGACCTTGGTGCCCGAAAAGGTCCTTGAGGTTCAGCATCATGTCACTGGCAGTGGGCATGGCCTGATGCTGATGTTGCAGCACATTCGACATCGATGTCAGAATGTAACACCGCGCCATCTCATCTGTCTTTTTTCACTTCCTATAACGCTCCCTTACCTCTTCACTAGAGTCTTCTCTAGGCTTTTTCGGACATTCTTCGAAGAGTACGAATTTGTACTCCTCAGCAGTGAGAACAATGTCTAGGTTCCTCTTCCAGTCAATATAATTAGGGCCAGTAAGTTTATTGTCCTTAAGAATGGTTGCAAGTGGAGTAAAAGCCATTTATGAAAAACCTGAGAATCACAACATACACTACTTTAGAAATCGAAAACAAATTGATTCCTCAAACAATTAATTTTCGAATTTCACCAACACCCCTGTACACCGAGAAATTCGCATGCCATGATGGTGTGGACGTATACGAATCCCTACATTCGTAAGAGGAGGTTTTACCCATTGATCTTACCATCTTGTCAACCTAACTTTTTGACAAATAAGATCAACAGTTGGTTTCCTTCGGCTCTGCAGAATAACAGCAGTGACTCCGATGGGGAGGATACTGTTATTTGCATCTAAGTGTGCACCATTACACGACACCAAGAAAATTATTTCTGATTATGTGCCTTCCGATGGGGAAATCCACACGCTCTTCAATAATTTTCTACAGTCTTTTTCGACCCAGTGATCCGCAGAACAAGTCCATCCGATGGGGAGGAAGGCACTCAGAGCCGACGCGCAGACTTGTTCACATCACTTATCGAATTGTAATGGAAGCCGTGGGACCCTTAGGGTCCCTCTCCCACTTAGTAATTTATCTCGAGGAATTTTCTAGCACTACCACACAACCAAGCACAGAACCAACATCATGAAAACAATCACAGTGAAAAATCCTAGATTTTCCAACTTCCATGGCCCCTTGGTCTCTCTTGTGCCTCCAGTCGTGCTGTCATTTCGTCCACTCCTCCCTTCATTTGCGCATGCTACCTTGAGGGTTCTCCGGGCCAAAATGAAGAGTTAATTATTTACATCATTGATCCTATACTCCACTAGGGAGTGTACATGAATTCTAGATCAACTGTAAAATAAAAAAACTCGGCTAAACATGTATCGTATTTAATCACAAAATTAAATACCTAGCCTCGTCAACCCCGAGGATTAAATTATTACAAAAATTGCACACAATCACACAAACATTATTTTGGCCATGAAGTTGGAATCTCGTGCCTGCAACACAGAGTTAGCCTACACACATCCACGCATCAACAAAATAACATTGTATGAAAAATTGCAAAAATAACCAATCCTAAACACACAAAGCCGGAAACCTCAGCTCTGATACCAATTGTTGGGTATTGCTTGGCGGGTTTCCTAAGCGAATACTTAGTCGATCCGAGAATCCTCTCCACGCCTACAGATTAAAATTTTAACCCGAATGGAGAGCCGTCTCCCATCAACCGTCTCGTGCCGTATCGAACGATCCAAATCACAACTCGGCCAATTACCAAAATCGGCCTTGTGATTTGCTCGACCATTCAACTGCGGAAAAGGCGACGAGTTAATCGCCGGCTTTTGTGTTTATGGTCGGGGTCCAGTTAAGAACTTATTAAATATATTTAGCAAGAAAAACATGAAATTCATACACATAAAATGGCGAGACATATCCACACAACACATGCACTGCATAAGGAAATACAAAGGAGCTTATGGAAAGTTATACCTTTCCGATCACCTCGCAGTCTTCTATCTTATAACCCTCCCTTCGCAGACGTAGTGTGGGTGACGATCTACCACGATCTGAGATCACCAAGAACACCCACAAAACCGCTTCTTCAATCCGGCCGCAAACCCTAAACCCTAGGGTTTGTGCCGCCGGCACCTCCTCCCCTCTCTTTGCGCCGCCGTCCGCCGGAGCTAGCTCCGAGCCCTCCGAATCAGCGGTACACCTTTAGAGGAAGATGAAGAAGAAGAAGAAGACAAAGAACAGCCCTCTTCTCAGCCACAAAATCCCTCAAGACCCCTTCTTCTTCCTTCTTGTGCCGCCGCCGCAAGGCACCCCTTGCGCCGCCTTCTTCACCTCGCCGGCGCCTCCTCAGCCTTTCCCGAGCCTCAAACAAGGTAAAAGAGATTCCTACCTTGCTCCTTTGAGTTTCGGCCGAAGCTTGGTTGAGGAGGAATCAAGGAAACCGAAGGGAGAGCCCTTCTCCTAGTCGGCGCCGAGAGAAGAAGAGAGAAGGAGAGGGGAGGGTTTTTCCTTGGCTCTTAGGTTTGATCAATTGGTTTGGTTTCTTGATCTCATAGGGTATATATAGGGCTAAGGCAGGGACCAAGAGGAGGAGTTGGTTCTTGGCCTGCTAATGGATCCAAACCCGATCCATTAATTAGGATCCATTCCACTAAAGGATCCTAATTGAACTCACCTCACCAACCCCCATATTTTCATATGGGCTCCACATATTACGAGTCATCCATCCCCCGTGTTTAAGATCGCGCATAGCCGTTAATTAATTAAATTACTGACAATTTAACTTAATTAACTTCTGGATCCTTGATTAGTACCACTCAACCTTTTTCAGCGTGCCGGATCAAATCCACCTGCAGGGTTTGACACGGTGAACCTTTTGAGCTCATCAAGGGGGCATCATCATCCTGACTCTCCAGGACACGGATTCCATCAATAATTATCAGCACATCATATTACTAATATTATTTCCCAACTTATCGGGTCTGTCGATCTAGCAGAATAGATCTCGCCCTTTGATAAATCAAAGAAATAATAAATTATAATATATGCCCAATATTATTTCGGGATTAAGGTATCGTCCTCCATAATAACAACTGAGGCCCTATCCAATTTATTTAGTCAGTACAAAATTAGATAACCTCGGGTTTCGGTCCTACTCAATGCACTCATAACACACTAGTGTAGTCCTATGGTCAAGACCAACCACATCTGACTACACTACAACCTTCCCGATGGTTTGTCCATTTCCATCTAGGTTGTGAGCCTCTATTTATGCTAATTAAGGCACTGATAACATGATCTTCCGTGTGACACCACACACCATGTTATCTACAATGTTAAGCAATGGGATTTCGTGTATGTACTATTATAAACAAACACCTAGTGTAGTGTGATTCTCTTTTCATAACAGATGTTCATATAAAAAAAGTCATGTCTTTTAGTATACACATCTAACAAAGGCAGGGGGAGTCCCTTGATTTCTTTAGTAGCTCATGCAAATATAGCCTGATGGTCCATCAAGCAGCTGATCAGCCACTTCTATGTTTTGGCACAAGATCGACAACAATTCTTGTGATTCCTCTAGCTTTGTTGAGGATGAATTTGGACTTCTTCGCTTTCGACCTCCCTGCATTCCTCTTTAGCTCCTTCTTCTCAAGGATTGACCATGTAGATTTTCAAGGCTTCATGTGTCCTCAGATTCTTGCAGACTTCTGTTGTAACCTCCCTACTATAGCATCGCCGGGAAGCCAGTTGGTATCCTTTGACTTCATCCACTCGCTCTCCCACTGGGAATTTGATCTTCTAGTGGTAGACTAATACCACCGCCTAGAATAAGCTGAGCGTCGGTCGCCTCAAGATAGTGTTGTAGGGCAATGGGGCATTCACAATCATGAAGGAAGTCCTCCTTGTCCTCTATAGCGTGTCGTCCTCCAGCTACAAAGACAGGGAGATCTGTCCCATCAACTATACTCTATATCTGGTGAAGCCAAAGAGCGGGGTGGAGACAGAATGCACCTTATCCTCGTCGACCTGCTTCTGGTCCAGAACCGCCTTATACAAGATGTTGACGAAGCTACCTGTATCCACAAAGATACGTTTAACCTTGTAATTAGCTATTCGGGAGAGGATTACCAGTACATCTTGTTGGTGCAGAATGCACCCAAGTCAAACCTGTGTTTTGATATTGGCAAAAGAGTTCAAAAGTTAAGGGTTAGTTGTTATCTAACAAGTTTCTTGAGTGTACAGGAAAAGCCCTAGCGAAGGAATGCTAGGCACTGGCAAAGGAATGCCAGCCAGAAGAAAAGCCCTAGCGAAGGAATGCTAGGCACTGGCAAAGGAATGCCAGCCAGAAGAAAAACCCTAGCGAAGGACTGCTAGGCTCTGGCGAAGGACTGCTAGAATGGACAAACCCTAGCGAAGGAATGCTAGGCACTGGCAAAGGGCTGCCAGAAGAAAAGACCTAGCGAAGGACTGCTAGGCACCATGCGAAGGGCTGCGTGGTACTCAAGACCTGGCGAAGGGCTGCCGGGCAAAAGTCCAACTGGAGGAGCCGGTTGGCACCAGGTAAATTCTCCCGAGAGGAGTAGGTGAGGACGCGTTCCCCTTGAGGGAACATTAGGCGTCGGTTCGACCTAGGGCTCCATTTTGGAGACCAAAGTCAGAACCAAGACAGCTGAGGCTGTATAAATTAAATTAAATATTTATTTTATTGTGTTTTGAACTAACCCTGGAAGCAGGACCGAAGGAACGTGTGTCTGCAGCTCAGAATACCTCAAAGGAAAGAGGCAACTGCTGACCAGGGCGCCCGGAGTGTCCCGGGCGCCCCCAAGGTGAACACAAAACACAAAGAAAGTAAATTAACCTCGACAGTACATTCTGAGGGCGCCCCCGCTGTCCCGGGCGCCCCCATGGCAAACCAACTGAAGAGTTAAGCTGCTGCCGCATCTGCACTGCGCACCCAGGGCGCCCCCGCTGTCCCGGGCGCCCCCAGCCACTCTTACGCAGGAGACTTCAGCGCTGTGGATAAGAGTTGGCCGAGTCAACAAGGGCGCCCCCAGCGTCCAGGGCGCCCCCGTCAAGACCTTATCCCGAGGTTCAAGGGATAAGTCGTTGACTGCGCCTTGTGTGGATCTGCTACCACGTGGGGGGGCGCCCCCGTCGACCAGGGCGCCCCCAGGCACTATAAAAAGGGCCCTAGACCCTTCTCTTCAAGACACTGCTTTCATTCAACGCATCCAAACGCTCTGACGACCGCGCTCTGCTCCGGAAACTTCCCTACTCAAGAACGAAGCGCCGTCAACCTCCCACTACACCGAAACTCGATCTACACCGGGAGTTGGTAAAACAAAGTGTATATTTCTATTTACAGTAATTTTGTAATCTCACTCTGTAACCGTTTTGCGCACTATAGAATTGCCCAAAGTAAACGGTCAACGACCGTGGGCCTTGGAGTAGGAGTCGACCCAGGCTCCGAACCAAGTAAAACCTTGGTGTTTGCGTTGTTTGACTTTATTCCGCCGCGCACTTACTCTTTCTTTTAAATCCGAACATTTTCCGATATTCACCCCCCCTCTATCGGTCTTTCTCGATCCAACACATCTTTGCGGGGGGCTTCCACACCCTCCAGATCATCAGGGCCAAAGGAAATAACAAGGCCCAGGCGCTTTTCCTTGTCCATCCCGATAGCATAATTTTTCAGCCGGTGGGTATGGGTCCTTGCCCGATGAGAGTCTCCTCTAGTCGGACCTCCTAAGATTACTCTCACATGGCTCAATGGAGGTCCGCGAGTCGGAGTCTTGCCTTTCTTGGGATCCCTTTCAGGGGAGATAGACTGGTGGAGCACTATCTCCCGACTTCCTCCTCTTGAGGGCGATCGGGACCGACACCTGGATCTGTCCTCTCCGACTGTCGTCGATGAGGGGAAGAGCTTCAGCGAGGAGATCGCCGTCAATACCCCGTTTTGTTCCACCTTTTGCGGGGCTTGGCATCCGCGTCCTTAGATCTCCTCTTCTTCAAGGTGTAACACTCTTCCGTAGAGTGAGTTATGCTGCCATGGAAGTCGCAGTACTTCTTCAGTGGCTCAGGTCCTTCGGTGACAACTGTCTCCACCGCCCTCTTCTTGCTGGCCCAGTGATCCTTCCCAGAGCGAGGATCTCTTGCTCGAGTTGGAGCGGATGGTTCTCTTCTCTCGGATCGTACCGAGATTTGGATAGAGACTCCCGCTGAATCTTTGCGACGGGCATGCTGCACCTCCTCGACATTGACGTGCTTGACCGACCGCCCTAATAAGTCATCGAAGCTGGCCGGTGGCTTCTTCATCAGTGACCGAAAGAAATCGCCTTCAGAGAGTCCTTATGTGAAGACGCTTATGAGTATCTCTGAAGTGGTGGTTGGAACGTCCTGCGCCATCTGATTGAACCACTGGATATAATCCTTCAACGGTTCATTGCTCTTCTGCTTTAGGCGAACAAATTCAAAACCATCTTCTAGTATCGCCGACTGTTGGCGAAGTGGTGTAGGAAGACGGTTTTAAACTCCAGAAAGGAGTTTATCGAATTTTGGGGAAGTCTTTAAAATCATCTCTAGGTGGCCCCTGATAAGGTGTTTAAGAACACCTGGCACTTCACACCATTTATATATTGGTGTAACAGAGTCGCGTTCTCGAACTTGCAGATGTAATCCTCCGAATCCGTCTTCCCATCGTAATCAGCAATTCCTGAATAGCGAAATTGCTTGGGCATGTGATCTGAGACGATGCCCGGAGAAAAAGGAGTAGATGGAGACTTCAGAAGAGCTTTGGAGGCCTCGATCTTCCCCTGTCGCTCCTCCTATCATAAAAAGTTGGAGGCGACGGAATGCATCCTCTCCATTTCTCCCATGGAATCTCGCCTGGGCACTAGTGCTGTCATTGCTGGTCCCGCCCATGGAGAGACAGATCTTTTGTTTCTGTGGTGCGAGACCGACATTCTTGGATTTTGACATGCACTAGAGTTGTTCATTGCAAGGTGGCTTGTTCGATCTGATGCTGCTCCAGCTCTCCTCTGATGGCGTTGACAACTAAACGATCCAACTCCTCCTGTGTCAGAATGATGGGTTGTCCCTTTGGATCTGCCATCACGGTGTTCCTTCTGGTGCTTTGATATTTCCCACAGATGACGCCAAACTTGTTCCGGAAGCGAACGACGAGGATGACGAATCACCAAAGCGGAGCCAACGACAATGATGACGGAGAGAGGATGTCCACGCCTGTGAGACTAACACGAGCGTTAAAGGGGATGCATCGGAAGATTTTTCGGTGGAGCCCTCTCCGACGCTCAAGTTAGAACTCTATCTTTTTTGGAAAACAATGAGGAATCAAATTGCCATAATTATGTAAAGCTTAACCCCTTTACCTGGGTGCCGAGTCATCTTATAAACCTGATGTCTTTATCACACATGTCCCCACGTTCTCCTCCACGTTCCTTAATCATCAGTTACTTGATAACTATTCTCTTTTGGTAACGACCACTGCAATTATTAAAGTCTTAATTACCATGCGTTGCGAACAATAATTACCTGATGACTTTCCTGTTCTGGAAGGAGGAATGGGTACTTGAAGTCTGACTTTCTGATCTCTACGTTGATCTTTGGGCTCCACTGTCCCGAGTCAGTCTCGGAATCTCATCTCCCGAGCTGACCTCGGGGCCTTCATCCGTTCTCCCGAGATAGTCTCGGGAGCCCGATTCCCGATCTGACTTTCAAGGCTTTCTTTCATTCTTCCGAGATAGTCTCGGGAGCCCGATTGCCGATCTAACCTCGGGGCACTGATTCGGCGGGGCCTGCTACGTAGCTTTCCTGTGCCACGTGTCTACCCCGGGTTGTTTATCCCTATCACCTTAGATGTTTGATTAATCGTTAAAGGGTCTTAACCACTATACCGTAATCCAAAGGTCATATTTATTTTTTTAATTGACATCGAATATTCAATTTACGCCGACTAATTCTAAATGCTTAACCCTGTCCCACGAAAATTTTCCATCAATCACCTAAGTAAATTGCAAAGTTCGTACAATAAATGGTTCATCAGTCCAACGTCTTAGATCAATTACATATTAAGAAAAATTCATCCTTTAATTTATTAAAATTGAGATTTAATTTTTAAATAATTAAAACACTAAAAAAAATATCATGTCACTACCTCCTTTAATTTATTAAAATTGAGATTTAATTTTTAAATAATTAAAACACTAAAAAAAATATATCCTGTCACTACGTCGTTAATTCATATATGTTTGCTTTCTCACGGTAGCAAAAGGTAAGTTATGTTCCTCTTAAATATCTCTTATAATTCATCCTTAAATTATAAAAAAAATTAATTATAAAATTAATTTATAATTGACCGTTAAATATTAAAAGAGCAAAAGAATTTCATGTTTGCTCTCTCTCAATTCAATACAAGCGTTACCCACGATAGTTAAAAAAGCTTTCTAAAATGAATAGTCTTAAATATTAGAATCTAGCTAGCTAGAATTTTTTTTTATAATTTTTTTTTAATTTTTAAATTATTATTAAAAATATTTAAATCTAATTATATTCTTTTTTATTTATTTTCATATTACATTATATCTTTTCCTATTCTATTTATTTTCATATTAAATTAATTTTTTAACTTATAAAAATCAATTATAATTTTTTAGATAATTTAAACCCAATTATATTCTTTCATGTTTATTTTCACATTAAATTATTTTTTTCTTATTTATTTTAATAAAAAAAAATAGTTATAAAAAAGTATTCTAGTTGATTAGATTCTTCTAGAATTCATTTATAAAATCGATCTAGAAGGGAAATTGGAGACAAACACTGCAAGCACACGGCATGAATAAGGCAATGGAGGAGTGTGCACATAGGCATATATAAAAAAATGATTAACGAAGTTACTAACCAACCTCGGGCGACCGGCTCGATCATACGGAAATTTCCCACCGGCCGCCAGGGTAAATCGGGAAGCACTCGCAGTGGGCGGTCTAGAAGCCCAGCGTCCCAGGGTTCACGCCCCATTTGGAGAAAAAATTCCTACAAATGCGCCGTAGCTGGGGATCAAACCGAGATGCCTGGAAAAGCGACTAGTCGCCCTACCGCTGTACCCATAACCCCGGTGGCACACATAGGCATATATAGCCGCATAGGAATAGGCATGTGATTCCTTTTTCATTCATCAGGCCTCGACGATGAAGGTTTAGACATCTAAATTATAAAATGTATATTATTCTCGTGGCTGATGCACGACGGACTCGTTCTCTCTGTAACAATGTCCCGCCTTCGGGTTCACCGTTGAGGAAAGAATATTAAATTATTATATAAATATTTATGATTTAATTTTTAATTATTATATATATATATATATATATATATATATATATATTTCTAAATGATACTAATAATTATAAAATATTAAACTTCTGAACCATTATATTAAATACTTTTTGATTTATCGTATCAATCAATAAAATTTTCATAAAATTGAATGAATCAATGTTATCTTATTCATTAATATTTTTTTTCCTCATTTATCATGACCTAATATATTTTTTATTTTAATAATATTATAATAACAAAGAAAATAATTTTTATACAAAATGCTCTCTATATATTATTTTCTATAAAATTAAAATAAAAAAATAATTTGTAACACTTATTTTCTAACTACTATAAGATTATTAGAATAATTATATTTTTAATATAAAAAATATGATGAGGGGTTTGTTTTTTTTAAGTAAAAATTAGTTGAAGACTCTGATAATTAGGAGGGAAAAAAACTTCTGAAAAGTATGAAGAAGCTGGAAAGGACAGCTAATGACACGTGTCGTGATGGGGACGGTATACGTCTATCTATTTTAACGAGTTTTTTCAATCTTAGACGACTGACCTGATTTTACAGAAATTTCTCATTGGCCGTCAAGATAAATCAAAAAATATTCATGGTGCTGTATACGTTTATCTAGCTCTTTGCCTTTGAACAAAGAAAAATAATTAGGTGATAAATTGTCATGTAGCATTTAGATTTTGAAGGGAAAAAAAATCTAGAGCAATGATAGAAGGAGTGAAAATGGGAGAGTGAAAATCATAGTGAATCATGTAGCATGACGTGGTACTTTACATACACATGTCCGATTATCGTTTGGACATCATCGACGGCTTTCGGTCGCCGCACCGAATCAAACTATATCCTGAGAGGCACGGTGAATCCGTCGGAGATCGTGCATGCAAGGTGACACGTCATTGACTATGATTTTCACTCTCTCAATCATTATTCAAAAATCTATATGCAATGATAAAATATTTTTAAAAATAAATAAATAAAATAAAATTTTGAATTCTAATAAAAATAAATTTTAAAAATCGACCATATAATTTTTTTTGAATTTTACATTTCCGATTAATCGGACGAAGCGTGGCGTTGATGATTGCCTTGTGGGCCCACCTATTTCAATTTTGGCTAATTTAAAATGGTGCAAATTCGTTCAATTTTTTTAAAAAACAAAAACATACCTGATCAGTAATTTTATCTAAAAATATTTTTTATTTTAATAATATTAAAATAATTACTATCGAATAACTACTACCCGTATAAAAATTATTCAATAGCATTACAATATATAAACATTATTCGGTAACTACTCCACATTATAATTAAATCCTAAAATTTTCAATTTTCAATTCGAAAATTTAAATATTATTATAACAAAATACTTTTACTAATTTATCAAAATTATTTAAATTAATCAAATCACTTTAAAAATAATTATCAAAATTACTAAATAACTACGTACTATACTATTAGGTGTTGCACGTTGTCCTAGATAAATAATAATTTCTATATATTATGACAGCTATGTAATAATTTGTGCATACTATAGTAATTAGTGATAGTTATTATTATAGGATTGGATGTATTAAAAAAATGTTTAATTATTTTTTTTATAATAGCAAAGTAGCTCTTAGAACTTCACACTGATGAAAAATATAAATGCAGTGGATAGGTTCGAGTCTCAGAAAATACATCGCCCATGTTCATCTTATCATACATTTAACACCTATGCTCTTGATGATCATTCTCATGTTGACGTGGGGTTGTTACGTAAGGGCTATTCATTGGAGGATTCCACATTTTTTTTATAATATCATTGAAAGCAACAATATTTAAATAATGAATATTTTAAGTAAAAAAATATCGAATTGAACCTTCATTTTATTTTATGTTTCTTTTAATTTAGATTTGGATGTCTTTTATTTTTGGGCAATTTACCAAAGGGCGTACACAAATATTGGTATTTACCAAAATGTATACCATGGTTTCATTGTTACCAAATAACGCACTTATATTAGTGAACTTCCTCTTATACCCCTTCTGCCAAAGTACTGCATGTCATTTTCATTCTCTTTCTCTTTCTCTTTTTCAATAACGAATTTCGAGACATTTAAAAATATTTTTTCAGACTTTTTATTTTAAAATAATATATTATGGAATCGGATAAAAAACGTACGATAAAAATCGAAAAAATAATTCAATTAAAAAAATATCTCAATTAATAATTTAATAATTTTTAAAAATATAAATAAATTATTTTTTATATATGATTAATATAAATTAATATATTTAATAATATTATTAAATATATTAATATATAAAAAACTTAAAAAAAAGTTGAAGTTTTTTTTCTTAATTTCAAACAACGAGGGCCTGAAATAAAATATTTCAGGCCCTGCGAATATTTTATTTCAGGCCCTGCGAGGGCCTGAAATATTTTATTTCAGGCCCTGCGTGGGCCTGAAATAGAAATAACTCAGGACCTGAAATTAAATGATTTCAGGCCCTGCGTCGAATTGAAATCATGTGTTATGATAGGGTTTTTTACGTAGGTCTAAAATGTAAAGAAACATCTCTTTATATTTTTGAAATCACAATAAAAATCATTGAGAAAGACTACTTTACGAGAGGAATTCTAATTAATATAAAATGATCATTATATTAAAAACGAATTATATATATATATATATATAAAAAGTCAAATATTATTTATTATATTAATTTAATATTATATATTATATTAATATATTATATTTTAATAGATTTTGATTGGAGGGCCTGAAGTCATTTGACTTCAGGCCCTCCTTAGATGACTTCAGGCCTTGCTTGGGCCTGAAGTCATCTGACTTCAGGCACTGCGTAAATAATTAATTTAATAAAAATAATTAATTATAAAAAAAATTTTAATGATTATTTTTGGTGTCCAAATTTCTAATGATTAAAAATTATATTGCAATAGGAGTTTTCTAGGTCTATCAGTGGGTTTCGCTCAAAACCCACTGATATTTTTTCAGAAATCCAGATATGAGAGGTCCATCAGTGGGTTTTGCTCAAAACCCACTGATGGACTAAACTACACCTATTCCTTTGGGAAAAATAATAATTTGAGGTTTGGACACCTAAATTACATTCTCCTAACTCTACCCTAACTATTGATAATGTTTTTTCAGAAATCCAGATATGGGAGGTCCATCAGTGGGTTTTGCCCAAAACCCACTGATGGAAAAACTAAATTACACCTATTACTTTGAGAAAATTAATAATTTAATAATTTTTAAAAATATAAATAAATAATTTTTTATATTTGATTAATATAAATTAATATTAATAATATTATTAAATATATTAATATATAAAAAACTTTAAAAAAAGTTAAAGTTTTTTTTCTTAATTTCAAACAGCATGGGCCTGAAATAAAATATTTCAGGCCCTGCGAGGGCCTGAAATATTTTATTTCAGGCCCTGCGTGGGCCTGAAATAGAAATAACTCAGGGCCTGAAATTAAATGATTTCAGGCCCTGCGTCGAATTGAAATCATGTGTTATGATAGAGTTTTTTACGTAGGTCTAAAATGTAAAGAAACATCTCTTTATATTTTTGAAATCACAATAAAAATCATTGAGAAAGACTACTTTACGAGAGGAATTCTAATTAATATAAAATGACCATTATATTAAAAACGAATTATATATATATATATATATATATAACGAATTATATATATATATATATATATATATATAAAAGAAGTCAAATATTATTTATTATATTAATTTAATATTATATATTATATTAATATATTATATTTTAATAGATTTTGATTGGAGGGCCTGAAGTCATTTGACTTCAGGCCCTCCTTAGGCCTGAAGTCATCTGATTTCAGGCCCTGCGTAAATAATTAATTTAATAAAAATAATTAATTATAAAAAAAATTTAATGATTATATTTGGTGTCCAAACTTCTAATGATTAAAAATTATATTGCAATAGGAGTTTTCTAGGTCTATCAGTGGGTTTCGCTCAAAACCCATTGATATTTTTTCAAAAATCCAGATATGAGAGGTCCATCAGTGCGTTTTGCTCAAAACTCACTGATGGACTAAACTACACCTATTGCTTTGGGAAAAATAATAATTTGAGGTTTGGACACCTAAAATACATTCTCCTAACTCTACCCTAACTATTGATAATGTTTTTTCAGAAATCCAGATATGGGAGGTCCATCAGTGGGTTTTGCTCAAAACCCACTGATGGACTAAACTACACCTATTCCTTTAGGGAAAAATAATAATTTAATAATTTTTAATAATATTATTAAATAATATATTTAATAAATTAATAAATAATATAGATTAATATAAATTAATATATTTTATAATATTATTAAAAAATTATTAAATTATTAATTTTCCCAAAGTAATAGGTGTAGTTTAGTTCTTCCATCAGTGGGTTTTGAGCAAAACCCACTGATGGACCTCCCATATTTGGATTTCTGAAAAAACATTATCAATAGTTAGGGTAGAGTTAGGAGAATGTATTTTAGGTGTCCAAACCTCAAATTATTATTTTTCCCAAAGGAATAGGTGTAGTTTAGTCCATCAGTGGGTTTTGAGCAAAACCCACTGATGGACCTCCCATATCTCGATTTCTGAAAAAACATTATCAATAGTTAGGGTAGAGTTAGGAGAATGTATTTTAGGTGTCCAAACCTCAAATTATTATTTTTCCCAAAAGAATAGGTGTAGTTTAGTCCATCAGTGGGTTTTGAGCAAAACCCACTGATGGACCTCCCATATCTGGATTTCTGAAAAAACATTATCAATAGTCAGGGTAGAGTTAGGAGAATGTATTTTAGGTGTCCAAACCTCAAATTATTATTTTTCCCAAAGGAATAGGTGTAGTTTAGTCAATCAGTGGGTTTTAAGCAAAACCCACTGATGGACCTCCCATATCTGGATTTCTGAAAAAACATTATCAATAGTTAGGGTAGAGTTAGGAGAATGTAATTTAGGTGTCCAAACCTCAAATTATTATTTTTCCCAAAGGAATAGGTGTAGTTTAGTCCATCAGTGGGTTTTGAGCAAAACCCACTGATGGACCTCTCATATCTGGATTTTTGAAAAAATATCAGTGGGTTTTGAGCAAAACCCACTGATAGACCTAGAAAACTCCTATTGCAATATAATTTTTAATCATTAGAAGTTTGGACACCAAAAATAATCATTAAAATTTTTTTTATAATTAATTATTTTTATTAAATTAATTATTTACGCAGGGCCTGAAGTCAGATGACTTCAGGCCTAAGGAGGGCCTGAAGTCAAATGACTTCAGGCCCTCCAATCAAAATCTATTAAAATATAATATATTAATATAATATATAATATTAAATTAATATAATAAATAATATTTGATTTCTTTATATATATATATATATATATATATATATATATAATTCGTTTTTAATATAATGATCATTTTATATTAATTAGAATTCCTCTCGTAAAGTAGTCTTTCTCAATGATTTTTATTGTAATTTCAAAAATATAAAGAGATGTTTCTTTACATTTTAGACCTACGTAAAAAACCCTATCATAACACATGATTTCAATTCGACGGAGGGCCTGAAATCATTTAATTTCAGGCCCTGAGTTATTTCTATTTCAGGCCCACGCAGGGCCTGAAATAAAATATTTCAGGCCCTCGCAGGACCTGAAATAAAATATTTCAGGCCCACGCAGGGCCTGAAATAAAATATTTCAGGCCCTCGCAGGGCCTGAAATATTTTATTTCAGGCCCATGCTGTTTGAAATTAAGAAAAAAAACTTCAACTTTTTTTTAAAGTTTTTTATATATTAATATATTTAATAATATTATTAAATATATTAATTTATATTAATCAAATATAAAAAATAATTTATTTATATTTTTAAAAATTATTAAATTATTAATTGAGATATTTTTTTAATTGAAATTTTTTTTCGATTTTTATCGTACGTTTTTTATCCGATTCCATAATATATTATTTTAAAATAAAAAGTCTGAAAAAATATTTTTAAATGTCTCGAAATTCGTTATTGAAAAAGAGAAAGAGAAAGAGAATGAAAATGACATGCAGTACTTTGACAGAAGTGGTATAAGAGGAAGTTCACTAATATAAGTGCGTTATTTGGTAACAATGAAACCATGATACGCATTTTGGTAAATACCAATATTTGGGTACGCCCTTTGGTAAATTGCCCTTTATTTTTGTCATTCATTATTCTCACATATGGCACAATATTTTTTTTTTTTACAGTCTAGATATCTTATTCTTGAACCAATTAATTTTTAGAGATGACCGACTTAATCTCATATAAAATTCTTATCAACTATCAAAATAAATCTAGAAGCGGACATCGAACACAACTCGATCATCAACCAGCCTCCAAAGTCCCAAACAACATTCATGGCTTCTCTTATAAACCCACCCATGAGTGACCGCACATCATTGTTGTCTGTCTCCATTATAACTCGTCTTGCTTAAGAGCATCCACAACTAGATTGAATATTTTTCCCATAAAATTTGTGATATCCGCACCGGGGGGGGGGAGTTAAACGCATAAAAATCGAAACTTAAGGACTTTGGTTGTTGGATAACACAAACTCTGGGGGCATTTTTGCATATATGTTTAAAACATATAATCCTAAACACTTGTCTCTTTCCCCCATCACACAATCCCTTCCTTACTCCTCTTCTTCGCGAATCGTCGCACGCCACAACCTGCAAAACCCCCTCTGCCTTTGCGGTTCTTGTCCTCGCGTGAGCAGAGCAAGCTAATCACGATTCTCTTCCCCCTCTCCACATGTGCTTTCCTTTCTGGATTTGAGCATCTCCGATCCTCCTACCTTGTTGAGGTGATCCCTCATCCCTGCCAATGATTTCACAAAGGTGAGAGTCCCTTGTGATTTAGGATTTTTGCTCTTGGTTAGGTAGTGTTTTGGTATAAAGTAGTAGGTTGGTTTGGTATAAAATAGTAGGTTGATTTAGGATTTTTGCCCGAACTTTGGCCGTTTGGGTGTTTGAGCTTTGAGGTGTACTTTGAATTCTAATAGTGATCGAAATATAAGTTCTCTTTGTTTTGTTTTGCTGCCGAAATCCACAGCCGATGATTTCTTTCCTTGGAATTTATTGCGGAGGTCTAAATTGAAGATTGGGCCTGGGGGAGGACCGAGGAGGATCTTCCTACGCAAGCTTGCAGGTAATTTCGAATGGTGATGGTGGTAACCTAATCAAACCTTTCCGCTGAATTTGGATTTTAAATTTATTTTTATTAGGAAATTATTATATCTACATTGTATAGATTTTTTATAAGAATTGTGTCATTGTTAAATTGTTCACATTAAATTTAGTAATATAATACTTTATGTTGATAATTTTTTCCTATATATTATAATTTCTAGAAAATGTTGAGATGGTTTACA
This sequence comes from Boesenbergia rotunda, assembly GCA_024364735.1. Classification (NCBI taxonomy): domain Eukaryota; kingdom Viridiplantae; phylum Streptophyta; class Magnoliopsida; order Zingiberales; family Zingiberaceae; genus Boesenbergia; species Boesenbergia rotunda. The sequence goes on from JAGFNQ010000939.1 coordinate 323,402, forward strand.
AAGAGGCTTAGGAGTTCAATTGAATCGTCTATTGTTCCCGATGGAGAGTTTACTCCTCCACCACAAGGTCCACAATCACCACCTTCTCCTCCTCCTCCATAAATTTTATTTGAAAATATTGGAAATCTCAGTAGTGAAGTAAAAATTGTTGCTGATCCTGGTTTACGAAAACCGATTAATGAGTATGATGTTGGTGTTAGAGATCATATTTGAAGAGAATATGTTGCTATTGATCCTTATCAACCTTGAGCCCATAATTTTCCAAGAAAAAAAATGAGTATAGACAATAGATGTTTTAGAGAGGTTTGGTTTAATGTCTTTTGTTTCTGGTGTTTTCTTGTTAGACCTAGTAATATAGGGTTTGGAAGAGAAGGTGTGTTTACAAGATCTGGTTTCGTAAATTGGAAAAAAGTGATTGAAAAATTCAAAGAGCATATAGGTGGAGTTAGTAGTGCGCACAATGAGGCAAGAACACAAAGAACACAGTTTGAGGGCTTCAAGAATCAAAGGCAAAGTGTGTGGAGTATTCATTTTCATTGGGGAAACATGAGATTGAAGTTGCTTATCGCAAGCGCCTGACTGTCATTTAAGTAATTCAATTTTTGTTGCTACAAGGATTGCCTTTTCGGGAACATGATGAATCTTCGACATCATCCAATAGAGGCAATTTTTTAGAATTGCTCGAATGGTATATCTCAGAGTGTTCAAAAATTGCGACAGTTGTTGGAATGAATGAGCTGGAAATAATCAAATGATTGCCCCAAAAATTCAAAAGCAACTAGTGAATGCTTGTGGAGTTGAGACCACAAATGGTATTCTAGCTGATATTGGAGATAGGTGGTTCACTTAACTACTTGATGAGGCTTGTGATTGTTCAGTGAAAGAGCAAATGACCGTTGTTATTAGATATGTGAATATACATGGAGAGGTGATCGAACAATTTATGGCTATAGTTGATGTTGCAACTGTTGGTGCAATCGACCCAAGTGTGATTGGGTAGATCATGAGTTTTGATGCGTGTATCAATATGATTAAGTTAGGTTGTCATGTTGATTTGATATGTGTGTTGGAGTCATGCAGGACTTGGTGAATCACACATGGAGTAATGACGTGAAGCATCTGAGGGACGAGAATCAAGGAAGAGGACTTCAAGGGCAAGCCGGGGAAGTAGTCTTCAAAGGCATACGTGAAGGATGGTATGGGGGCAAGCCATGGGCTTGTGTGCGCATCCGAGGGACGAGAGCTGAAGGAAGAGAACTTCAAGGGGCAAGCCAAGGGAGTGGACTTCAAGGCATACATGAAGGATGGACTTCAGAGTGAGTTTGAGTGATTTTGAAAGTTGGGCAGTCGACTACAAGAGAAGTCAGTCGACTGCTAGCGCAGAGTGGAAACTCATAAAAAAATCAGTCGACTGGTCCAGACACCAGTCGACTGGTCCAGGCATTAGTCGACTGGTCAACTTTCAAATAGAGTCGTTAGGCTAGCCATTGGCTGGGCATCAGTCGACTGGCCCTAGGGCAGTCGACTGGTGTCGGGACTAGGTTATTTGTTAACAGCTCTCTCCTCTATTTAAGAGGAGGCTTTGGGGCATGAATAGGTTACGGTTCTTGATTGCTAAATTCTATTCTAAGTGCCCAAAGCTTTCATAGTCAATTCTCTTCCTCATACTCTAAATTATGTCTTGTAAAAGAGGAAGAGTGCATCTTGTGAGGGTTTCTCCACCTTCAAGGAGAAGGTCATCGTGAAGCTTGATTGCGTGGTGTGGATTCTTGGATTAGTCACCTCTTGGAGGTGAATACCAAGTAAATCAAGGGAGTTAGCATTGCTTTCTTTTGTTAATTGATTTTGTTTATTATTGTTTTGTGCTTTAGCTAACATTCTTGTAGACAAAATCAAATAGAAGATATTCACCCCCTCTAGCCTAACGCCAAGGTCCTAACAAGTGGTACCAGAGCTCGGTTCGTTTCGGGAGAACTCACCATCAACTGGAACATCAAGATGGCGTTTCAAGAGGGATATAGCACCGCACGACCACTATTCTTCGATGGCAACGACTTTACATATTAGAAAGGTAGAATGGAATACTATTTAATAAATGATATTGAGAATTGGTTTATTGTTGTAGATGGCTTTGAAATGCCAAAGGATGAGAGGGGAGAACCTCTCCTTATAAAAAATTGGTCAAAAGAGATTATGAAGAAGGCTCAAGCAAATGCAAAGGCCACAACAACTCTACAATATGGCCTTTCAAAGAAGCAATTGAACAAAGTCGGACCATTTAAGTTCGCCAAAGAGCTTTGGGAAAAGCTCATTGAGTTAAATGAGGGATCAAATGAATCAAGAAGAGTCAAGAAGGATCTCTTGGTGGCTCAACTTCAATCCCTCACCATGAAGACAAATGAAACCGTGAGTTAATTACATTGTAGATTTAAAGAAATCGTCAATGAGCTTCATGTGATAGGTGAGAAAATTGAGAATAGGGACCTAGTAAGGTATGTGCTTCAATCTTTCCCTAGAACTACTTTATGGGTCTCAATAGTTGATGCTTATAAAGTCTTTAGGAACCTTTCTTTAGTAAAGCTTGATGATTTATTTTGTGAATTTGGACTTCATGAACAAGCTAATGTGTCTACCAAAGAAAAGAATATAACTCTTATTGTAGAAAAAGAAAGAAAGAAGAAGAAGGACAAGAAGAAGGTCTCTTACTCATCATCCGATTCGGAAGAATCAAGCGCCTCAATAGATAGTGATCAAGAGGCGTATATGGTAAGGAAGATGAGGAAACATTTAAAAAATTTTCTTCTAACAAATCCAATGGTAGGAAAAATTCAAGAAGCAAGAGTAGACAAGAAAGGTCATATGCTATAATTGCCATAAAGAATGACACATAAGGGATGATTGTCCACTCTTAAAGAAGAAGGAAGAAAAGAAGGAGGAGGAAAAGAAGAAGGATGAAAAGAAGAAAACAAAAGAAAAAGACAAGAAGGTTAAAAATCTAAAGACGACTTGGGATCCTTCATCATCGAAAGAAGAAGAACATCATGTATCCCATTTTGCCCTAATGGGAATTGACAACATTGCCTCCATATCATCCGAAGATGAGAAGAGCTCAAGTGAAGATGAAGAAGGGAGCTCAAGTGAAGGGGGAGGTCAATCTACGGATTTGGACGTCTCGGTAAGTGAGGTATACAAACTACCCTCTACTACACTTGTGAAAATTATTTCTAGCACTAATGATTGTTGATACAGTCTGGCCCAATTGTTGTTTTGGTGTTGACAACGATTTAAGTTTTGATTTAAGTTTGGTTGAACGAATTGGGATTAAGTCCTAGTCGGGGACTGGGCACGAAATCCTAACTTGGAGGGTTAGGTGGGAAAAATCCTAGCTTGGAGGGCTAGGTGTGAAAAGTTCTAACTTGGAGGGTTAGGCATGGAGAAATCCTAACTTGGAGGGTTAGGTGGGAAAAATCCTAGCTTGGAGGGCTAGGTGTGAAAAGTCCTGGCTTGGAGGGTCAGGTCCTAGCTTGGAGGGCTAGGTGATTGAAATCCCGGTTAGTGAAGCCGGGTCCTGGTGAGTGAAGCCAGGTGATTGAAATCCTAGTGAGTGAAGCTAGGTTGAAATCCCGGTGAGTGAAGCCGGGTCCTGGTGAGTGAAGCCAGGTGATGGAAATCCTAGTGAGTGAAGCTAGGTTGAAATCCCGGTGAGTGAAGCCGGGTCCTGGTGAGTGAAGTCAGGTGATTGAAATCCTAGTGAGTGAAGCTAGGTTGAAATCCCGGTGAGTGAAGTCGGGTCCCAGTGAGTGAAGCCGGGTGACCGAAATCCTGGTGAGTGAAGCCAGGTCCTAGCTTGGAGGGCTAGGTTGAAGTCCCGGTGAGTGAAACTGGGCATGGAGTCTTGGTCCGGAGGACTGAGCACGAGTCAGGGGAGGCTGGGAGCCAGTTCTCTTGACTTAGAGTGGGTTTAGTCTTGCCTGGATCGGTCTGGTGACCGATTAGGGAAGTTGGCACGGAGTTCCCTCGTGGATCGGTCACCAGACCGATCCAGCGATGTCTGATCGATCTGGTGACCGATCAGGGAACATACGGTGACTTTGGCAAACCTTACTGATCGACTCCTGATCAGTCTGGTGACCGATCAGGTTTACTGTTCAGATCGTTCTGGTGAACGATCAAATGTCGCGAGTTCCTCACTATGACCAATCAGGGTGGGTCCTGATCAATCTGAGCATGTCCTGATCAGTTTGGTGACCGATCAGGCCACAACCTGATTGGTCTGGGGACCGATCTAGAGTATGCAGCAGACTGCTGGATAGGTCTGGGGACTGATCTGGAGTGTGCAGCAGACTGCTGGATCGGTTTGGTGACCGATCAGGGTCCTCCCTGATCGGTCTGGGGACCGATCAGGAGCAGAACTTTAATTCAAATACGCTGTCAGAAGCTCTGATCGTGACTGTTTTCTCTGCCGATTCTCTGATACATTGATGATTTCATGTGATATGCTTTGCTAAGCGTCTGATTGAGTGTGCAGGTGACAGGGATGGATTCAAACAATCAAGGAGGGTCAATGGGAGACTTTCCATCGAGCAGGTTTGACAGTTTTCTTTCTCAGGCTTCGACGGATGTTGGCTGATCCAGAGTTGCTGACTGGGGCTCGACTGAGGGAAGCTCAGGGAGTCCAGGTGAGGTCAGGGATAGCTGGGCCGTTGCAGGTGAGAAGCTGGCAAGCTCTAGAGGAGCGTCTAACCTGGCGATGCTGGCGATGGCAACAGGTTAAGTGGTGGCTGGGAAGAAGAGAGTGGGAACCTCTTCTGTTCTTGCTACAACTCTTGAGCTCCTGGGGCGACAACTCTGATCTTGATCTTGAAGCTTCTGCAAACTTGAGCATCCTTTGAAGCTTCTGCATACTTGAGCGTTTGGAAGAAGAAACAAGGAGCTTGGCGAGTCCATCAGTGAGAAGACACGAAGAAGGGAGTTCTTGCGTGAGATCTGTGCTGAGTGGAGCTCGGTGAGGAGTTCGCTTGTGTTCTTGCTATTCTAAGTGCTCTGTAAGATTCCTTCTGTGTTTCCTTGTGCTTAAATTCATCAATCTGTTGAAACGCTGTGGAGAGGTTACTCCACCGAGAAGGAGGATTTGATATCCAGATTTTCGGGGCTTGATCTGCCGACGATCAAGGGATCACCCACCTTAAGGGCACGCCAAGGAATAGGGGCAAGTTATCCCCGAACCTTGTAAACGATCCTTGTTAGCATTTTGGTTTGTGTTTCATTTCTGCATTTCTATTTAGTTTTTGCTTCCGCTGTGCTACTAACCATTCAAGTGCAGAAATCTCCTAATAGCGAAAGATATTCTGTCTGGCTATATTCCCCCCCCCCCTCTCTAGCCATCCAAGTTCCAACAAGTGGTATCAGAGCTTGGGGCTCTACTTCAACGGCTTAACATCCGGGGAGCTAACAAAGATGGCCATGGGAAGAGAAGGGTTTAGCACCAGCCGACCTCCACTCTTCGACGACACTGATTTTCCATATTGGAGATCGAAGATGGAGTTTTATCTCAAAACCAACCTCAGCATGTGGTTTGTTGTCAAGGAAGGTTTTTCAACTCCTAAAGATGCTGAGGGAAAAGAGATGGACTTCTCAAGTTGGTCGGCAGATCAAATCCGGAAAGGTGAAACCGATGCGAAAGCGGTGGTAACTTTACAATGCGGATTGACCAAGGATCAACTAATCAATGTTAGTCCCTTCACAAGTGCTAAAGACCTATGGAGCAAGATCATTGAGCTCCATGAAGGCACTCAAGACACCCGGACTGCCAAGAAGGACCTCCTTCTCAGCCAACTCCAAAATCTGTCCATGGAAGAGGATGAAACTGTAAGTATACTCCATGGACGATTCAAAGAAATCCTCAACGGTCTCCACTCCATTAATGAGAAGGTAGAGAACCGAGATCTTATAAGGTATGTCCTCAAAGCTTTTCCTAGGAACGCCTTGTGGTCATCCATGGTGGATGCTTACAAGGTGTCCAAGGATTTATCTTTGTTAAGTTAGAAGATCTATTTTGTGAAATGGAACTACATGAGATCTCTAACAAAAGTTCAAAAGAGAAAGGTATTGCTTTAGTGGCAGGTGACAACAAGAAGAAGGAGAAGGAAGTCTCTTCATCTTCATCCTCATCCGAGTCCGAGGAGGAGGGCAGCTGGTCTTCTTCCTCCGAGATGGCCAACTTTGTTAGAAGGATGATGAGGAAGAGCCGGCGCCTCAAGGGTAAAGGTAACCCTAGTGAAGTTAAATTGATAAGTCTAATATTACTGTTATGATGTAGTAAGAAAGGACATTACAAGGATGAATGTCCAAAGTTAAAGAAGAAGAAGGATAAATCAAAGAAGAAAAAGAAGGCCTTGAGGGCCACATGGGATGAATCGTCCTCTAGTTCATCCGAAGAAGAGAAGGAGGAGAAGTACACTCATCACCGTGCCCTCATGGCCATAGAGGATTCAAATGAAGAGGAGAGTGGAGACGAATCAAGCTCCTCAACCGCGCCTTCATCATCTTCGGATGATGAAGAGGTAATCTCTCCCGAGCTAGATAAGTGTTATAGAACCATTGCATGTCTAGCTAGGTTGCTTAAAAAATCCAAGAACAAAGTTAAATTGTTGAAATTGGAAGTAGAAGAATTGAAATCCTCTAGGGTGGAGGATATTAATGATTTTCATGAGAAATCCTCTAAGGATGAGGCAATGGATGACTTGCATGTTAAAAATCTTGAGGATGAAAATAAGGGCTTGAAGGGTGAAATTGAAAACCTCAAGAATATTCTTGAGAAATTTTCAACAAGTTCCAAAACCCTAGATATGATCTTAAACTCACAAAAGGCGGCTTACAACAAGGTTGGTTTGGGTTACCAACCTAAAGAACCTAGTGTCATATCTTTAATGTCAAGAACCCAATTTAGAGCACAAAATAATTCTATGGTTCAAAAAGCTAGAAAGAAAATGACTAAGGTATGGGTGCCAAAGTCTTTCATTGAAAGTTCATTAGGTCCCAAAATTTGGGTACCTAAAACTGTTGGATCAATAAAACCGATAGAGGGGGGGTGAATATCGGAAAACTTTCGGATTTGAGTAAGAGTAGGTACGTAGCGGAAGTTGAAAACAATACACAGAGACACAGTCGATTTACTTGGTTCGGAGCCTGTGTCGACTCCTACTCCAAGGCCCACAGTCGTTGACCGTTTACTTTGGGCAATTCTATATTTGGCGCAAAGACAGTTTACAAATATTGAATACAGAGTAAGTGCAGTAAACTTTAACAATTAAGAAAAAGATGCTCTTCTTTTACCGACGTCCGATTGTAGGTTCACTTGTTCGGAGCAGCGGGACGTCGTCGGCTCGAGTTGGGCAATTTTCGGAGCAAAGCGCGAGAGCAGAAGAGTGTAGAAGCGTTGAATGAATTGATGTTCTGAAGCTTTGGTCGAAGGGCCTTTATATAGGGCCTGGGGGCGCCCGGGACGTCGGGGGCGCCCCCACGTGGCCTTTGATCCGTCAAAGTCTCGGTCGCGTCTGATCCTCTGGATCCGCTTTGACCGGGGCGCCCGGAGGACTCGGGGCGCCCGGATTGACCGGGACAAACTTTATCCGCCTTGGCTTCGAGGGGTTCTGGTTCGAGGTACGCGCATGGGGGCGCCCGGGACGCTGGGGGCGCCCGGGAGCAGCGCGGGCGCCCGGGAGCACGGGGGCGCCCCGCCCAGCAGCTGTTCGAACCTTCTTTGCTTTGATTTATTTTGTATGAACCTTGGGGGCGCCCGGGACACTCCGGGCGCCCTACTCAGCCTTGCCTCTCTCCTTTGAGGCTTTCTGAGCTGCAGACACACGTTCCTTCGGTCCTGCATCCAGGGTTAGTCCAAAACACAATAAAGCAATAAAGTATTTGTTTATACAGCCTTAGCTGTCTTGGTTCTGACTTTGGTCTCCAAAATGGAGCCCTAGGTCGAACCGACGCCTACTGTTCCCTCGACGGGGAAGCGTCCTCACCTACTCCTCTCGGGAGAAATTACCTGATGCCAACCGCTCCTTTGGTTGACTTTTGCCTGACGGTCCTTTGTCAGGTCTTGGATACTGGCAGTCCTTCGCCAGTTGCCTAGCAGT